>CM052354.1:32515239-33111000 GCA_028551475.1 Casuarina equisetifolia
ACTGGAAGTACGGGCCGTAGTACCCAGGCGACCAAGGATGCAGCTCGTCTGTTGCTGGTGTTTTTCCCTGTAATGGGCCATCCACTTGGGTGGTGCCTTGTTTTGTAATTTAGTATGTAGATGTTATGTAATTTACGTTATCTAGTATTTCTGCTGCGACATATCCAAAAACGACCCATTTGTATAGAACTCTATCTAGTTGGTCACACAGAGTCTTGTCTAGTTGCTTGTAGCTGTTTGCTTAGCTTGCTTGTAACTTGGATGATTCTCTGGTTCAATAAAGATGTATATTCAGACTGTTGTTTGTGTGTGCTCTTTACTTATGACCAACCTCCCCACGAAAGTTGCCTCGAGCCTAACCAACTCATCCCATGGTGGCTTGCAGGTAGTTTGCTAAACGAGTAAAGGCTGACCCAGTTCTCTGCTGAGACCTAGGTGCCGCACGGATCCGCTAAGTCCGTGACAGTTGGTATCAGAGCCAGGTTCGCCCAGGACGGACCGAGGCATGGCATCCACAGACAGAAGCAACGGACAACCTCCAAAGAAGAAATCAAAACGCGCGGCTCCCTCGAGCAGTACGGAGAGTCCTTTGGAGGATAAGTTAAAGATCTTAGAGAAAGAAGTAGAAATGTCAAGAGCCGAGATAGCGGGGCTGAAAAGCCAAATTGCAGAGCTGACATCAAAATGTTCTACGTTGACACACTTTGAAACTAGGCTTGGCCTAAATGAAGACTTCATCAATCGGATCGAACAGCAGGTGATCGGAGTTCGGGAATCAGTAACACAACTTCGGTTGAGACCTAACAGTAGTGCGGGACCACACCACGACGCCCCGAAGCCGGTGTACTATAACGGCAATCGGGATGCTACGGAGATTGAGAATTTCCTTTGGCACTTGGAACATTACTTTGGGATGACTTATATCCGAGAGGACTTGTTCAAGGTGCAGACCGCAGTTTGTTACCTTGTGGGTAACGCAAATGCGTGGTGGCGACGAAGATGCACAGAAGCAACAAATGGTGGTGAAGTGATCGACACATTTGAAGCTTTCAAGTCTGCTCTGAAGAAACAATTTATGCCTCTAAACGTGAATCAGAGGGCATACGATACCCTTCGATTCCTGAATCATACCTCCACTTTAGAGGCGTATGTGAAGGCCTTCACAGAGGCGACTATGTACCTACCGAATATGGAGGAGGAAGGGTTACTATACTTCTTCAAGGTCGGACTGCAAAAGTGGGCCAAGGATGAAGTGGAAAAGAGAGACGTGCGCTCTTTAAGTCAGGCCATCTCGATTGTGGAATCCTTACGAGATCGTAGGCCTACGGAATTAAGAGATAGAAGACAGCCAACCCGGGGAGAGAACCCTGGAAGTGGGGCCAACAGAACCCCAATAAACCAGAATAGTGGATACAGAACTCCACCAAATCGCAACGGGGGGAGTGGAAACAGGCCCGCACCCGTTCAAGGTAGTAGATTTAATGGACCTTGCTTCATTTGTAACGGGAATCACATAATGCGGTTTTGCCCCGAGAATCGGAATAGGGCTTTGAATGCTGTAGTGCAAACTGAGACCCCGCTTGTAGACACGGCGGACACAAGAAGAGAGGAAGAATACCTAACTGAGGGGGAACAAATGACGAATTTTCAAACCTTCAACTCGATGAAGAGTGAAGCCTCAACATCTGCCGCCCGCTCACTGATGTACATCGAGTGTGCGGTCAATGAGAAACTCACCAAAGCCTTAGTGGACTCAGGAGCGACGAACAACTTCGTCACCCCTGCGGAAGCGAAAAGACTGGGTATGAAAGTGAAAAGGGATGTTGGAGCGCTAAAAACTGTGAATAGCGCACCATGGCCAGTTATCGGAGTTGCCGAAGATGTGATGGTCCATGTCGGCAAATGGCGGGGGAAGTTGAATTTTACAGTGGTCACAATGGACGATTACAAATTCGTTCTTGGACTAGATTTCCTCCGAGTATCTGGCGCGTCTATCTTTGCTGCACACAATTGCCTGTGCATTCTCGCAGGTGACATGTCTTCGATGGTCCCCACCCAAGACGTAGGTCAGCCTCATCAAAGCCTTTCCGCCATGCAATTCAAGAAGAGCATGCGAAAAGGGGGACAAGCCTACCTGGCAGTATTAAAGGAATTGAAAGACGCGAGTACAGAGGAACTTCCAGAGGTGATAACCGAACTCTTGGCAAAGAACGGGGACGTGATGCCCCCAGAATTACCAAGACAGTTGCCTCCCAGGAGAGAGGTAGATCACAGGATTGAATTGGAGCCAGGGACGAAGCCGCCCGTCAAAGCTCCGTACAGAATGGCGCCACCTGAGCTGGAGGAGCTTAGGAAACAGTTGAAGTCCTTGCTGGACGCAGGGTACATTCGACCAGCGAAGGCACCTTATGGCGCGCCGGTGTTATTCCAAGCAAAAAAGGATGGGTCTTTACGACTCTGCATCGATTATCGGGCACTGAACAAGGTGACCGTGAAAAATAAGTATCCCATTCCCTTGATTGGAGACCTATTTGATCGGTTGGGACATGCCCGGTACTTTACTAAGGTGGACTTGCGTTCGGGCTATCATCAAGTTCGAATTGCAGCTGGAGACGAGCCAAAGACCACCTGCATAACAAGGTACGGCTCCTATGAATGGCTTGTCATGCCATTTGGGCTAACCAATGCCCCAGCCACATTCTGCACCCTTATGAATAATTTACTTCACCCATATCTGGACAAGTTCATGGTCGTTTACTTAGACGACATTGTTGTCTACAGCAATTCACTTGAAGAACACGTGGAACACTTGAAGGTCTTATTCCAGGTGTTACGCGAGAACCAGCTGTATCTTAAAAGGGAGAAGTGTTCGTTTGCTCAGGAAGAAGTTCATTTCTTGGGCCACGTGATTAGCCAGGGCACTTTGCGGATGGACTCTGCTAAGGTAAGAGCCATCCAAGATTGGGAAGCCCCTTCGAAAGTTACAGAATTGAGATCCTTCCTTGGGCTAATCAATTACTATCGGCGCTTTATTGCAGGGTTCTCTGCGAGGGCAACCCCTTTAACAGATTTATTGAAGAAATCCAATCCGTGGGATTGGACGGAGGCGTGCCAGCAGGCCTTCGAAAACCTAAAGACTGCGGTGACTAAAGAACCAGTGCTAGCTTTGCCAGACTTCTCAAAGCCGTTTGAAGTACACTCTGATGCCTCTGACTATGCCATTGGAGGGGTACTCATGCAAGGCCGACATCCCATCGCCTTTGAGAGTCGGAAGCTGAATGACGCGGAGCGCAAGTATACGGTTCAGGAGAAAGAGATGACGGCAGTTGTTCACTGTCTTAGGACATGGCGCCACTACCTGCTGGGTTCCCAGTTTGTGATCCAGACGGATAATGTGGCCACAAGCTTCTTCCAGACTCAGAAGAAGTTGTCACCTAAACAAGCCAGATGGCAGGACTTCCTGTCCGAATTCGACTACACCATGGTTTATAAGCCAGGGAAGATCAATGTGGTGGCTGATGCCCTTAGCCGGAAGATGGAACTAGCGGCTTTGAGCGTAGTGGAGAGCGATTTGATGTCTCTGGTCAAAGAAGGGATGAGCCACGATCCAGTGGCTAAGCAACTAGTACAGCTGGTTGAAGAAAGAAAGACGAAGCAATTCTGGATGGAAGACGAACTGCTCTACACAAAGGGACGTCGCCTTTACGTTCCGAAGTGGAAAGATCTTCGCCGCAGGCTCATTGGCGAGCATCATGACACGTTGTGGGCAGGGCACCCCGGACAAAAGAGGACGAGGGCTCTTCTAGAAGCCTCATATTATTGGCCAGATATGCGAGACCAAGTCGAATTGTTTGTGAAGACTTGTCTCGTTTGTCAACAAGACAAGCCTGAGAGGAGGGCTCCCGCAGGACTACTGGAGCCGTTACCGATACCGACTCGGCCTTGGGAAAGCATTTCCATGGACTTCATCACTTGCTTACCCAAGTCGGAGGGGTGTTGCTCGATCCTTGTGGTGGTAGATCGTTTGTCTAAGTATGGAACTTTTATACCGGCTCCCATGGAGTGCACCGCAGAAGTGGCGGCTCGGCTTTTCTTCAAACATGTGGTGAAATACTGGGGACTTCCCCGGAATATCGTGAGTGACCGCGATCCTCGGTTCACCAGTCGGCTCTGGAAGGAACTATTTGGGCTTTTGGGCTCTAAACTTAGGTTCTCCACAGCTTTTCATCCACAAACCGATGGGCAGACAGAGAGGGTCAACAGCTTAGTGGAGTTATACTTGAGGCACTTTGTTGGGGAGAACCAGAAGAATTGGGTAAAGTTCTTGGATGTGGCTCAGTTCTCTTACAACCTACAAACGAGTGAGTCGACAAACAAGAGCCCTTTTGAGTTGGTAACAGGGCAACAGCCGTTGACCCCGCCGACTATAGAAGCCAAAGCGTCCAAGCAGTGTTACAGTGCACACGAGATCGCGAGATCTTGGAGTAGAAACGCCGATCTAGCGAAGTCCTATATAAATAAGGCAGTCAAAAGAATGAAGAAATGGGCCGATGTAAAGCGGAGGCCAGCTGCCTACAACATTGGAGATCAAGTTCTAGTAAAATTTCTGCCCTACCAGTACAAGGCTTACCGACCTCTCCATGAGGGCTTGGTGAGAAAGTATGTCGGACCGTTTGAGATTATGGCGAAGGTTGGGAAGGTGGCTTACCGGTTACTCCTCCCAGCCACACTTAGAATTTACCCAGTTTTCCACGTCAGTATGCTGAAACCGTTCCATGCCGACAAGGTGGAACCGCAGAGGAACCAGTCTAAGCGGGCCCCTCCTGCTATGCTGGTGTCATTCGATGGAGAGGTGGAAAAGATTGTAGGGGACCGCATCTTCCGCAAGAAGCGATCCATACCGAAGAGGCAGTTTCGAGTGAAGTGGAAGGGTAGACCTGACACAACCATTTCTTGGCAGAACGAGGAGGACTTATGGCAATTCAGAAATCTAATCGATGAATATCTAGACGCGGCAGGAGCGCCACCACCTGAAGACTGAAGACTTGCGGTGAAGATTGAAGACCGGCCGGAAGTACGAGTCGGAAGTCGTTGGGGTCAGGCGAGCCAAGGACAACGCTCGATGAACCTCACCCTCGGGGCCTACACAGCGACGAGGGCGTCGCTGGATTTAGGTGGGGGAGATTGTTCCGGACTGGAAGTACGGGCCGTAGTACCCAGGCGACCAAGGATGCAGCTCGTCTGTTGCTGGTGTTTTTCCCTGTAATGGGCCATCCACTTGGGTGGTGCCTTGTTTTGTAATTTAGTATGTAGATGTTATGTAATTTATGTTATCTAGTATTTCTGCTGCGACATATCCAAAAACGACCCATGAAAGAAAATGGAAAAGATACAATTGGTGGGATTACTTTGTAGGAACCCAAGACCTCTCTACTTCTAGCTCTTCTCTTATTTATAACTATTGACCATCTGTAACTAACTCTGCTTAACAGTTTATTAACAGAAGCCCACAGACTTTAACGACTTCTAACTGCTTAACTAAAAATAACTGCTTACTGACTAGGATAACTTCTTTATTTTTGTTCTTATCTGGATTTGGCAATTCATCCGCTGACATGGACCTTTAGAAGCTGACGTGGCTACTCCACTTCCTGGACCGCTGCAGGCTACAATTTTGGATCCAAACTGCAACGTTAGGTACGAAACGTACCCGTTTTATCAGGAAGCCGTCGTGGAGCTGGTGCCAGCACCGCCATGTTCTCCTCTTCAGCTCCAACTTCTGTCAAAAGACCCAAAGGTAAAGTGAGAACTTACTCGCCAGCATGCTTACAGAGAAAATTGTGCTTTCAATCATATGATTTTATTGGTGTTCTCAAGAGTTCTTTGTACAGAACAGACTTGTTAGAGATAAGTTTGAAGTGTTGTACTGCTTAGCATGCCTGCTCATGGAAAAATTTGTTCTTCACGCAGGAAAAAGCTTGATCTCATTGCTAAGAATTGTTGGCATTGTTGCTTTAATTACCGTGACTCTGGTGCTACTTGCCCTGAGTTACTACTTACTAAATAGTGGAGCAAGAAAGAAGTTCTATTCTTTATGGGATGCAAACGGTAAAAAATTATTTGGATTGAAGTCTCAATGTTTAACTTTTTAGGAGCTTTTTAAAAGTAAATTCTTTTCTACATGCTTTTCACGCTCGCCAAATTTTTTTCCAACATTGTTTACCCCATTTGTGTGCATAGTGGCCGATGAAGTCATGAGTATAGAATCCTTGCAATTTGATTCGGCTACAATTAAAGCTGCTACAAATCAGTTCACAGATGGTAACAAGGTGGGAAGAGGTGGTTTCGGTGAGCTTTACAAGGTATGAAACTAGAGTTCCTCTTGTTTGCTTACTACTATTCTTCTACTTTTCTTCTGAGAAGAAAAAATTTATTTCAAAAATTTTTTTAAGAATTGATGATTAAGATAAAAAATTCTGATATTGGGATTTAGTAAATTTATAAATTAAATTGTACTAACCATGAAGTAAAGTAATTTTTAGGATACACTTTTTTTTTTATTTTTTATGAAAGGTTAAGAATTATATATCACCATAAAAGATATACAAATTGTTCAATTACAATATCATTATTTAGGCTCAAACATTGCATTTGATAAATTTTAAAGCTTTTGCAAGAACTTAATACAATTTATATGTTTTACTCCCTTAATATTGATTTTAGTAATAATGGTTGAATATTCTTTTACTTCTTTCATTCTAAATGTAATACAATAGAGCCTTAAAAGATACACTGAGTAGGGTCATAGGATATACTTTCCAATAAAAAAAATTCTTGGGGAACTTTAGAGAAGGCATTGAAGAATTCAAAAGTGAAATTGCATTGATAGTAAAGCTTCAATATCAAAATCAAGTAAGATTTTTGGACTTTTGTTTAAAAGAGGAGGAAAAAAAATACTTGTCTATGAATTTCTCCCTAACAAAAGCCTTGACAATTTTCTATTTGGTATATCCTTTCACTTTTAAGTTTGCTCATTTTATTGGTTATGTAGAATGTGTGGGTTGAAGTTATTTCCATTTTTTTGTTAAGTATTTTTTCCTCCCCCAACGACCAAATCCCTTAAAAAAGGAAAGGTTCATTTTTATTTAACATGTCAATCCTTAGAGAGTTTGTAAAGTTGCAAAAGATAATATAACTTTCTTCCATCATACTATGTTTGGTGAAATTCTAAATGCAAGTGAATATGTCGAACAAGTAATATAATGATAAGAAAGATATTGTTCCATAGTAATTGATGATTATTAGACTAACTAATTACTAATAGTGAATAACTCCTACAATTTATTTAACAAATCCAAATAATAGATGATAGATTAACTAACTAAATGTAAGAAAACTAAATATACAAAATATGTTAGAGTGTATGATTTTACCATAATACTAGGTATTAATATTGATTATTTATGCTTGCAAGAGAGATAATATCTATGTGATGGCGGAACTTCTTAATTTATTTACTATCCTATGTTTAAGTATAACAAACCTATTTAATTCATTAATTTACTATACCTCTATAAGTGAATTGAAACAAATCAAATGCATTAGGATCTATGAACATTCCTAGTTTATACCGAAAGTCACACAAAAAATATAATATATGTCTATTGATATTTAATTTATGGTTACATATTACAAGAATTAATTGCATATCATCTTTTATTGGTCTCAAACATGCAAATCAGATCATTTAAGTGGTAGTTAATCACTTAAAAGTATTAAACATAGTAATATACAACTTTATATAAACAAAATATCTTGCAAAATATAACAATCATAAGATTCATACCATCATAATTAGGTTACATCGTAGCTTTAACAAAAGTAAGCTAAATAATAAACAAATAATGAGGAAGAACAATAATAAGAAATAAAGAATGCATCTTGAATCAAAGAACAAAAAGTTTGTCACCCTTTTTGTCTTCTCTTCAAGAAAACTTTGAATTTTTGGCCTATCTCTTTTTGTGCTCAATTTCCTCCTCCTCCTTTTGTTTCTTCTCTTCTCTTAAATAAGGTTTAGGTTTAGACCTATTTTCTATCCTAATAAAAGTGGGTTTTGGATACTCAAGACAATTGAGTCTTGAACTCTTATATTAATTAGGCTTTGAACTCCTAACATGACTAGGTTTTCTAATTATTTAGAAAACCCAACAATAATAAAAAATCTAATAACAATTATCCAAAGCCCTAGCCCATCTTGATTTTCTTGATCTTGATATTTTGACCATATTTTGTCATATAATAAACATCAGATTCTCCATGCTTATCCTTTTTCTCCATACTTCCTTATGCTACAAAAAATAATCCAAATTCAATTAAATAAAGAAGAATTCAAATATTTTCTCATAAGCATTGTATTATTTATTGCCTAAAAATAGGTAAAATAACTTTATAAAAATAGAGTTATCATATTGCTTGAATTTTATTTGACTATTGAATTTTATTTGCAAATTTAGGAAAAAAAAAAGAATTAGATTGGTGAAGATGATATAATATTACTTTAGAAATTGTTTGAAGGATCCTTTATCTTCGCGAAGATTCTCAACTTAGAATTATACATTGTAATCTTAAAGTTAGCAATATCTTATTAGATGAAAATGTGAATCCAAAAATTTGAAATTTTGATACAACAAGGATTTTTGGAATTGACCAAACTTGAGATAACACAAATTAGGTTGTTGGCATATAGTAAGTTTTCATTATTTGAAAGAGAAATTTTTTAAGTCATTATGAGTTTCATAATTTATTCTTTATAATTAATTTACAAAAAAAGGAGTAAAGAAAAACTCATTCTAATTTATGAGACATAAAATTAGTTCATGATAAATCCGAGTTAAGTTTCTTATTCTAACTTTTCTTGTAGTGTGAGTTTAAATTATGCTCATTTCTTTACAATTTTTTGTAGCACTAAAATGGTTTTGAATATATCTAATGATACAGGTACTGGTATTAGATAATTTTTTATAGTTTGATGTTTGGCTTGATAATGTTATGAGTTGGTGATATTGATTTGTAGTAGTTATATGTCTTTAGAATACACAATTCATGGATAGATTTTTACCAACTATCTAATGTGTATAGCTTTGGTATCTTAATATTGGAGTTTTCAAGTGGCAAGGAGAATACTTCTTTCTATTCACTAGGTGTTGTTGACAACCTCGCAACTTGTGTAAGTATGAACAAAGATCGCAGGTTTTGTTTGTTTTTTATTGCCTTTATGGTCTCAAGAAGAATCCTTGAGCATTGATGCAGGCTTGGACACATTGGAGGCATGGAACGTCCTTGGAGTTGTTGGACCTAATTTTAGGAGATTCTTATTTAAGAAATGAAGTTGATAGACGTATCTAGATTGGTTTACTTTGTGTTAAGGAAAATCCAGCCGAAAGACCAACAATGGCATCAATATGTCTCATGCTAAATAGTTACTCTGTTACCCTACCATTGCCTCAACCTCCTGGGTTTTTCCTTCATAGTAGAACAGAGCCAAATGTGCCAAGTACTGCATTAGAGCCAGATCAATGTACAAGCGAAGCAATGGCATCCTTCTAGGAATCAATTGTCACACTTTTGTAGTATACTTGAACTATGTGTACTAATTATGGCTACTTATTTAATCACCACATGCTATAATTGGAATTTGTACGGTTATTTGCTTAGTTTTCGTAATTTTTTTCTTCTCATCATGCATATTTTGTCTAGCTAAAATTGATGAATGCAGAAACTACTATTATTCTTCCATCCTCCCTTGTGCATCTTTTTTTTTTTGTTTTTTTTTTCCTCAATCTTTTTTTGTGCATCAATAAGCTATGTTCAATTTACAACTCGCATGTGATCCAAAGTATGTGAGCTTGGCCCATTGGGTCAATGCCGAATAATAATAAGACAAAATAAACAACATATAATTCAGTAGGAATCTCGTATGCCTTCATGTGGTGTTTTAATCGAAAGAACATTGACTAGGAAACTACTTCTAGGACCTTTGCCTGGGTCTCCTTACCTGCTTGGCTTTCCCAAATTCCAAAAATGCAGTGCCTTCACTCAATTTCGTTGATCGCAATAGGAATACAATCTCAAGTGCTCGGATAAAGGAAATGGTAGCGAAATCAACCCATATTCTAGTGCCCAAAGAAGAAGAAGACAAAAAAAGCATTGCACAATTCAACAAGAATCTTTTATGCCTTTATGTTGTGTTCTGATCTAAAGGAGATTGACTAGGAAATTGCTTCTAGATGCTCTAGAATTTCCCTTGACGTGGGTCTCCTTCCTTGTCTTGCTTATCTAAATTCAAAAAACACAGTGCCTTGACTTAATTTCATTGAGTGCAATGGAAATAAAATCTCAAGTGCTCTGATACCATAAACGAAATCAACCAAGATTCTAGCGCCCAAAGCATTGAAAAAAATTGGACAAACCTGTTTTGACAATTGCAAACAAATATGCACATGAGTATTGCATATTAAACGTAGAGAGCGGGGTACAACCCGGGTGTGAGACCTGAAGCCAAAGAATGTTGGCTTGGCCCATGGGGCCAAACTCAAATAATAAGAAGACAAGTTAAACAACATATAATTCAATAGGAAACACTAACGCATTGGTGTTGTGTTTTGATCTAAAGAAAATTGACTAGGAAACTACTTTTAGATGCTTTGGAACTTGCCCTTGATGTGGTTCTCCTAAAAGAAAATCAGGATTTGTTGGTTCTTCTATTTAGTTTGACTGAGTGAGCGGAATAGTGAAAAACATAATCGTGAAGAGCAATAAAGTAGATATCAATAATGAAAAGGAGGCTGGTGAGGTTTTTTTTTTTTTTTTTTTTTTTTAGGGTGGGAGAGGGGGAGGGGGGAAGTAGGGGGGAGATAAAGCTATAACACAAGATGAGAGAGAACACCAATGTTATGGCCAATAACATACAAAGGTGTAAGAAAACTAATCTAAAACAAAAGACAAACATGAGACAAAGGCATTAAAGAGAATAGATTTGACTCCATAATTGTAGGGTCATTGGCCCTATTACAACTAAACAAAGCCAAACTAGCTTTGTGTTGAGTTTGATTGGATTAAATTGGAATGGTTTACAATGTTACACATCTAACCTTTTTATAGGAAAAATTGTGCTATCACTTGTAACAAAAAAGAGATTTGTGGGGTCTCCAATGAATTCCTTTTTAGAAGAAGATGATTTTCTTTTGGAGTGTTACTGGACACAACTAACTTCCATGGGTCATGTACCTTCTTTTACGTTGCACTTTACATCAATTTCCAAGTATTTTCTTTTGAAGTGTTTGACTAGACACAACCCAACTACACAGGTCATGCACTTCACATCAACGTCCACAGCAATTCAGCAAAGACTAATAACTTTAATACTCCTTCATTGCTTGGCTTTTCTAAATTCAAAAAAATACGGTGCCTTGACTTAATTTGGTTGAGTGCAGTGGGAATAAAATCTCAAGTGATTTGATACCATAAAGGAAACGACCAAGATTCTAGTTCCCAAAACATAAAGAAAAACAAAGACAACCTCGTATTGTTAGCTGCAAAGAAAAATTTAAAAGAGTTTTACATGTTAAACATAGAACAGCATGGGGGTTGGTGCAACCTGTGTGTGACTTTAAACGACAAATTGACTAGGAAACGGCTTCTGGATGCTTTGGAAGTGCCCTTGACGAGGTTCTCCTTCCCTGCTTGGCTTTTCTAAATTGAAAAATTGCGGTGCCTTGACTTAATTTTGTTGAGTGCAATGAGAATAAAATCTCAAGTGCTTGGATACCATAAAAGGAACAATAACAAAATCAATAAAGATTATAGTGCCCGAAGCAAAGGGAAAAAAGAAGAAGACGACCTTGTATTGTCAATTGTAAAGAAATATTTACAAGAGTTTTACATATTAAATAGAAAAACACGAGGCTTGTGCAACTTGCGCGTGTGACCTAAATACAAAGAATGTGGGCTTGATCCATTGGGCCAATCCCAAATAATAATAAAACAAACTAAACGACAAATAATTCAGCAAGAATCTCCTATGCCTTTATGCTGTGTGTTAATCTAAAGAAAATTGACCAGGAAAGTGCTTCCAGACGCTCTAGAAGTTGCGCTTGACGTATTCCTACTTGGCTTTTCCAAATTCGAAGAGCACAAAAGGAAAATGCACTGGCTGGACTTTAAAAGTCGAGTCCAACTTTATTTGATCTCATCATTCGCAAACAGTCGACCCTCCTGCAAGATCTTGCAATGGCTTCTACCAATGTCGCCGGGATCCTTGTGGTTCTTTACTTGATTAGCTTCCTCAGCCTTACCAGTGGACAGGTCCCGTATTACCGCGCCAATTTTTGTTCAAATAAAACCACCACTTACATCCCCAACAGCGCCTACGAGACTAACCTGAACGACCTGCTGTTCTCCCTTTCCTCCAACGCCACTCGTGTAAGTGGTTTCTACAACACCACCGCCGGCCAAAGCCCAGCGACCACAGTTTACGGCCTCTTCCTCTGCCTTGGTGACCTTACCACCGCCATCTGCCAAGAATGCGTGGCAAAAGCAACCAAAGAGATTGTTCAGAAGTACTGCCCCAACGGAAAAGAGGCCTGGATATTATATGACGAATGCATTATTCGCTACTCAAACGGGTCATTGTTTTCCACCATGGAGGAAAAGCCCCTTGTATATTTTTCGAACCCGAATAATATAACAGAGCCAGACCGCTTCTCGAAGCTAGTGGAAGCCATGTTGAATGACTTGATCCCACGGGCCGCAAATGCTACGCCCGCTGCTAAAAGGTTTGCTACTGAAGAAGCCAATTTTACGATAGTGCAAAACCTATACAGCCTCGTCCAGTGCATCCCTGACATATCCAGCTCTGATTGCACTTCCTGTCTTCAGCGAGCCATGACAGTGCTTCCAACGTGTTGTGATGGTAAGCAAGGGGGCAGAGTCTTCTACACAAGTTGCAATCTCAGGTTCGAAGTATACGAGTTTCGCGAGGTACAACCCATCCCTACACCATCACCTTCACCGATGCTTCGTCCTCCGGCTCCAATTGAGGTCACAACACCAAAAGGTAAACTAAATATTTAGTGGATAGTGCACTTCGCACTTCGTACTTCGAATAATTTAATTTTAGTAATTTGTATCTTACATTATTTTAATTTTATTATAGTACGCTTTTTAAAATTGTGTTTTCAATTATTTGATTTTATTGTTCTTTGTGCTTGATAGAGTTATCAGAGAGTCATTAGGAACATGTAGACTATCTAGTATCTATGAGTGTAACGAAATAAATCTTCTGGTCCTAATTTAATATGTCTATATTATAACGAGCCCGTTACACGGTATTTTGTAAGTGAATCTAGGGTACCTAGGCCTATAATAGGATAGGTATAATTTAATTGTAACGAGCATGATTGTATTTAATTAAGATATAATCTAATTGGTTAGGTTTAAAATGGATGATGTAAGCGCTTAAGTGGGCAAGATGTAAGCCCTCATCTCCATCCTCATATATCTTGTACACGTGAGACAAGGAGCAAAAATGAAAGATATTCTGTTTCTATTGAGATGCCTTTGCCTCTCTGTAACCCTCTCTTTTCTATGAGCTCCATGTGTGATTCACGTCCGAATAAGCTGTGATGGAGCTTGAGAATCCTAAAAGCAACTCTCAAAATCCAAACACTCTATCCCACCATGCTAATATCACGGCTAATCAATTGTTATATGGCTCAACCATTGAGATAAAGGCCTAGGTTTGATGGCTAGTTTTAGTATATTTCACTTAAATACTATTATCAACTTAGGAATGTAATTGATGTCCCAATAGACCACTTTGACGCCATTATGGCATTTATATGTTAGATTGTTCCTTTTCTCATTTAGACTTGGCATATGAGGTTGACTTTGATACTATTTATTATGTGCCTTAGCTATTGAGTTAAAAGATCAAGTCTAAGGCTATTCTTAGTACATTTATTTATATATCCTTATCAATTTGGGCCTCTATAAGCCTAAGTCTAATACAGGCCCCCATAAATCTGTAACAATTTAAACATAAATTTAAGGAGTTGTACTTTGATTCATATTAAGCCAAACTTATCTTTCTATCAAAAAGTATTGTACTGCATAGCATGCTAACTCATAATAAAATTTATTCTCCTTGCAGGAAAAAGCTCAACCTCATTGCTAAGAACTGTAGGCATCGTTGCTTTAATTGTTATGGCTCTACTGCTATTTTCTCTCAGCTACTACTTGTTAACTGGAGGAGCAAGAAAGAAGTTCTATCCTTCACCGGATCCAGACGGTAAAAATTTAGTTGGATTGGAGTCTCAAAGCATAAGTTTAAGGAAATTTTTGTAATTCATAGTTTTTGATATTCTATTGTTTATAATAAAATCTAGAGAGTGGAAGTGTTTAGAAAAGAAAACGCCCATGACAAAATATCAAAACTCCGATGGGAGTATATTTAGTTGATATCACTTTGGTCACAATTGTTAGCCCTCCGGAAGTTACTAGGATCTTTTTAGAAAGTTATGTGTGGATAAATTGAATGTTTTAAGTCTTAAATCTAACAAATAAAGAACTAGATTAATAACGAGCATATTCTTGCTGAGAATAGTGGCCTTCTTAGGAGCCTTTTATAGTTCCAGGACCATGCATCTGTCCAAAGACTAGTACACTTGTACACTTGTACACTTTTATAGAGTTGTAGGCACACGGACAACAACTAAAAGTGAACTTTTTTTTCTATACTTTTGCACTCACCATTTTTCCAACATGTTTATCCTATTTGTCACATAGCGACCGATGAAGTTATTAGTATAGAGTCCTTGCAATTTGATTTGGCTACAATCAAAGCAGCGACAAACCAATTCTCAGATGATAACAAGGTGGGAAGAGGTGGATTCGGCGAGGTTTATAAGGTATAAAACTAGAATTTCTCTTTTTGCTTATTATTGTTATTCTACTTCTTTTCTTTGTGAAGAAAATATTTATTTCAGAAAAAGTAAGAATTGATGATTTAGAAAGAAATTTTGATAATGGGAGCTAGTAAATTTATAAAGTAAATTGTATTTAGCACTAATCAAATTACTTTTTAGGGTACGCTTTCTAATGGACAACAAATAGTTATAAAAAGATTTTCAAGAAGCTTAAGACAAGGCATTGAAGAATTCAGAAGTGAAGTTGCATTAATAGCAAAGCTTCAACATTGAAATCTTGTGAGAATTTTGGGATTTTGCTTTGAAGAGAAGGAAAAAATACTTGTCTATGAATTGGTTCCCAACAAAAGCCTCGACAACTTTCTATTTGGTATATTCTTTCTATTTTATGACCAATTATCTAGTTTGTCATCCAAATTGTGTGGGTTGAAATTATTCCCATTTTTCTTGTTAAGAATATTTATTTTTCTGCCCTAAAGGACCAAATTCCTTAAAAGATGTTCATTTTTATTTAACATGTCTACTATTGGAGAGTTTGCAAAGTTGTTAAAAAAGATATAATGGCTTTCTATTGTACCACTCCAAATGAATGCATTTAGAGAAATATCAATTTTACTTTACTTCATCTACTCTAATTTTAATATTGAATTTTATGTGTAGATTCAAACAAGCAAAAGGAATTAGATTGGTCAAGATGATATAATATCATTCAAGGAATTGCACGGGGAATTCATTATCTTCATGAAGATTCTCAACTTAAAATTATACATCGTGATCTTAAAGCTAGCAATATCTTATTAGATAAAAATATGAATCCAAAAATTTCAGATTTTGGGACAGTAAGGATTTTTGGAATTGACCAAACTCGAGCTAACACAAATCGAGTTGTTGGGACATAGTAAGTTTTTCATCATTTGAAAAAGAAAAGTTCTTAGTCATTATGAATTTTATAATTTATTCTTCCAAATGAATTTTTGAAAAAAAGGAGCAAAGAAAAATTCATTCTAATATGAGAGACATAAACTTAATGTGTGTCAAATACAAGTTGAATTATTTGCTCTAACCTTGCTTGTAGTTTGAGTTTAAAACATGCTCATTTCTTTACAATTTTTGATAGTAACCAAAAGGTTTTAAATGTATCTAACAAAATAAGTCCCAATATTAGATAGTTTGAGTGGTTTGATATTCTGCCCAATGACATTATGAATTGATGATACTGATTTGCAGTGAATATATGTCTCCGGAATATGTAATTCATGGACAAATTTCTTCCAAATTGGATGTGTATAGTTTCGGTATCTTACTACTTGAGATTTTAACTGGCAAGAAGAATGCTTCTTTCTGTTCACTAAATGTTGTTGACAATCTTGTAACCTATGTAAGTATGAACAAAAATTCAAAGTCTTTTTTTTTTCTTTTCTTTTCTAATTCCTTCATGGTCTCATGAAGAACACATTGCAGGCTTGGAAACATTGGAGGCATGGGACTTCCTTGGAGCTGTTGGACCCGACTTTGGTAGATTCTTATTCAAGAAGTGAAGTTGATAGATGTATCCAGATTGGCCTACTATGTGCTCAGGAAAATCCAGCTAAAAGACCAACAATGGAAGAGGTACGTCATATGCTAAACGGTTCTGCTACCTTGTCATCACCTCAAAGGCCAGGGTTTTTCCTTCACAGTGGGACAGTGCCAAATGCACCAACTAATGCCTTGGACTCAAATCAATCTACAAGCGAATCAATGACATCATCCCAAGAATCAATTGTATAACTTCTATACTGTATTTGAACTATGTGTGCTAATTATATGTAAACGTTCTTGTTTCCACAAACGTTGGCAAACCGTTTTATCTGCATGGTGGGAACTAATGCTTGTATTATGTTGATTTTCATTTAGACTCGCGGGATTCCATCACAAGAAGCTTAAACGTGATTTGCACCATGCAACTTGAAGGAACAGAAGGATAAAGATAGCTCACACATCCATCCCTATAGGAAAAGCTGAGTATTTTCATGTCATAACTACTAAATACAAAAGATGTCTCTTTAATAGATTACCATTTCCCTCACAATTCTGTTACACTCAGTGAATTCCTACAGCCACACCTAGTAGCTAATTCCCAACACATCTGGTACCTTTGATATCAGGCAAAGCAAATAGTGTCGAATATATTTTGATGTTAATCAAATCCTTAAAGAAAAATTATTTGAAAAACTATATTACTTTATATATATAGTGCTAGTGGGATTGTTAGTACTCTAATTGTTCTCGTATCTATATACTTTTGCAACCAAAAATATTTTCATAGCAAAAAAGATAACTTTGGAACTAGAATGAAGTGTTGAATTATTTTATTGTACCAACAGATTCACCACGGTTCATGGAAAAGAGTGAAAAAATAGTGATCATTCTAATACACTAAAAATACACTTGGAACAACTTAAAGATGCATGATCACTCTAACCTTAATGGTGACCTAACTGATTAGTGGATTAATATTGTCAAATATGTTATGTAAAGTACACCTTATGACTAACATTCTTGAATTAATAATGATTCTTTTTCTTTTTTGTGGTGGTTATATATTTCCAAAACATACTACATGTTGATAGATCTCTACAAAGTCTAATATGTATCGTTTATGTGTCCTAGTTCTTAAGATTACAACAGTTTGAAAAATTGATCCATGTAAGTAGTATATGGTGAAGGAATCTTTTTGATCCATGTAAGTAGTATATCAATCAAACCTATTGATTATGTTTTTATGCTATTCTCTGCGACATCTTTGCATCACTTGATCATTTGATGAAGGCTTGGAGGCATTTGAGGGATGAAAATCCTTTTGAATTGTTGGATCAAACACTAGCAAAACTCTTACTTGAGGGATGAATTCACAGATGTCTTCACATGAGCTTACTAAGTGTATAACATGATCCAGATGATAGGCCATCAATACCAATTGTGGTTCTGTTGAACAATAACTCATTTACTCTCTTTCATAGGCTTGAAAATCGTACAATGAATAATAGCCTTTTCCTGTTTTTGTCAAATAACGTTTCAAGATTCATTACACACGCGATGATTGTAGTTTGACTTAGAGCCAACATATGAAAAGGAAGGGGAGAATTGCCGAAGATATTCACATGCTAATATAACAAGGTATGAGCCAAAACTGGAAGGTGATATACACTTGAATCTATAAATCATGGTGCCATTCAAAATTAAAGGTAATAAACTTTTCTATTAATTTTGTTAGTAAAATCGGTCTAATTTATTGCTTGCTCTTGACATTGTCTTTCTTTGCTGATTTCTACCTTTTTTATTTTATTTTTTTATTTTATAGTTCTCTTAGTCTTGTGACTGTTGGAAGCCCAAAATTTTCAATCGGCCCAGATGTCAATAGAATTGATTATCTGCCTTCTTAGGAAAGAAATGTCTAATTGCTATTTTTTTTTAATGGGTTTATGAGTTCCTGTGCAATTTGTTATTAGATATGCAACTGGTTGACGGATACTAAACTAAATTTACATGATTTAGTAAGTTTGCCATAAGGATCCCTAAAAACTGAGATATAAAGGGGTGGAGTTTGTAATCACTGATATGACCCTAGATTTCAAAATTATGTTTTTGGGGTCGTTGCAAATCTATTATTGACAAGCTTAAAAGATACTATTTGCTCAAGTTCTTTGTGGGTGATCTTGATCGCATCTTATATTCAGTTAATGTGGATTTTTCTAAAAATGGATGAAGCTGTGCAACTGTATCTAATTACGTTTCCATGTTGCTTCTTATGAAATCTGCAAACAGACACACATATACAAAATATGAATAAATGTTAAGAATGAAGTAAAAGAGCTATCACCATGTACCTCTAGAATTGTTTGTTGAGCATGTGATTGATACCCTTATGGTCTTTCTTTTCTCATGATATCTTTATATTAGAGGATGGAATGAAGAACTGCAATGAATGATTAGAGCAACTAAAGAAAAGGATTTGACTGTAAAGCTTTTTAAAATATTATTTTTAACTTGTATTTATTGAATATGAATAAAATGAAATAGAAGATGATTTCAAAATAGAATAATCGACATTCTTATCTTATTGACTAAAGTAAGAAAAATTATACAAAAGAGAACTTTTTTGTTTTAAAATATAAAATCTTTACAAGAAAATATCATTTTGAATGAGATTTGAAGACTTTTAACCTCAATTTTTTCATAATTGGTCTTTTTTTTCTCATGATGACATTTAGTTCCCTTTCTGTTGTCATCAAACAGGACTTGGTTGTAGTGATATGCTTTCTTTAACCTATTGGTGAAAGAAAGAATTGGAGCTCGAAAGCGTTTCTGTGGACCAGCGGAAGTCTGATAGATCACCTTCGACAGGACCCCGCGGAGGCCGATTTGGATGCAAGTACTGCTTTTGCAAGCCATTCTTGCCTATTGGCAAAAATGCGTTGGATTGTGAAAAGACCAAGGGGAGAACTCCTAATTGGCTGACCGATTTCTGTGGCTCAAATTTATTCAGGTTCCACTACCACACCTTTCCAAGTTTCATCATTGTCTTTTCCGACTCGGACTGAAAATGTACATATTCGTGAAGCTAGATGTTCCTGAAGAGTGAGACTGTTCCATCGCCGCACTCGGAGCAATGGACGTTCCGCGCTTCAGACTCTGAACGACCCTTTTGGTCGTCCCCTGCTGATCGCCGTCCTTAGTGAAACCGGAACTGAAGCTGCTGCAACTTACTATAATCATTCTTGTTTAAACACAACTTTCACCACCAACAGCACCTACCAAGCCAACCGCTATAGCCACCACCAGTGGGGGATTTTACAACACTACCGCGTCCACCAGAAACTTAGTCGACACTGTTTATGACTTTTTCTGTTAAAGTTGGTTGTCGTCCAACATCATATTTGATTACCTAAGTATATGGCCTTATATATCCCTCCTCTTATCTCCTAGGCGCCTTTTGGGGCAGCATATGGAAGGCCCATTTGCCAGCTGGTCACCGACAATCATATTTTCTGTTGTAGCCTACGGAACATATCGGAGCTGGAACGTTTTCGCCAGCTGGCAAGGACAGCGATGAACGAGTTGGCAACATGGGTTTCAAATAATGGGATTGAAGCCAAGAAGTTTGGGACGAAAGAAGCAAGTTTCACAGCGTTACAAACGCTGCACACCCTTGCCCAGTGCACGCCGGCTATCACTAGTCCGGAATACTACTTTTGTCTCCAAAAATCGACGTCGCCTTTGCTGCAGTGGTTTAATGGAAAGCAGGGTTTAAGGGTTCTGTATCGTTGTTGTAATGTTCGGGTTGAATTCTACCCGTTTTACGTGGCAGGAGTCAAGTATTCCTCCATCTCTTCCACCTTCTGGATCAGCAACAACACCCAAAGGTAACCTTCTTGCTCGATGGGTTGGGGGTGAAAACTCGATGGAGAGAAGTTAGTGACTTACTGCCTTTTCCTCGCTTTATTTCAGATTTGGGGACTTCTTTAGTGGGTTTTTCTTTATCCGAATTGTTCACATTTTGGATCAGTGGAAAAATTAGGGACAATTAATGAGGAACATTTGAAATTCATGATCAAGTGGGTTGAATCTTTTCTTTTCTTAATCTATGGAAAATTGGATCAACTTATTAGACAACACGAACAGAAGCATGTCAATGCTAGAAACAAAAGGCTACAATTCCTCTAAAGATTTTTAGATATGATATAAACTTTAATTTCAAACATAATATTTTATTATTTGTTAGTTAGACATTTGTAATCTTATCTCATCATTTATGGTCATAATCTATAACCTAGGTCTTCATAATTTTCATATCCTCTGCTTTCACCTCTGCGGCCAGCACATTTCTTTGGTAGCCAAGCAAAGTGAAGCGTGCAATCAAATGAGCCAAAGTCCACAAAATCTAGAATCACATCACTCCCCCATCAATTAATGATGTATCTATTACCGAATTTCACCCTCAAGGACATGTAGGTAAAACTCTTTTGCAAGACGCTCCCTTTCAAACTGGAAAGAGACGAAAAAGGACGTGTGCTATTCATTTTGTCATTAGTTTCTAGGTCAAAAGGACGAGTATATACTTTGTACAGTCTGAAAGCTACTTGCATCGTTTCTTTCATGAAATTACACTTGCTTTGCTACTTGCATCGTTTCTTTCATGAAATTACACTTGCTTTGGTAAAAGCAATTTGATCAGAGCTTTGTGAACGTGCTTCCATTGGCTGATGCTTTGTGATTGGGCGTGTCCGAATGGATTCATCACACATATCGTTTGAAAGGACGTGTTCTTTCAAACATATTAAATAATATGTTTTCTTACCTTGAATTGTAATTGATTTGCTTCATTGAGAGGTGTAGTCTCCTATAGCTTTATGCTGTTTTTTAATCTAATTAAAATTGAATAGGAAACGGCTTCTAGTCACTCTGGAAGTTGCACTTGACCTGGGTCTCCTTCCCCGCTTGGCTTTTCCAAATTCAAACAACCCAGGAGAAAGATGCAGTGGCTTGACTTAATGTCCTTGATAGGCGTCGACGATGATGGCCCTCTAAAAAGTCGAGCCCAAGTTCATTTGATCTCATTATTCACGAACAATCAACCCTCTTGCAAGATCTTGCAATGGCTTCTTCCGATTTCTTCTTGATCCATGTGGTTCTTGTTGGGTATTGGATATGGGATGGAAGAGGAACAAAGGTATGAAAGAAAATTGAGAAAATGAGGAGATAAGGTTGGTTGAGGCAAAACGTCGAACACATGGTAGGCAGAAAGTTGAACACTGAAAAACAACTCCTTATGGAAAACGAAATTGTTCCTTTTATACAACCAAGCAAGATTACAAGGGACACAATAAAGGAAACTCAAGAGAGTTGCAATCTCTTGATTACATAAGCACGAACTAACACATACAACAACACTTGAGGGAAAAAGAAAGGACTCATGAGTTGGGCAACAAAGTTAATAACTTGGAACTGCCGTTCCTGGAGAACTCTTGCTGGAAGACTCCGTTCACTCTCTTGCTTCACTGTTTTCTCTCTCTACAGTGCTCCTCTATGTGCTCCATGGTATTTATAGCTTTATAAGGTTGGTGTTTCCTTGTTCTTCAGCAAATATAGACTTCAAGCTTGTGGTTTGGAGAAAGCTTGGTGTCAGAGATCTTTTCCTGATGTCAGAAGATAATTTTCTGGTGGACTGAACATTCTAGTTTTTTCCGGTTTCTTCTGTACGTTTCAGTCATCGGGGAGGAAGGGAGAAGATGATGAATAGCATTTGTGGGGCACTTACCTTTTGGGCTTTTCCTTCTTATTTGGGCTGAGCAAGTTTAAACCCAACAGTTCTTTCCTTGCTTAGCTTCGTTAGCCTCACCAGCGGACAGGTCCCGAAATACCTCACCCATCTTTGTTCAAATACAGGCACTTCCGCCTCCAACAGTGTCTACCAGACTAACCTAAACCACCTCTTCTCCTTCCTTTCCTCCAACGCCACGCGTTAAAATGGTTTCTACCACAGCTCCGCCGGCCAAAGCCCGAAAACCACAGTTTATGGCCTCTTCCTCTGCCGTGGCAACCTCACCGCCACTGCCTGCCAAGACTGCGTGACAACCGCAACCAAAGGGATTGTTCAGACGTACTGTCTCGACGGAAAACGGGGCCGGGTATGGTATGACGAATGCACGGTTCGCTACGAAAATCGGTCATTCTTCTCCGACAACCTTTCGGAAAACCCCTTTAAATCTTTTTGTAACATGAGCAACGTAACAGAGCCGAACCGCTTCCGGAAGCTGTTGGAAGCCACGTTGAATGGCTTGATCCCTCGAGCCGCAAATGTTCCATCCGGTGCTAAAAAGTTTGCTACTAAAGAAGTCATCTTTACGAAATTGCAAAACCTCTACACCCTTGTGGAGTGCATCCCTGACATATCCAGCTCTGATTGCGATTCCTGTCTTCAGCGAGCCACAAAGAACCTAACGATGTCCAAGCAAGGGGTAGAGTTTTGTATACAAGATGTAATCTCAGGTTCGAAATATTCCGGCTTTACCAGATACAATCAGTCCCCTCACCGTCACCGGCACCGACGGTTCTTCCTCCGGCTCCAGGTGAGGTCACGGGACCAGAAGGTAAATTCAAAACTTATTGAAGAGTGCACTTCGCCCTTCAGAATAATTTAATTGTGGTACGGAGTACGTGATGGAAATCTTATTGTCTGTACAGGAGGAACTGCTTCACTAAAAATTATCGTCATCTCCATTGGTGCATTACTTGCTGTTTCTCTGGTGCCATTGGCTATGAGCCGCTACTTCCTAAAACGGAGACCAGCAAAGAAGCACGATTCTCTACCGAATGAAAATGGTACAGAAATATTTGCTGGAGTATTCTTAATCATATACATGGATACTAAACAGCCATGAATTGCTGTGCCTATAGTAAATGTTAGACTACTTGTGTGCATATTAGGCACTGAAACTACACTCATAGAGTCCTTGCTATTTGATTTGGCTACAATAGAAGCTGCAACAAACAAGTTCATAGATTTTGATATTCTATTTTGTATAAGCAAATCTAGGAAATGGAAGTGTTAAAAAAAAATGCCCATGAAAAATCTCAAAAATCCTAAGGGAATATATGTAGTTGATATCATTTTTAGCCATAATTGTTAGTCCTCTGGATGTTCCTAAATTTTTTAGAAAGTTATTTGTTGACAAATTGCATGTCTTAAGTCTTAAACTTAACAAATAAAAAACTACATTACTAAAGAGCATATTTCTTTTCAGAATAGTCGCCCTTTTATAGTTCTAGAACCATGCGACTATCCAAACACTAGTATACTTGTACACTTTCATAGAGTTATAGGAATCCGGGCGACAACTAATAGTAAATTTTGTTTTATATGCTTTTACAATCACTAAATTTTTCTGACATGATAAAATGGACAAATCACAAAAGCTGTCGATCCCGTCGCCTCCCTCCGAACAATGGACGTTCGGCGCTTCAACATCTGCGTGACCCTTTTGGCCATTCCCTTGCTGATCACAGTCCTTAGCCAAATTGGAACTGAATCTGCTGCAACTTATGTTGCTCATTATTGCTCAAACACAACCACCTTTACCGTCAACAGCACCTACGAAGCCAACCTCAATAGCCTCCTCGATTCCCTCTCCTCCAACACCACCAACACTGGGGGATTCTACAACACCACCGCATCTGCCGGGAACTCCGTCGACACTGTCTACGGCCTGTTCCTCTGCCGTGGTGATCAATCAATCAACGACTGCTGGGATTGCGTTGAGGGAGCAACCAAAGACGTGGTTGATCGCTGCCCCAATGAGAAAGTGGCCGTCGCTTGGTACGACGAGTGCATGTTACGCTACTCAAATCAGTACATCTTTTCCAGCATGGTCACCGATCCTGCCGTTGTCATGTTGAATCCACAGAACGTATCGGAGCAGGAACGTTTTGACCAGGTGGTGAGGACATCGCTGAACGACTTGGCAGGATGGGTTTCGAGTAATGGAACTGGGACCAGGAAGTTTGGGACGAAAGATGCGAATTTCACAGCGTTACAAACGCTGTACACCCTTGCCCAGTGCACGCCGGATCTTTCTGATTCGGATTGCAACATGCGTCTCCAGCGAGGGATATCGGCTTTGCCGGGGTGCTGTGGTGGAAAAGAAGGGGCAAGAATTCTGAATCCTAGTTGTAACGTTAGGATTGAAGTGTACCCGTTTTACGCGTCAGGGTCAAGTGTTCCTCCATCTCCTTCACCTCTTACACCTCCTAGTTCGGCAACACCACCCGAAGGTAAGCTTTTTTCTCTATGGGTTGGGAATGAAGACTCCATTCGCAGCAGTCGGTGATTTACTGCTTGTTTTTTTCTCTGTGGGGTTTTCTTTATTATTCTCAGAGATTCTGAAAGCAGGGTTACTTTTTAATTTCACTTATTAGTAAATTAATTTTAACCTTCACGGACAGGGGAGAAAGAGAGAGTTGGGTGGGGGTTGGGGTGTATGACTTTAAAATTCTTTTCCCACTTTAGAATAGTGGAAAAATTAGGCACAACGACTTTGAAACCTCTGAAATTCATAATCAATTGGGTTAGGCCTTTTCTTTTCTTGAGCTACGGAAATGGGGTCAGTTCATTAGCCAAAAAACAAAAAAAAAAACATAACATCAATCAAACACGAGTTTAGTGTACCAGATCTAGATGAATGGACCAAACAAATTACCCAGTAGAATGAGTGAAAAAAAGAAAAAAGGTAAACATCAGCTTTCGTTGACGGTTTCGGCACTTTTAACGAGGCTCTTATCATAGCAGACTCTAAAACACTACTTAATTATGCAAAGTGTGTTGATTTATCTGATGTCTGTGGCCACTTTAAGTTCCACTTTTCTTATATTGTTTAGAACTTATCTTGATATCTTCTTTAATCAAGACTATCTACACAATATTCTATCCAATAATGTTACAACATTTAGGAATCAACTCAAATTATGAATCATTTTTCACTTTAGCTTAGAATTGCCAGTGACTGTTGTTTATGCAGGAAACGATCATGTCTCAGCACAGACTATTATTGCCGTTGTCGTTCCGGTTTCTGTATCAATTCTATTCTTCGTTGGATACTGCTTCCTTAGAAGGAGAGCGAAAAAGAAGTATAATGTTGTGCCAAAAGAAAATGGTAAAAAAATAATAGTTTCATGTTTTGCCTTTGTATAATTCCGTATGTTACAAATGTTAAATAGTTGCACAAGCCCCACATTGTATACATCTTGCTTTATAATTCTTCTTTTAAGGAAAAAGAAAAGGACTCATATACTTTAAGTCAATTTTTAAGTAAGAATGTACCTTATTAAATTATACCACAACCTAAGTTTCAAGTTCAACAGCTTATCCTCATTGTGATCTTTGTCTCATCACTCAATCTAATAGTTTGTAGATAAGCCCATACCTGGAATGAGAGTGTTAAGTAGGGGCATTAGTCTCACATGGCTTAATTCTTACTTGATAATCTTCTTTTTAGGAACAAAAACTCATTTTCTTTTAAATAAACTTTTAAATAAGAATGAACTATATTATAACACATGCACTTATATGTTTTTTACGCAGTTGCAAATGATACTACTACAAATGCAAATGATATTACTACTATAGAGTCCTTGCAATTTGATTTTGCCACTATTGAAGTTGCCACCAACATGTTCTCAAACGATAATAAGCTAGGTCAAGGTGGATTTGGTGTGGTTTATAAGGTAAAGGATTATTCTCATCGTTTGTCTACTTTTCTATGAAAGTTTTAATTATGTTAACATTATATGAATTGTTAGTGAGGAATTGTCCTAATAATTGATTATGGTATATTTTTAGGGTGCATTTTTCAATGGACAAGAAATAGCAGTAAAAAGACTACCAACAACTTCTCAACAAGGAGCAAGAGAAATAAAAAATGAAGTTGTATTTGTAGCTAAGCTTCAACACAAAAATCTTATAAGACTATTGGAATTTTGCTTGAAAGGAAACAAGAAAATTCTTATCTATGAGTTTATGCCAAACAAAAGTTTGGATTACTTTTTATATGGTTTGTCTCTTCTATATATACATTTAATTTTCTTTCTCCATAGATGAATCTAACTAAGTTTTGATTTCAAGCATTAAAGAATGGTTAAGTTCACAATTTATTTTATTTATTTCATTAAAGAGAAAATAGAATATATTTCACTAACTATGAATGGATATATTTTTTGTTTTTAATCTTAGGAAAGGATAATGGATTAAATTGTATTTTGATTTTCTCATTTACTTTATTATTTTTTAATAGGTTAACTATATCATTGTATCTTTAGTTGATTATTTATAAATTAATATTACATTTTATGAATCTACAAACCATACAAAGAAAGAACAATTACATTGGGCAGAGCGTTACAAAATTATTAGAGGCGTTGCAAGAGGAATGCTTTATCTTCATGAAGTTTCTCGCCTTAGAATTATACATCGTGATCTTAAACCAAGTAATGTTTTGCTAGATCACAATTTGAATTCAAAAATTTTAGATTTTGGTTTGGTTAAGATTTTGGGAGTTGATCAAACTCAAGGAAATACTAGTAGAATTGTTGGCACATAGTAAGTTCTTAATATTTTCTTGTCTTTGTAGTGAAAACTAGTATAAGAGCTATGGTATGTTGAAAAATACTTTATTTTACCATGCAAACAATGCAACTATAGTCAAGGAAAAGAAGAAATCACATTTAGTTGGGAAAAAAAATGATCATCCTAATATGCTTCACATTCAATTTGGACAACTTAGAGATACATGGTTTATCCAAATTTCATTGCAGGATAGATAAGTTTTTGGTTTTATGTTTTTACTAATGCTTATAACTAATGTTATACCTTAATGATGTTGGTTTGCAGTGGTTATATGTCTCCAGAATATGTTATGCATGGAGAATTATCTATAAAGTTAGATGTATATATTTTTGGAATACTTGTTCTTAAGATTTTAACTAGCAAGAAAATTAGTTCTTTTGACCAATCACATGGCGCTGAAGACCTTTTAAGCTATGTGAGTAGTATGAACTCAATACTCTTAACGTGTTTCCCAATGCTAATGCTAACATCATTACAACCACGAAACATTGTAACATAACTTGACCATATAATGCAGGCTTGGAAACACTAGAATGATGGGACACCCTTTGATTCATTGGATCCCAATTTAGGAGACTCTTATTCAAGAAATGAAGTTGTTAGATGTCTCCAAATATACTTATTATGCGTACAGGATGATCCAACAGGTAGACCCACAATGGCATCCATTGTTCTCATGCTTGATAGTTTTTCAATGACATTTCCAACTCCTCAACAACCAGCACTTTGCCTTTGTCGAACAAAGGAAAGCATGATGCCAGGGGAGTTAGGCTCAAGTCAATCAACAAGCAAATCAATACCATTGTCTATCAATGAAACATCCATTACTAAAGTAGTCTCTTGATATTGTTGGTATAATGATATAAACTAGAACTATGATTTATTTTATATTCACAAGAATTATGTTGTATTCTTTAACATATACAACTTTGGCATTATGAATAACCTAGACATTTATTGATTTTCTCTCAAAGGAGTTGTAATGCTAGGGTATATTTCTAAAACTTTGAATTCTCTTGTTCTTAAATAAATAAACTCACATATTCATCAAAAGCAAAAAAAAAAAAAAAAGGTTGGACATATAATATGTAAGTATGAGGAAGATTTGCGTGCAATTTTTTTATCTTTTATTTTTTTGTTTAGTTAAAAGGGGATTGTAACCGGTTTCCCGTGAAAATCCTTGACATATATGTTTTATATCGGAAGGTTCAGTTTCAAAGATTTGCGTGCAGTTTCATCTTTGAAACTTAACCTGCCGATATAAAACATCTATGTCAAGGATTGTACACGACAAGCCGGCTACAATCCTCGAAAAGGAACGCGGCATGATTGTTGTTAAAACAAATTGGGACTTTTCAACATGATATTGTAATTTGACTTCACCGTTCTTAGCCATCATTCATAGATTAGCTCATGGTTACTGTTATATAATCTGGTCGAGTCACTTGCTTTCCCAAAAAGTTGGTTGTGACTAGTCTCCTTCATCCACTTTGATAATGTCAAATTTCCCATATCCACCGTTGTGGTGCTGTTTTCCACTTTCTAAAATATCCAGTTAAATTTCCTACCTCCACCGTTGAGGTGCTTTCCCACATTTGACCGACATCTTCAGTACAAATTTCGCCGGCGACGAGACAGATAATTTGAGGTAGCTCTGTCACGTGGCGTCAAGTTAAACAGCCCTTACTTTCCCCACCAAACTTAACGTGTCTGAGTAAGATTCAGTGCAGAATTGGTTCCGTCATATCTTCAAAGTCCCATAGCACGGGCAGGAGTTGATGGTATCTCATATTCAATGGGTGAGGAAATTTTCAGCAAGTGAGGAGAAAAACAACTGCAGAAACTGTGGATGCAGTAGAGAGAAAAGCAAGGGTTGAAGAAATCCGTGTAAATTCGAAACAATAAGAGAAAGAGTACTCTTGAGAAGAGAGAAAGGGTACTAGTCTTGGGAAGAGAGGAGCGTAAAGGCTTTTGTAAAATATACAGATTGCTTTTTTGACAGCAATAAAAAAAATACCCCATATCCCTTCTGCTTGTAGATATAGGCTCACTTTGGCCAAACCACGTAAATTATGTATTGCAAATTTTCTGATACCTGTTTTATCTACTTGTTCTTATATGTGGTAGATGTTATAATCTTGTATGCAATTTGATTATAAGCTGAATGGTAGAAGTTATTACATGCTAAATATATATTGCTCGGTTTGACAAAAGGTCATAGAATAGATTCTGTGTAATTTGTTACTACAGACTAGCATCAGAGCCAATCAAGTTGTTGTTTACTATGGCTACACATCAAGATTGATGTGGAAAATATTTGATAGGAAGAATGACTTGGGACTCTGGAAGATGAAGATGAGTGCTTTTTTAAGCCAACAAGGGACTTTGATTGCATTAAAGGGGAAGAATAATGATCGACTTTCTACAGTGGAGAGAATGGTACAATGGCTTCCTACAATTAACCAATATTATGATTTTTGTTAGGCTCAAGTAGAAAACAGGAGTCATCTTTTTTTTGAATGTCCTTGCACAATGTTGATTTGGAAGAATATCCTTACTCAAAATGAAATTCGACGTCATATCGGAGGATGAAATGAAGAATTAAAATGGATAATTAAAGCATCTAAAGGTAAAGATCTCATAGCAAAACTTTTTAAAATATCTTTTTTAGCTTGTATTTATTGCATTTGGGCAAAAAAGAATAGAAGAAGATTTCAAAATACATTAGTTGACATTCCAATCTTGTTGGCTAAAGTAAGGAAAATTGTACGAGGGAAAGCTTCTCTGCTTTACAATATCAAACTCTCATAAGGTAATGCCTTTTTGAGTGAGATCTGGAAGCTTCCAACCTCTATTTTTTCTTACTCTTAGTTTATTTTTGAAAATTGTTGTAATACTGGGATATGCCCCTGTGATTTTAAATATTATATTCTATTAATGTAACTTACATTAAAAATAAAAAAAATGGAAGAATAAGCTCCACCAAACGATGAAAAATTCTCAAAATAAAGAAATCCTTGGGAAAGCTCACAGCACTATTATCTTAAGCCTTGCAAATTCTGGCTTGAGAGCTGGGCTTTGGACAAAACTCGAGAGCTTGTACACAAAATCTCTCATAAACCAGTTGTATTTGAAGCAAATATTGTATACACTCGGGATGAAGGAAGGCACACCACTTGATAAACACATTGACCAGTTTAATAAAATTGTTTTAGTCTTGCAAAACATTGTGTGCAGCTACTTCTAGTTTCAACTATAGAATAAAGGTCTCTGCTCTTCCCAACGCTATCCATTGTCACCTCGAATTAATCAAGAATTCTACTTACGTATTTTCTTACCCGTTAGGTTTCCAACGCAAGTGTATTTTCTGTGCAAAACAAGATCAAATCTCGTCGCCGACAATTGTTTCTATTGCCAGTCCGATTTCCATCTCTGTTCCTCTATTGTTTATTGGATGCTGCTCCCTTGGAAGGAGAGCGAGAAGAAAGGATAGCGCTGTGCCAGAAGGCAATAGTATCAACAAACGGTTTGATGCTTTGAGTTCTGGTGTTTCAAGGTGTTACACTCCCAGTTACTTATACTTTCTCGTTTCCAGTGGAGCAGCGAATGATTTTACTATTGTAGAGTCCTTGCCATTTAATCTCAGATGATGACAAGCCAGGTGAAGGCGGATTTGGAGTGTTTTATAAGTTAAATTTAGTGCATGAAAAATCAGACGACGATGAGGCTTTTGATCATGGTAGCATTATATGCAGTGTAGTGAGAGTGGGATCATCAAATGGTAGAATGGCTCATAGGATACTTATGCTAATGTCTTCAGGTGGCAGATAGATTGGTGTAATTGAGTCTACAGTTTCTTTGAAGATTTTAGCTTCACTTGAGGTTAAAGTTGAGGAAGAGTGATCCTAGCTAATAGCCAAACCGTTTTCATTTTCAAAATGCGCCAACTAATGCCTTGGAGTCATATCAATCTACAAGCGAAGCAATGTCATCTTCCTAAACACCAATTGTATTACCCCTGTAGTATACTTGAACTATGTGTACTAATTATAAGTACTTATTTAATCACTACATGCTATGGTTGGGATTTGTACGGTAATTTCCATTGTCTTTGCAAATTATTTCTCCTCACGCATCTTTTATCTAGGTAAAATTAATGAATGCACAAACTTGTATTATTCTTCCACCCTTCCTTGTTCATCTCTTTTCTCTCATTTCTTTTGGAGGGTGAATAACCTATGTTCTATTTACTCTACACATAAAGTTTTATTTCTTTCCTGAAAATTAGCTTATAAAGAAGGGATAATTTATCTATATACAAAACATTTCTTAATATATTGTATGTAAGATATTTCAATACATAATAGTGGATACAAAGGGCTTGCAACTCACACACTAATGATAAATAATCATTTTTGATTATTGGAGGGTTCAAAGTGAAAATAAACCACATCAAGATTCAAACAATCAATCACCAAAACCCAAGGACAGTCCATGTAACAAAGACCAAGCCAATCAACAATAGAGAAATTAAGCATTTCTCCCATTTCCCATACGTTCCAGCACCTTTTCAGCTTTCTAGACAGTCAAACATGCAGGAACTTAATTGATTTCTTCAAGCATTAAATGGTCACGCTCCTCTCATTGAATGGCTACGCTCTCTCTTAATTGTCTTTGTTAATTGCTCTCCATGTTCCCATGTAAACACATGTATTATATATTGTAAACCTCTCTTGTACAAAATTCATTCAGATATAGTAATAAGTTGTTCATGGCATTACTGCACTTTTCTTGGGTTTTCTTCTTGGTATCGAGAGCAGGTCGTCGTGAAACAACTTAACCCAGTTTCTTAACTGATTTCTTGAGCTATCCCCACCATGGCTGAGAGATCACTTTACCCCTTTCCTAGCACCATGAATGTCCCAAGCTTTGTCACTCTCAAGCTAAATGAGGGAAACTATCTTCCTTGGCTAACTCAGTTCAAAGCCTTTGCTTAGACATAGAAAGTTATGGGTTTTTTAATTGGTAAAACACTAGCACCTCCAACCATGCGCAAGCTTAATGATGATACTAAAGAACAAAATCTAGACTATGAGCTGTGGAAGCAAATTGATAGCTTGATCAAATCATGGCTGATAAGCACTCTTACATAAAAAATGCTTGGCCTTGTCTTTGAGCTTGAAATTGCCTAAGATATTTGAACAGCTCTTACCAACCAATTTGCACAGCGTACTGAAGCTAGGGAGTTCGATCTTCTCTCACAATTACACCATCTACAGAAGGGAACGAAGCCATTGTGTTCGGTGAAATTCTATATGCAAGTGAACATGTCGAACAAGTAATATAATGATCAGAAAGATATCGTCCCATAGAGATTGGTGATTACTAAGCTAACTAATTACTAACGGTGAACAACTCCTAAAATTTATCTAGCAAACCAAATTAATAGATAATAGACTAATCAACTAAATTTAATAAAACTAAATACGTGAAACATGTCAGAGTATTTGATTTCACCATAACTATGAAGTATTAATATAGATTATGTATGCTTACAAGAGGGATAATATCTATGTGATGGCGGAATCTCCTAATTTATTTACTATCTTATGTCTAGGTATAGTGAACCTATTTAGTTCATTAATTCACTATATCTCTATATGTGAATTGAAACAAACCAAATGCATTAGGATTTGTGAATATTCCCAGTTTACACCGAAAGCCACACAAATAATATGGTATATGTCTATCCACATTTAATTTATGGTTACATATTATAAGAAGCAATTGCATATCATCTCTTGTCGGTTTCAAACATGCAAATCAGATCATTCAAGTGGTAGCTAATTACTTAAAAGCATTAAACACATTAATATGTAACTTCACATAAACAAAATATCTTGCAAAACATAATAATCATAAGATTCATAGCATCATAATTAGGTTACATCGTAGCTCTAACAAAAATAAACTAAAACATAAAGAAACAATGAGGAAGAATAGTAATAAGAAATAAAGAAGGCATCTTGAATCCAAGAACAAGAAGTTTGTCACCTTTTTTGTCTTCTCTTCAAGAAAACCTTGAATTCTTGGCCTCTCTCTTGAGTTATGCTCAATTTCCTACTCATTTTTCTTTTGCCTCTTCTATTCTCTTAAATAGGGTTTAGGTTTAGACCTATTTCTTATCCTAGTAGAATTGGATTTTAGAGATCTAAAACAATTGGGTTTTGAACTCCTAAATTAATTAGGATTTGAATTCCTAACATGACTGGGTTTTCTAAATAAATAGAAAATCCAATAACAATAGAAAATCTAATAACAATCATCTAAAGCCCAAGCCCATCTTGACTCTCTTGATCTTGATATTACGATTTTGCTACACAATAATCATTAGGTTCTCCATGTTCATTCCTTTTCTCCTTGCCTCCTTGTGCTACATAAACAAAATAAAGTTAAGTAAATAAAAAGGAGTTCAAATGTTTTCTCACAATTATTAAAATTATTTATTGCCTAAAATAGGTAAAATAATTCTATAAAAATAGAGTTATCATATTGTCCACTCACTTGGCAGAGTTCACTCAAATTTTGAATCTCCTCAGCTCTATTGGATGCCCTTTAAGCGATTTTGCAAATGGCTTTTGGAAACTCTTGGCCGAGATTATGAAACTTTTCGGACCGCCATGATGAAACCACTAGTTCCTCCTTATTAGGATATTGTCTTTCAATTACAGGCATATAAGACTTGACTACGATGATTCTCTCCAACTCTTACTGAAAATATGGCCTTTGTTACTCAACGTGCACCTTGCGGTGGAAGGCTTGGTGGACGTGATTGAGGGGTTGGCTCTGGTTTCACCTCCCAGGGTCATGGTTTTCCCCTTTTTACCCATGGAAACAAGACCTATGGTGTTGGACAAATGAAGAAGAACATTGGTCGATCTAGAAATGTATCTCAAAATCAAGGAAATTTTGGACGAGAGCTTTCTGTTTGTCAGATATGTCAAAAGCGTGGTCATACTGCACTACAGTGTTATTGAAGGTTCGATCATAGTTATCAGTCTGAGGAAATTCCTCATGCCTTGGCTGCTCTACAAATCACAGACCTAGTGGAAGAGGACTGGGTAGCAGATACTGGTGCTTTTGCTCACATTGTTGACTTTGAAGGTAAGTTAGAACACTTTAAACCTTATTTTGGCTCAGATAAGATTTTCTTTGGTAATGGGATTGGCATTCCTATCACACACACAGGAACATAAACTCTTGGAGAAGGTAAGATACCCCTAAACTCAGTTCTAGTGTCTCCAGAAATAACACAAAATTTGTTATCAATATCTCGATTAACTTTAGATTATCCTTGCAAAGTAGAATTTAATGATAAATGTTGCCTCATTAAGGATCTGAAGAGCCAGTAAGTACTCCTAAGAGGCATTAAAAAAGGGGATCTTTATGTTCTGCCTGGAAGGAAGCGAAACCTAGCATTGTTTTCTATTCGGCAGTAGGTTGCAGATGGGCAGACTTGGCACATGAGACTTGGGCACCCTAATCCGACTATTTTGAAGTTACTTAGTGAAAGGAATTTAATTTTGATGAAAGGACAAATACCTAATTCTATTTCTTGCACTAGTTGCTTAGTTAGTAAAAGTGTGTGTTTGCCTTTTGTCCCTTCACAAACTCAAAGTATAGTTCCTTTAGAAAGATTACACAATGATTTGTGGGGACCGGCGCCTACACAATCAGGTCAAGGGGTTTTGTATTATGTCTCTTTCATAGATGAATATACCAGGTTTACCTGGATTTATCCCTTGAAAAATAAATCGGATTTGTGTCATGTCTTTATCAATTTCAAGAATATGATTGAGAAACAATTTGAGGCTTCTATTAAATCTATTAAGAGTGATAATGGTGGAGAATATAAAAGCTTGGAATTTTCAACTTACTTGGAAACTCATGGAATTGTTTAGTGATTCTCATGTCCTTATACTCTGCAGCAGAATGGTATTGCAGAAAGGAAACATAGACACATAGTTGAACTTGGAAAAGCTATGATGAATCAGGCCAATGTGCCACGAAAGTATTAGGTGGAGGCTTTCAACACTGTAATATTTCTCATTAATCGTCTACCTACACCAACACTAGGTAATAAGTCTCCTTATAAGTGCATTTATCATAGAAATCCAGATTACTCATTCTTGTGCACATTTGGTAGCACTTGTTATCCATGTTTACGAGATACTATAAAGGATAAATTGGAACTAAAGTCTTTACAATGTGCTTTCCTTGGATACAATGCAACACACAAGGGGTATCATTGCCTCCACATTCCAAGTGGAAAAGTTATAATTTTAAGACATGTGGTCTTCAACAAAAAGGTTTTTCCTTTTGCTCAAAGCATTGATTTATTGTCCAATAATTCTATAGAACAACAAATTCAAAAGCCTCATAAGCAATTTTTCACCGGATTAGCTCCTTCTTGTGTTGCTCCACCTCATTCATAGGAGGTTGTATTTCCATCTATTAGTGAAGTGCTTGATGAACATGCAATTTCTACAATGCAAGGCACAGAAGGAGCTACGTTAGCAAGTCAAAGCTTCTTAGAAACTTTGCCCTTTACCATTTTGTCTATGGCTCCAATCCCTGTACATGCCTCAACTGAAGACACAATGACCCCACCACTATCCATAGATGTGCCAAATTGCTTGCAATCCGAACCAAATTTTCCTTGTAACAACAACCAAGAGCTAGTACCAACTGTTCCTATCATATCTTCAAACCATAATTTGTGTACTCATCCTATGAAAACATGGAGCCAATTAGGAATAAGGAAGCCTAATCCTAAATATGCCTTACTCACCAATTGTGATATTCCAACCCCTTCTAAGACAATAAATGAAGCTTTGCATCATCTTGGATGGCTCGTAGCCATTAAGGAAGAAATGTCAGCACTAAATAAGAATTAGACTTGGACTTTAGTTCCATCACATCCATCAATGAATATAATGGGTTGCAAATGGATCTTTAAGTCTAAGCAAAAGCCAGATGGGCAATTAGAAAGATTAAAAGCAAAGTTGGTTGCAAAAGGTTTTAGTCAAGAACCAAGAGTAAATTTTCTTGAAACTTTTAGCCTTGTTGTGAGGCAAACAACAATTCAAACGGTTCTTGCCATTGCAACTGTTAGATGTTGGCCCCTTCACTAGTTCGACATAAGTAATGCCTTTTTACATGGTTTTCTTACTAAACCAATATATATGACTCAACCTCCAGGGTTTGTTGATCCAAGACAACCCAAGCATGTTTACAAGCTTCAACATGCTTTAAATGGTCTTAAACAAGCTCTAAGGGCATGGTATGATAGATTTTCTGATTTTCTTATGACTTTTGGATTTTTCAGTTTTGCCTATGATTCCTTTATATTTATTTATGATGAAGATGGGATTCAAATGTGGATTCTTTTATATGTTGATGATTTATTCTCACTGGAAGCTCACAGTCACCTCTTAACCAATTCATCACAAAACTTGGAAAAAAATTTCCATTAAAACATTTAGGAGGTCTTCACTTCTTTCTAGGAGTCCACGTTGAGTGAACTGAGGAAGGATTGTTTCTTTCTCAAAGCTAGTATGCCTCTGACTTGCTCCATCGCACAGAGATGGATGCATGTAAGGATATTGCTATGCCTATGGCAACTAAGCCACTAAAGATTAAAGATGTTGACTCTTTATATGATCAAGTCAGTTATCATAGAAGTGTGGTTGGTTCTCTACAATACCTTACATTGACAAGACCAGATCTTCAGTATGTAGTTAATCGTCTTTGTCAATCCATGCAACATCCTACCCTTCAAGATTTTCATAATCTCAAATGAGTATTACGTTACTTGCATGGCACCATAAGCATGGGACTAAAGGTACACTCTAAAAGTACATTAAATCTTTATGGTTTCAGTGATGCCAATTGGGCTTGATGTTCCACCACCCGTCGATCCACCACAAGTTTTTGTTTCTTCCTTAGAGCAAACTGTATTTCTTGGAGTGCAAGAAAGCAACCTACTGTATCTAGATCATCTACTGAAGCTGAGTATCAGGCTTTGGCATCGGCAAGGGCAGAAGCAACGTGGCTTTGTCATCTTCTTCGAGATCTTAATATTCCTTAATCACAGCCTATCAAGCTCTATTGTGATAATTTGTCTACCCTTCATCTAACTACCAAACCTACCATACATGGTCGCTCAAAGCATATTGAAGTGGATTATCATTTTATTAGAGAAAAAGTGGTGCTTGGTACTCTTACAACTATTCATGTTCCCACAAAGGCTCAGTTGGCTGATTTCTTTACTAAACCACTTCCCACTGATACCTTCCTATCTCTATGTTCCAAACTTGGTCTTCTCATCCCAAGTTTGTGGGGGTCTGAAAATAAACCACATCAAGATTCAAACAACCAATCACCAAAACCCAAGGACAGTCCACGTTACAAAGACCAAGCCAATCAACAATAGAGAAATTAAGCATTTCTCCCATTTCCCATACGTTCCAACACATTTTCAGCCCATTTCCCATAGGTTCCAGCACCTTTTCAGCTTTCTAGACAGTCAAACATGCAGGAACTTAATTGATTTCTTCAAGCATTAAATGGTCACGCTCCTCTCATTGAATGGCAACGCTCTCTCTTAATTGTCTTTGTTAATTGCTCTCCACATTCCCATGTAAACACATGTATTATATATTGTAAACCTCTCTTGTACAAAATTCATTCAGATATAGTAAAAAGTTGTTCACGGCATTACTGCACTTTTCCTGGGTTTTCTTCTCAAAGTCCAATTTAATTGTTAACTCATGAATTAGGGAACTATTTTTTATGTTTCAACTCTACTTCCAAGATCCTGTTTTTTTTTTTTTTTTGATATGGGACTTATATATCTAACACTCTCCCACACATAGAGCATACCTTAGGCTCAAGGTTGAATGGAGAAAAATAAATATTCTTTACACATAAAACATATTTTAAAAGCTCAAGTTTAAATTAGAGCTACAATGAATCAATCTAAGCTCTGGTGTATATAATAAGATTCTCACGCTCTATTGAATTTCAACTTTAATCGGCCAAAAATTTTTCAACGTGGTAACTTTCTTACTGCGTCTAATTTTGTTCCGACCCACGGAATTAGTTCTTTCCTATGTACCGGCCATGATTTGTGTTCAGCAGTAAAAAATTTTGTACTGCATGTATTACTGAATTACACCTTCGACAGCGAGTCGCATATCACCATTATTTTAAGGGTCCGGATTTCACGGAAATTTGTTCGCAGTCACACATGAATAGTTTCCTTGACAACAACTGAAAATTACTAGAAGATGAGTTCCACTTAGCTTGTTGTTGCGAATGTTAAAAGTAATAGTTGTTTTTAAAATCTTATATGTTCATATTTCTATCTACTGTTTAAAGAAAAAAGTTATTATTAAAACCCATATTACCGTGCCATGTACACATGGCCACAACAGCACCTATCGCTGCCAAGATACAACACGTGGCTGCACTAACCACGTCAGCCCTGCATCACGAACATTGCAACCATCGCAATTCTTCAGCGCAGCGCCGTCTCCCTCACCGAAAACTTCGAGACGCTCCAAATGCATCTGGCCGGAATTCAGTCACCGGAAAAGTTTCCTTTTCAAGCCCAGAGACAATCGATCATCACCACAATGCAAGATTAGGAAATCAGATCAAGACACCAATCACGGCAATATCGAATTTGGGAAAAATCCCAAAATCGTCCAAGATCTCCTTCAATCCGAATTCATTTCACAGATATGTAACTTGAATCTAATTACTTAATGTTTGCTCTTTCCTTTTGTTTGTATCTCTATAAATTAGAATCCTTTGTACAGTTTTATTGATTGAAATCAAATTCACTACTTCCGACATATTACGTTATTTTGTTCTTGTGGTATTTCTGAGAAAAACAAGAAATTTTTCAATTCTTGTTTTCTTCAATTTGGTATCCAGAGCATTCGGCCACCGCCAAAATCGATCCTAACTCCTTTTTTTTTTTTTTCCGATGGCCTCTACACAGAATGATTTCGTTCCCACCCATTCCACTGTCCCTGTTCAATCCGGAAATATCACCATTCCGACCTCCTCTGTCAAACTCGAAGGCCCCAATTATTTGGTGTGGAAAGCACGAATTCTCCCTTATCTCCGAGCCACCGAATTGCTGCCATTTGTGGACGGATCTCTTGTCCAACCCATGAAATTCACCACCACCACCGACGATGAAGGATCCATCATTCAGGTTTCCAATCCTGAATACCTCGAGTGGCTAAAACGAGATCAAACGGCGCTCGGATTGCTACTCAATACCTGCTCTGACGCCATCGTCAGTCAATTGACGAAACAGGAGGCCTCTTCTGACGTTTGGAGGGCTCTCGCGGCAGAATTCGCCGCTCAGAGCAGTGCTCGGGCTTCCAGCCTTCGCTTGCGGCTTCAGGCGATAACCAAGGGACACCGATCAGTCTCAGAGTTTCTTCAGGAGATCAATTCCCTTGTCGATGAACTCGCTGGTGTGGGTGAGGTTATTTCAGACAATGAGTACCTCACTCACCTGTTCAGAGGACTTGGAGCCCCCTACGCACCTCTCGCCACGGCCATTTCAGTACACACTAGGACATCCGGTCTCACCAGAGAAGACTTGCGGGGTCTTCTTCTCACCCAGGAGGCTCAGTTGGAACTGGCGGAGCAGTCCCGCTCCTCGCCGGTAGCCTTCTCCATGGCTCAAAATCCACCGGCACGTCCTCGGGTTGTGGTTCAGACCCACACCCGCACACAGATCCAGCGTCGCACTGCTCCTACTGGCGATGCTCCTTCATTCCCGCCACCAGCTGGAGGCCGCTTCCAAACTGACGGCAACAATCGCCGCCGTCCACGGTGCCAGATATGCCGCCGCACTGGACACTGGGCCACCACCTGTCGGGCCCGCTACACCCAGCCTAACCAGAATGCTGGCCCGACTCACCAGGAAATTGAAGAAAACAAGAATTGAAAAATTTCTTGTTTTTCTCAGAAATACCACAAGAACAAAATAACGTAATATGTCGGAAGTAGTGAATTTGATTTCGATCAATAAAACTGTACAAAGGATTCTAATTTATAGAGATACAAACAAAAGGAAAGAGCAAACATTAAGTAATTAGATTCAAGTTACATATCTGTGAAATGAATTCGGATTGAAGGAGATCTTGGACGATTTTGGGATTTTTCCCAAATTCGATATTGCCGTGATTGGTGTCTTGATCTGATTTCCTAATCTTGCATTGTGGTGATGATCGATTGTCTCTGGGCTTGAAAAGGAAACTTTTCCGGTGACTGAATTCCGGCCAGATGCATTTGGAGCGTCTCGAAGTTTTCGGTGAGGGAGACGGCGCTGCGCTGAAGAATTGCGATGGTTGCAATGTTCGTGATGCAGGGCTGACGTGGTTAGTGCAGCCACGTGTTGTATCTTGGCAGCGATAGGTGCTGTTGTGGCCATGTGTACATGGCACGGTAATATGGGTTTTAATACCCCCCCGCAAGCAGATGGGTCACAATGAACCGTCAGCTTGGTTTGGAGAGTAGCAAAACGTGATGTAGAAAGACCTTTTGTAAAAATATCAGCAGGTTGATCCACTGAAGAAATAAATTGGACATGTAATTGACGATTTTTGATACGCTCGCGGATAAAATGAAAATCAATTTCCACATGTTTAGTGCGAGCATGAAAAACAGGGTTAGTGGAAAGATATAAAGCCGATAAGTTATCACACCATAAGGTGGGAGATGTAGGTAAAGTTTGGCCAAAATCACGAAGAAGAGCCTCAATCCAAATGAGCTCGGCAGCAGTATCGGCAAGACTTTTGAATTCGGCTTCAGTGCTTGATCGAGCAACTGTTTTCTGTTTGCGAGAACACCAAGATATAAGATTTGAACCTAAATAAATACAAAATCCACCAGTAGATTTTCTATCATCACAATCGCCAGCCCAGCCGGCATCTGAATAAGCATGTAGTTGAGTGGTAGTTGATTTTGTAATATGTATGCCATAACGAGTGGTGTCTGTAAGAAAACGGAGAATGCGTTTAACGAAGGTCCAATGAGTGGTCGTAGGAGCATGCATGTATTGACATGCAGTATTAACAGCATAAGCAATGTCTGGACGTGTGAGTGTAAGATATTGAAGAGCACCGACTATACTACGATAGTGAGTAGGGTCAGTAAAGGGTTCCCCATCATTAATAGATGGGGGAGAACCAGTGGTGCAGGGAGTAGATGTAGCACGGGCGTTTTCCATGCTTGCTCGTTGAAGAATATCTTGAGCAAATTTGGCTTGGTGAAGAAGGAGACCATTTTTGGTTGGTAAAGCTTCAATGCCAAGAAAATAGTGAAGATCACCTAGATCTTTGATATCGAATTCCCGTTGAAGTTGCTCCAAAATATGATGGAGAGGAGCTTCGGGACTGCCAGTAAATAATATATCGTCAACGTAGACTAGAATAAAGACATTATAGGTGGTAGTATGAAGAAAAAATAAAGAAGAGTCGGCTTGAGAAAGAGAAAAACCGATTTTTAATAAAAATTGAGTAAGGCGTTGATTCCACGCACGTGGAGCCTGTTTTAAGCCATAGAGGGAGCGCTTTAAGCGACAAACATAATGAGGATGATGAGGGTCTTTAAAGCCCTGTGGTTGAGTCATAAAGACTTGTTCATCGAGATGACCATGTAAGAATGCATTCTTAACGTCAAGTTGACGAATGTTCCACCCGTTGCTAAAGGCAATTGAGAGAAAAGTTCGAATAGTAACGGGTTTGGCAACTGGACTAAACGTTTCAGTATAGTCGATTCCTGGACATTGATGAAAGCCTTTCGCTACTAAGCGAGCTTTGTAGCGTTCGAGGGTGCCATCCGAGCGAAGTTTAATTTTATAGACCCATTTGCAACCAATGGGAATAATCTTCGCAGGAGGTGGTACGAGTTCCCATGTGTGATTCTTAATTAAGGCAGTATATTCTTCTGCCATTGCTTTACGCCATTCAGGAGAGGAAGAAGCCTCTGTAAAGCATGAGGGTTCCTTAGGAACCTTTGTGGTGGCTGTTAAGGCATAGGTATGTTGCCTAGTTAAGGTCCTCCTAGTAATAGTCCCACCTTTTAACCGAGTGGTCATAGGGTGTGTTGTGATAGGAGGAGAGGGAAATGGTAGGGAGGATGTGACCGGAAGAGAAATAGGGTCAGGAGAGAGAGAATTAGAGGAGGCCGTAGAGAGTGATGTAGGAGGTTCTATGCGTGGAACCTGTGGCCTAGATTGATTGGGTAATGATATTTGTAGTGGGATATATGAGGCACTTGAGGGGTGCCTGGATGCAAGAGAGTTCTTGAATGGAAATTGAGATTCATCAAAAGTTGCATCGGCTACAATGAAATATTTATTTGTTTGAAGACATAGGCATCGATATCCTTTGTAGCCTGGGGGATAACCCATAAAGACACATGGGCGAGATCGGGGTTGTAATTTATTTTTATTATAGGGTCGTAAATAAGGATAAACGAGACACCCGAAAACCCGTAAGTGAAGAATAGAAGGGGTTTGATGGAAAATTAAATCCCATGGAGATTGATTTTGAATGACAGGGCTAGGAAGCCTGTTAATGATATGGACCGCAGTTTCAAATGCAAGATCCCAATAACGAAGAGGAACATGGGCCTGATTAAGTAGAGAAAGGCCTGTTTCAACGATATGTCTATGTTTACGCTCGGCGGATCCATTTTGAAATGGAGCGTAAGGACTAGATAAGCGTTGGGAAATGCCCAGGTTGGAGAGGAGATTTGTAAAATCTCGAGATGTGAACTCCGAGGCTCCATCACATTGTATTGATTTTATTTTGGAATTGCATTGATTTTCCACAAGTAAACGAAATTTCTCAAAAATTGATAAGAATTGAGTCCGTGATTGAAAAGTATAGATCCACGTGAATTTGGAATAATCGTCAATAAATGCAATATAATATTTGTTTCTTGAATCGGATAATAATGGGGAAGGTCCCCAGATATCAAAGTGAATTAATTCAAGTGGTCCCCTTGAGATACTATGTGTTGGGGGATGTGGATGTTTCTTGCTTTTGCTAATTTGGCAAGCATCACATAATTGACAAAAAGAGCCTTCAAGCTTTATTTTATTATTTTGGAGCACTTTGGATACAATAGGGAAAGAAGCATGCCCTAGACGTTGATGCCATTTTGCAGACATATTAATATTAAGTGCAGAGGGCCCGTGCACCATTTTATTGGGTTGAAGGCGGTAGAGTCCATGTCTAAGTGGACCTTGTAGTAGAGTCCGGCCCGTAGTGAGATGCTGAACCACACAAAAGTTAGGGTAAAAAATAAAGGCACAGTTATTATCCCTGGTAAATTGGGAGACCGAAAGTAAATTTTTTGAAATTTTTGGAACAACTAAAACATTGGAAATATTTAAATTCATAGGGTTAGAAAAATTACCGGTGTGAGTTATAGGGAGGCCCATTCCATCACCTATGGTGACTTCATTTTCACCTTGGTAGGGCAGCAACTGATCGAGGCCCATGGGCTCGGGCGTCACATGATTGGTGGCCCCTGAATCGGGGTACCAATCCACTTCAGAGTGGGCCTCAGAAGTGGGAGCAGAAGGGGCCCCATAGGACCCGTTTGGCACGGATTGGGCCAGACTAAGGGCCTGGTGAGTCGGGCCAGCATTCTGGTTAGGCTGGGTGTAGCGGGCCCGACAGGTGGTGGCCCAGTGTCCAGTGCGGCGGCATATCTGGCACCGTGGACGGCGGCGATTGTTGCCGTCAGTTTGGAAGCGGCCTCCAGCTGGTGGCGGGAATGAAGGAGCATCGCCGGTAGGAGCAGTGCGACGCTGGATCTGTGTGCGGGTGTGGGTCTGAACCACAACCCGAGGACGTGCCGGTGGATTTTGAGCCATGGAGAAGGCTACCGGCGAGGAGCGGGACTGCTCCGCCAGTTCCAACTGAGCCTCCTGGGTGAGAAGAAGACCCCGCAAGTCTTCTCTGGTGAGACCGGATGTCCTAGTGTGTACTGAAATGGCCGTGGCGAGAGGTGCGTAGGGGGCTCCAAGTCCTCTGAACAGGTGAGTGAGGTACTCATTGTCTGAAATAACCTCACCCACACCAGCGAGTTCATCGACAAGGGAATTGATCTCCTGAAGAAACTCTAAGACTGATCGGTGTCCCTTGGTTATCGCCTGAAGCCGCAAGCGAAGGCTGGAAGCCCGAGCATTGCTCTGAGCGGCGAATTCTGCCGCGAGAGCCCTCCAAACGTCAGAAGAGGTCTCCTGTTTCGTCAATTGACTGACGATGGCGTCAGAGCAGGTATTGAGTAGCAATCCAAGCGCCGTTTGATCTCGTTTTAGCCACTCGAGGTATTCAGGATTGGAAACCTGAATGATGGATCCTTCATCGTCGGTGGTGGTGGTGAATTTCATGGGTTGGACAAGAGATCCGTCCACAAATGGCAGCAATTCGGTGGCTCGGAGATAAGGGAGAATTCGTGCTTTCCACACCAAATAATTGGGGCCTTCGAGTTTGACAGAGGAGGTCGGAATGGTGATATTTCCGGATTGAACAGGGACAGTGGAATGGGTGGGAACGAAATCATTCTGTGTAGAGGCCATCGGAAAAAAAAAAGGAGTTAGGATCGATTTTGGCGGTGGCCGAATGCTCTGGATACCAAATTGAAGAAAACAAGAATTGAAAAATTTCTTGTTTTTCTCAGAAATACCACAAGAACAAAATAACGTAATATGTCGGAAGTAGTGAATTTGATTTCGATCAATAAAACTGTACAAAGGATTCTAATTTATAGAGATACAAACAAAAGGAAAGAGCAAACATTAAGTAATTAGATTCAAGTTACATATCTGTGAAATGAATTCGGATTGAAGGAGATCTTGGACGATTTTGGGATTTTTCCCAAATTCGATATTGCCGTGATTGGTGTCTTGATCTGATTTCCTAATCTTGCATTGTGGTGATGATCGATTGTCTCTGGGCTTGAAAAGGAAACTTTTCCGGTGACTGAATTCCGGCCAGATGCATTTGGAGCGTCTCGAAGTTTTCGGTGAGGGAGACGGCGCTGCGCTGAAGAATTGCGATGGTTGCAATGTTCGTGATGCAGGGCTGACGTGGTTAGTGCAGCCACGTGTTGTATCTTGGCAGCGATAGGTGCTGTTGTGGCCATGTGTACATGGCACGGTAATATGGGTTTTAATAGTTATATCTTTTTAAATATAGTATCAAAATTTAAGTCTAATTATATCTTTTTAAATATAGTATCAAAATTTAAGTCTAACACTTTATAAATTAGATTTTTTTTTTCATATAAAGGACATGCAGGTAAAAACTCTTTCGCAAGAGCTTTTGAAAGTGGAAGAAGACTAAAAAGCACTTGTGCCATTCATTTTGACAGCTTTTTCAGACAAAACCTCGAGTATATATTTTGTACAGTCTGGAAGCCACTTGCATTGTTACTATATGAAATTCCATTAGCTTTGGTAAAAGCAATTCGATCGGAGATGTGTCAACGTGCTTCTATTGGTTGATGCTTCGTGGTTTAGTGGATACGATTGGACTTAGCACAGCTGGTGGCCTACTGTTCTTATTACTTTTTTCTAGAAAACAGTGCTTCACAGGTCGGTTTCTTTTCCACAAGTGGACTAGTGCACCGCATAACCAATCAAAATAACAGGGTTGGAGTTTTCTTGATTTGTTATTGATTTGCTTCATTGAGAAGTGGAATCTCCTAAACCTTTACGCTGTACTTTAATCTAGAGAAAATTGACTACGAAACTGCTTCTAGTCGCTGTGTTCCATCCTGGAAGTTGCACTTGGCCTCCTTCCTTGGCTTTTCCAGATTCGACTCATATTCTACCATGCCTTATTTGTGGCTGGAGTCTACCTTCTTTTCCCTTGTAACAGCACTGATTTAAAAAAAAAAAGAAAAAAAAGAAAAAGAAAAAGAAAAAAGCCAACAACAACAACTACAAATAAGATACAAGAAAGGCCCGCGACTGCAGTTTATGGCCTCTTCTTGTAGTAACGCCTAAAGACGGCGAGTGAGATGAATGTAGCCATGAAAAAGTTCAGTGTATTTTATCTTTAACTTTTTGGAAATCTTGTTCTGCTGTGAGTTTCCAGGTTAATAACTTGTATAAATATTGGTTGGACCACAGACCCAAAGCTGCCAAGCTTGTTAAAGATGTTGGTATGTCCCCATAACCAACTTGACGAAAAAGCTGCTCATCCTTGCGTAAATGACTTATCCTCGGCCACGCTTGAAGACCCTGCGGTTTGAAATGGCTATGAAGGATCAAGGTGCTTTAGATCGGATAGATTAAGTTGGATGTAATGAGACATGATATTTGTACGTTTATCTAAAATGGATGTATTTTAGTTATCTGTTGCATGTTACTCGGATAGGAATTCATTTATTTCAATAGTTGTACAAAATAATTCGAATGTTCTTCTCATCATATTCAATTCCAAAATCGTAGCTGATTTCTTTTGACAAGAAATTGCAAGGAAAACTATCAGTCATATTTAATAAATGAGCTTCGTCTAAAATTTTAATGGAACTTAGAGTCCAATATTTTCAAATACTTATTTTTTGAAGTTTCCAGCATTGAAGTTCATTTTTTTAAAATCTGAAAATGAAAACTCGTTTTAATTTAACAACGTCACATAAGTTTAACATAAAACAGAGAATTCTCTGTAGCGATATGAGTTTTTTATTTTTTATTTCGATAGAAGGAATTAAATAATTCCTGAATAGGATATTAAATTCAAAACCTAAGTCTTGAATTGCACAGCTCTTTTTCGTAGCCCTTTTTGGATACAGGTTCCAATAACATTACTTTTCGAGGTTCATCGTTGACCTGTCTTTACGACTTGGACGGACATTTTGGTTGCATTTTCATCGGTGAGAAATGGACAAATTCGCAAAAGCTGCCTATTCCATCGCCTCCCTCGGAACAATGGACGTTCCGCGCTTCAGACTCTGCACGACCCTTTTGGTCGTCCCCTTGCTGACCACCGTCCTTAGCGAAACCGGAACTGAAGCTGCTGCAACTTACTTTTATCATTCTTGTTCAAACACAGCCAATTTCACCGCCAACATCACCTACCAAGCCAACCTCAATCGCCTCTTCGCTTTCCTCTCCTCCAACGCCACCAACAGCGGGGGATTCTACAACACCACCGTGTCCACTGGAAACTTAGTTGACACGGTCTACGGCTTCTTCCTCTGCCGGGGTGATCTTTCTGCCAACGACTGCCGGGGCTGCGTTGATGGAGCAACCAAAGACGTGGTGGGTCGCTGCCCCAATGAGAAAGTGGCGGTTGCTTCGTACGACGAGTGCCTGTTAAGCTACTCAAATCAGGATATCTTCTCCAGCATGGTCACCGACAGACCCATGTACGGTTGTAACCCACTGAACATATCGGAGAAGGAACGTTTTCACCAGCAGGCGAGGACAACGATGAACGATCTGGCAAGATGGATTTCGAATAATGGGACTGGGGCCAAGAAGTTTGGGACGAAAGAAGCGAATTTCACAGCGTTGCAAACGCTTTACACCCTTGCCCAGTGCGTGCCGGCTATCTCTGGTTCAGAATGCTACGTGTGTCTCCAGAAATCAACATCGATTTTGCTGGAGTCGTGTAGTGGAAAGCAAGGGGGAAGAGTTCTGTATCCTAGTTGTAATGTTAGGGTTGAAGTCTACCCGTTTTACCTGGCAGGGTCAAGTGTTCCTCCATCTCCTACATCTCCTAGATCAGCAACAACATCCAAAGGTAAGCTTTTTGCTCTATGGCTTGGGGTTGAAAACTCGATTCAGAGAATTTGGTGACTTACTGCCTCTTCCTCCTCCCTCTTTTGTCAAATTTAGAGACTTCGTTTGTGAGTTTTTCTTCATTATTTTCGAAGATTTTGGTTGATGAAAGTAGGATTGCTCTTTAATTTCACTTGTTAGTAGTTTAGTTCTCGATACAGTGCTTTGTTGTTTTTTTTTTTTTTTCTTGGTGAAATAGAAGTTTTTTATTAATACAAATTAGAGTATATAAGTAAATGAGCATATCCTAGTATCAGAGAAAGAGTTTTGTATCCAAGTTGTAACATTAGGGTTCAATTCTACCGCTTTTACCTGGCTGGGTCAAGTGTTCCTCCATCTCCTCCACCTCTTGGATCAGCAACAACACCCAAAGGTAAGCCTTTTGCACTGTGGGTTGGGGGTCAAAACTCGATTTAGAGAATTTGGTGACTTACAACCTCTCCTCACTCTTTTGTCAAATTTGGAGACTTCGTTTGTGAGTTTTTCTTTATTATTTTCTAAGATTTTGGTTGATGAAAGTAGGACTGCTCTTTAATTTCATTTGTTAGCAGGTTAGTCCTTGGTACTATGCTTTTTTTTTTGTGAAATAGAAAATTATATTAATAAAAATTAAAATACGGGAGCAAATGGGCATATCATAGCATTAGAAAAATTACAATAATTATGAAAAAATAGAGATTAAAAGCTTCTAAATCTCACTTAGAATAATGTTTTTCTATGAAGTTTTTATATTTCTAGGCAAAGAAACTTTTGCTTGTACATCTTTCTTTACTTTTGTTAACAAAATTTGGATGTCAAATGTTTTTCCTTGAAATTATCCTTTGTTTTTTTTAGCCCATATATAATAAATATAAGCTAAAAATAATATCTTAGAAAGTTTAACAGTCAAATCTCTTTAGTTGTTTTAATCATTTATTGCAATTATTCATTCCATCTTCTTGCGTTACATAGGCTTCACAAATTATTCTTTGTTTTTCTTTCCTTATTCCTTTTGGGGAGGGAAGAAAAAGAAATTTGGGTGAGGTGAGTGGTTTATCTCTGTCCGAACTTCTCACATTTTAGAGCAGTGGACAAATCAGGTACAACTACGGGAAAACATTTCGTTTCTTTTCTTAATCTATTGGTTAAAACACGAGATTAATGTACCAAATTCATATGAATGGAGCAAAAATCGCCAAGTAGAGTTATAGAAAAAGGTAAACATTAACTTTACTTGATGGTTTCATCAGTTTTGATAAAATTCTTATCGTTGTAAACCCTAAGATACTATTTAGTGCTACAAGTTTTTTTTTTTTTGGTGAAAGGTCAAATTATATATCACTCATAAAAAATTTACAAGATTGTTCGATTACAAAATATCATCATCTAAGCTCAAATATTGCACTTGGCAAATTTCAAAGCTCTTGTAAAAATTTATTACAATTTGTAAGCTTGACTCCTCTGGTAGATGAAATCTTGCCTCTCACGTCCTTCTTGATTTTAGCAATAATGGTTGAGTTTTCTAGACTTGTATTGCTGAATCTTCTTCTATTCCTTTCACTCCAAATGTGATACAATATGGCCTTGAAAGATATACTAAGCAAAGTAGCTGCAAAGCTCTTCCTCTTAACAGTGTTGATCATCCAATATATTTCAACTCTCCAATGTTCAATTCTTCGAGTTAATCCATTCATGCTTAACAAAGCCTTCCAGATGTAGTTTGTGAACCTGCACTTAAAAAATAAATGTTCATGTGATTCTTCTTCTTGTTGGCAGAGGTTGCATCGTAGATCCACTGAACTATTCCATTTTGCCACCCAATCTGCTGTGGATAGTTTGTCTCTTAAAATGATCCAACATATAAAATTATGCTTCGGTACTCCTTCTTTCCAAACAAGTGTTGCCCATTTGGAATCTTCTCTGTTCTCTCTTAGTGCTACATAACTCTTGGCAATATTGTATTCTGAGTCTGTCACTAGTTGTGTTAGTTCACTTCTTACTTGTAAAATATTCCTAAACTCCAAGCTAGTGATCCTTTCATCTCAACTTCTAATACATTCCTTTCCTTCAAATTTTCTGTTATCATCCATTTAACCCATAAGGAGTTTGAATTGGGGTGCACAAGAGACCATAGGAGTTTTCCAATTGCTGCTTTATTCCAAGTGTGAATGTCTATCAAACCTAGTCCTCCAGAAACTTTAGGCCAGCAAACTTCTTTCCATGCCACTTTCGCTACACATCGTCCATTAGATTTACCTGTCCAAAGGAAAGTTCTAATCCTTTTTTCAATTTCATAAAGGGTCTGTTTTGGCAGTAGAAAAATTTGCATCCAATATGTTTGCAATGAGAACAGAACACTTTTGGCTAGCTGCAGTCTCCCCCCATAACTAATATGCTTAGACTCCCAACCTTCAATTCTTTTCACTATCTTTTCTGTCAGGATAGTACAATCTAGGTTGGAGAGTCTTTTAGTAATCAATGGTACTCCTAAGTATTTTATGGGAAGTTGGCCTTCTTGGATAGGAATATGATCAAGTATTAAAGCCTTTTCCTGTTTTGACAAGCCTGAAAAGAAAATTTGACACTTCTCTGGATGCATCTTCAAACCTGTTATATCTTCAAACTTTTGCATAGCATCTAGTAAACATAATATGGACTCAATATCTCCATGAGCAAACAAAAAGAGATCATCAGCAAAGCATAAATGAGTGATCTTTTCTTTGGCGCATTTCCAGTGAAATTTAAACCTTCCAGAAGATACTTTATTTTGTATAATTCTGTTAAGAATCTCCATCACAATAACAAAGAGAAAAGGAGAGAGAGGGTCTCCTTGTCTAAGTCCCTTTGCCCCCTTAAAAAAACCTGTATGAGAGCCATTGATGTTCACAGAATATCCCACAGTAGTGATGCAGCTTTCAATCAGCAATCTAAATTTGTCTGGGAACTTCAAAACTTTCAGTGTATTTAGGATTGCATTCCAGTCTATTGAATCATATGCTTTCATAATATCAACCTTAATTGCCACCCTTTTCCCATGAATATCTTTGTGATAATTGTGCATTAACTCTTGACACAACAAAATATTTTCCTTAATGTTCCTTCCTGGCACAAAAGCTGTCTGACACAGATGTATGAAATGAGGCAAAGCTAAACTTAGTCTTCCTGCCACAATTTTAGATATGATCTTGTACAACACATTGCAACAAGATATTGGTCTAAAATCTTTCATATTGGTGGCATTAATTTTCTTAGGGACAAGAGAGATTACTGTTGAATTTATGCTTCGCAGTAGCTGTCTCCTTTGAAAGAAAGCTATTACTGCATCTTCTATGTCACTCCTTATAATACTCCATGCTTTCTTGAAGAATAAGCTATTATATCCATCAGGACCTAGAGTTTTGTAATCACCAAAAGTATTAAGGACCTTTTGTATATCTTCTCTTTGAACGTCTGCTATAAGGCTTCTCTTTATCTCTTCTAGAATTTCCATAGGAAATAACTCTCTTAATCTTGTTTCTGATGGTTGAGGTTGGTTTGCCCTCCCTAGCAAGTTTTGATAATAATTTAGAATTTTGTTCTTTATCATTTCAGGATCTTCAGTAAGTTGCCCATCATCTAATTCCAACTTGACAATGTGATTTTTTACTCTCCTCTTCATCATGCTTCCAAAAAAGACTTTACTATTACAATCTCCCTCTTTCAGCCAATTATTCCTTGATTTTTGCTTCAGAAGTATTTCTTCATGCTTGCTATATATTAGTAACTTTTCTAACCACTCCTTTTCTTCATTGCGCAATTGGGTATTTGAAGGATCATCAAAGAGCTTTGCTTGTGCTATTTGTAGCTGCTTCCTTGCTACCTCTGTTTTCCTTGGTAGTTCTCCAAATTCCTCTCTATTTAGCTTTCTCAACTCTTTTTTCATTTCCTTCAACTTTATCATTATTCTGTACATTATAGTGCCATCAACCCTTTGTTGCCAAATATTCTTCACTATTGTCATAAATTAGGGGTTGTCTGGCCAAAAGTTGAAAAACCCAAAAGTCCTTTTCTGACTTGGTCTATTATTGCCCACCTTGATAATGCAAGGATTGTGATCTAACAATCCAGGAGTACTAAATTCAATGGAGAAATCCATATTACTTTGCAGCCATTTAGGGTTTACCAAACATCTATCCAATTTACTACCTTTGAACCCTATTCCTTTACCTTTGTTCGTCCATGATAGGAGCGGTCCTACAAAGTTTGGTTCTATAAGTTCTGTATCACTTATGAACTTGTTGAAATCTTCTATTCCTTCTATCCATCTACTAGCTACACTAACCCTCTCATTTAGATTCCTCACTATATTAAAATCCCCTACTAGTAGCCATTGAGTGTTCTTTCCATAACTGTTATAACATTGTGTGAGGTTACTCCAAAGATCCTTTTGTTCATTCGCTGCATTTGCTGCATAGATGGCAGATAAGTACCATACTTCATGTCCCTCTTCCACTTTACAATTCACTACCTGTTTAGAACTACTAAGCACTGTGATGTTGAGCTGTGGCTTTTTCCATACAATCCAAATCCTACCATTTTCATTATCTCTATAATTATGGATAAAACCCCATTGGGGAAAAAGAGAATCTATCACCCATTGTGCTTTATCTTCTTTTATTTTGTGTTCTAATAGAATGACAATGTCAGCTTTAGCATTCTTGATAACTTCTCGTACCTCCTTTTGTTTAGGGCTTTTATTCAAGCCCCTGACATTCCATGAGAATATGATCATTTGTCTGGGGGTATAGTGTTTTCTCCTTCAACACCTTCAAGATCTACAATATCATTGCATCTTGCTTCATTTGGTTCTTGATGATTACTTATAAGCACACTAAATCTATTACTGGTATTGTCCTTCTCACATGTATTCCTTTTGGGGCTCCTTTTGTTTCCCCTTCCATTCACATTTGCTTTATTGCTTTGTTCTAATTTGTCTTTTGGACTTATGGTGGATTCAACTTCATGTGTTATTGAATTTACAATCTTATCTCTTATATCCTCATGTCCTTGCTCGTCATGAACTTGATCTTCATTACCTTTATCCAAATTTTCTTTATCCTCACATCCTTCATCATATTTCTCCGTCTGACTTAATGGCTTTTGAACTGGAACCCATATCTCCTTTTGCTTTATAACACACTCCTTATGTCCAAAGCAATCACATTTTTTTGCATATTTCAGGTAACCAACAATACTCCACTCCTACCTAAAAAATAGCACCATTTCCCATGTCAATTTCAAATGAAGTTGGTAGAGAACACTTTGTATCTATTTCAACACATACTTTTGCATATGATATCCTTTGTCTATGTTTGGTAGCTTTATCCATGTATAGTGGCTTTCCAATAGCACTAGCTACATAGCTCATACCAATCTCATCCCATAAAGCATGTGGGACATTGTGCAACTTTATCCAAATTGGTATTGAAGTGATTTTTCCTTTCTGCAGTCTAATAGTGTTATGCCATTTTTGCAGAAACATTGGTTTTCCTACCACATCACAAACTCCAGCTTCTAATACTTCCTCCATCTTTTGTTTATCAGAGAATCTAAAAAAGAAGAAGCCACTGTCTGTTGCAGAAATATTTATTAAGCTTTGTTTTCCCCATTGCTTTTCTACAATTCCTTTTACAACAGAAAATGGTAATTTTGAACCCAAAAAGAAACCCACAACACAATTTTCATAGAATTTACTTCCTTCTTCAATAACTTCCTTAGGAGGGGCAACTCTAATTTTCCCATCATTTAATACCGGTGGCTGGTATTTCATATGAGCATTTTGTGCTAATCCTCCTACTACAACCTTACTCCAAGATTCATGTTTTCCTTTATGTTCAAAACTCTCCTTAAAGATAATGTTGTTTGTCTCTTCTAGCCTCTCATTTTTCTCCTTATTTCTTGTAGGCCCTTGGAATAAATTTTCTTGGATTTCTTGTTCAATTCTCTCCTTGTCTTGTTGAGATAATACATTATCCTTGGTCACACTTCCTTTAGCCATGTTCCTATTTGCAAGGGTTAATCGTCCAGATTTCATTATTTTAACTTCTGTATCATTATTTTCTCCTAAAGATTTCCAACACTCTTTAAGTTTCCTTATTTTCCTTTTCTCTCTTCTCTCAAACTCAGCACTCTCTAGGTCTATCCTCTGAAAATCCTTGACCATCAGCAGTTACCAACTTAGTACTTAACTAATTTGATAGGCAGGAGTTTGGTAAGATGTACCAAAAGTTCATAATCTACTCAGTATATAGACCTGATAGATTCTACCTTCTTCTACCGACAATCTACTTAAATCCCTTTAACTTAACTTAATAGAAACATGGCTTTTAGTAGGTATATCCTTCTCTTATCACTCCAAAACAAATATCTTAACTAAGCAATCAATAAATCAAAACACACCACGAACAACAAAATTCACACCTAACTCTCACTACACCAACTTCTACTCCTAAATTGCAAATCCAATATATAAAAAAAAATAAAAATAAAATAAAATAAAAAAGTAGAAAAATAAAACACACAGAAACAACACTCACTTCAACAGAGTCTATCCTAATTATAATCTAATATACAGAAATTTTTTTTTTTTTTTACTTACCTCCGAGCCTAGGAGATCCAACGATCAGCCATCAGGTCTTGTCTCCCGCTGACCTGCTCTAATTCCTACTACCTTCCGCCGGTGACCACACGATGGGGAAGCGATGGGTGGGCTTTGAGAATGACGGGAAGTCTAGGGACTAGGCCAACGATTGGGGGGGCGCAGGGACGAGGCGGTAGGGTGGGGAGGCGATGAGGGACGGGGGAATGATAGGGGGGCAGAGGGGTCAGGGAGAGGGCTGAGCAGGGGGGTGCGGTGCGATGGGGAACGGGATCTGGGTTCTGTGGAAGGGGGGGCAGGGGAGCTACAGTTGCTTAACTTCTCTGTTTACTATTTAGTGCTACAAGTTATAATTTATTTAATGTCTATAACCACTTTAGTTTGATCGTTTTGAAAATATTGTCTGTCCTATATTTTTATTGTTGTCTTAGTTTCTTCAACTTCTTTTTTTTTTTTTTGTCATTTTTGGGTAGCCAAAGTAGAGGATTTTGGAATTTCAAAGTGAGACCTCTTTGATCTTAGTATATCTTGGTTTAGTTGGAACCAAGGCATCTTGACCTTGTCTTCGTTTAATTTTTAAAATGAAAGAGATATTCCCTCCTCACAAACTAAGCTGTAAGGAGGAAGACTTTCTAATATAAGATCATAACTACTGTTAAAGTGCATCATCTCAATGATCATGGAAAAAATGTCCATGAGAAGTACTTTGCCATGATTGAGCCAAGAAGAAATATTCAAAACTATGTCTATCCTACATTATTTAAATCTTATATTAATATCCTCTTTAAAACTATCCTTTTCACTTTATGATTTTATTGTAGTTCTTTCTACTTGAAAGAGTTCACAGAGAGTCATCAGGAAATCGTACTGTCTAGCACCAATGAAACATAAATTTAAAGTGTTGTCCCGCTTAGTATGTGTGCTTATGGAAAAATTTGTTTTCCATGCAGGAAAAAGCATGATCTCATTGCTAAGAATTGTTGCCATCGTTGCTTTAATTGCTGTGACAGTGGTTCTTTTTGCTCTGAGCTACTACTTATTAACTAGGGGAGCAAGAAAGAAGTTCTATCCTTTACCGGATGCAAGTGGTAAAAAATTATTTGCATTGAAGTCTCAATATAATAGTTTAAGGAAATTTTTGTAATTCATAGTTTTTTGTATTCTATTGTTTATATAAAAATATAGAAAATGGAGGTGCTAAAAAAAGACCCATGAAAAGATCTAAAACATACAATAAATTGCATGTCTTAAGTCTTAAAATTTTACATTAATAAAGAGCATATATCTTCTTAGGATACTCGCCTTGTTAGGAGCCTTTTATTGTTCTAGAGCCATGCGTCGGTCCAAACACTAGTATACTTATACACTTTCACAATGCTACAGACATCCGAGCAACAACCTAAAGTAACTTATTTTTTATATGCTTTTGCACTCACCAAATGTTTCCAACATGTTTACTCTATTTGTCACATAGTGGCCGATCAAGTTTTCAGTATAGAATCCTTGCAATTTGATTTGGCTACAATTAAAGCGGCTACAAACCAGTTCTCTAATGATAACAAGGTGGGAAGGGGTGGATTCGGTGAGGTTTACAAGGTATGAAACTTGAAATCCTCTTGTTTTCGTATTACTGTTCTTCTAGTCTTTTTCTTTTTTCTTTGAGAAGAAAATATTTTTTTAAGGAAAAATTTAAGAATTGTTGATTTAGAAAAGAATTCTAATAGTGGAAGTTAGTAAACTTATAATGTAAATTGTACTAATCACTAGTCAAAATAATTTTTAGGGTATACTTCCCAATAGACAAGAAATAGCAGTAAAGAAATTCTCAAGAAACTCTAGACAAGGCGTTGAAGAATTTAGAAGTGAAGTTGCATTGATAGCAAAGCTTCAACATCGAAATCTTGTGAGACTTTTGGGATTTTGCATAGAAGAGGAGGAAAAGATACTTGTCTACGAATTTGTCCCTAACAAAAGCCTTGACAATTTTCTATTTGGTATGTCCTTTCTATTTTTTGTCCAATTCTCTTGTTGGCCATGTAAAATTTGAGGATTGAAATTATTTTCTTTTCTTTGTTCGATTTTTTTTCTCCCTAAGGACCAAATTCCTTAAGAAAAAGGGTTCACTTTCATTTAACATACCAATTCTTGGAGAGTTTGTGAAGTTACAAAAGAGAATATGATTTCTTTCTATTGTATTGCTTTCCAAATAAATGAATTTAGATGAATATCAATTTTACTTTACTTCATTTATTCTAATTTGAATATTGAATTTTATGTGCAGATTTAGACAGGCAAAAAGAATTAGATTGGTCAAGACGATATAACATTATTCTAGGAATTGCTCGAGGGATCCTTTATCTTCATGAAGATTCTCAACTTAGAATTATACATCGTGATCTTAAAGCTAGCAATATCCTATTAGATGAAAATATGAATCCAAAAATTTCAGATTTTGGTACAGCAAGAATTTTTGGAATTGACCAAACTCGAGATGACACAAATCGGGTTGTCGGGACATAGTAAGTTTTCATTACTTGAATAAGAAACATTCTTTAACATTATAAGTTTTATAATTTATTATTCCAAATTAATTTATAAAAAAGGGTAAAAAAAACTCATTTTAATTTGTGAGACATAAATTTAGTACATAGTAAATACAAGTTAAATTATTTATTCTAACCTTTCTTGTAGCATGAGTTTAACATACGCTCATTTCCCTAGAACTTTTTGGAGTACCAAAATGGTTTTGAATGTATCTAATAATATAAATGCATGTATTAGATCATTTTTTTATAGTTTGATGTTTGGTTTAATAATATTATAACTTGACAATATTGATTTGCAGTGGTTATATGTCTCCAGAATATATAATTCATGGACAAATTTCTATCAAGTCTGATGTGTATAGCTTTGGTATCTTAATACTAGAGATTCTAAGTGGCAAGAAAAATACTTCTTTTTGTTCACCAGGCATTGTGGACAACCTTGTAACCTATGTAAGTATGAACAAAGATTGCAAAATTCTGTTTGTTTTTTATTACCTTCATGGTCTTAAGAAGAACATTTAAGTGTTGATGCAGGCTTGGACACATTGGAGGAATGGAACATCCTTAGAGTTGTTGGATCCAACTCTAGGAGATTCTTATTCAAGAAATGAAGTTGATAGATGTATCCTAATTGGCTTACTATGTGTTCAGGAAAATCCTATTGAAAGACCAACAATGGCATCAATATGTCTCATGCTAAACAGTTACTCTGTTACCTTACAATCACCTCATCGCCCTGGGTTTTTCCTTCATAATAGAACAGAGCCAAGTGTGCCAACTAATGTACTGGAGTTAAATCAATCTATAGCTAAACCAATGGCATCGTCCCAAGCATCAATTGTATCACCTATGTAGTATACTTGACCTATGTGTCCTAATTATGGCTACTTATTTAATCACTACATTCTATTGGTGGAATTTGAACAGTCACTTGCATAGTCTTTGCAAATTTTTTTCTCATCATGCATATTTCTTTTTCAATGAAAATGTAAGGGTGCATTAATAAAAAGTAATGTATAAAACCATAGGGGCATACCCAAGAATTACAAGAATTATGAACATACAGAGGTTGGAAGCTTTCAAATCTCACTTAAAATGACATTTTCCTGTAAGGATTTTATATTTTGAAAAAAAGAAGCTCTCTCTTGTATAATTTTTCTTACTTTAGCCACAATGATTGGAATGTCAACTGTTTTGCTCTAAAATCATCTTCTATTGTGTTATGCCCATATACAATAAATGCAAGCTATAAAAGATAACTTAAAAAATTGGGCAGCCAAATCCTTTCCATTAATTGTTTTAATGATCCATTGCAATTCTTCATTCCATCCTTCAATATCATATCAAATTCCATTCTGAGTAAGGATAGTTTTCCAAACCATCATTGTCCATAAATATTTTTAAAAAAAGATAATTCATGTTTTCAACATAAGACTGATAAAAATCACAATATAATTTAATTAAAGGGAGCCATTGTACCATTCCTTTTACTACAAAAAGTTGATCTTGACATACTAGCCATCCAATGAAATTATGTTTGTTGATGCTACCAGTTCAAATAAGATTATACCAATATACTTTTTCATTTACTATTCGAAGGTCCTGATTAATGTTTTTACAACAATAGGTAAATTTATTGAAAATTAACATAAGTTTAGGCCATAATTTAAGAAGACCTCTCTAACTCCATGCTATGAAACTTTTGATATCAAGTTGTATTATTGAAGTTCTTTTACATTTTGTATTGTGGCTCCATTTACTCCATAGAAAAGCCTCTGGAAGATTTATGAGATTCCAAAGCATATGTCTCCAAAGGACTTTATTCCAAAGTTTAAGATTTGGTAATCCCAATTCCCTTTCCTTCTTTAGTGAGCAAAATATTTGCTATACTACTTTGTAAAAGCATTGTGTATCTATACTACCCGTCCAAAGAAAGTTCCTAGTCTTTTTCTCAATTTCATAAATCGTTTGCTTCAGTAGTAAGAAAACTGCATCGAAAATATACATGTGGAAATCAAGACTAATTTTGCTAACTATAACCTTCCTACATAACTAAGATGTTTCATTCCCCAACTATCTATTCTACCAAATATCTTATATGTCAAACCCTTGCAATTAGCATGAGTAAGTCTTTTTGTAATCAAAGGAACTCTAAGATATGGAATAAAAAGTGTACCCATAGGGAAAGGTGAATGATATAGAATAAGAGGTTGCTTTTGCTCTGATAACCTTAAGAAGAATATTTGACATTTACTAAGGTTGTAATGTAAACCTGTGAGTTCAAAAAATTACTCCAATGCTTTTACAAGACAAAGCATTAAAGCTATATCACCATGAGAGATAATGAACAAATCATCAGCAAAATACAAATGAGTGATTTTCCCAAGTTTGCATTGTCATTGAAACTTAAAAGTTGATGTGGAGGTCTTCACAATAATAATTTTGTTTAGTATCTCCATAACTAGTACAATAAATATAGGGATAATGGATCCCCTTGTTTTAGTCCATTAGTACATTTAAAGTAACATGCATGCTTTCCATTGAAATTTATTGAAAATCTTGATGTAGTAATACACTTACCAATAAAATCAATTAAATACTACAGAGTATTAATAGCTTTCCAGACTCCTAATATTGCTTTCTACTTAATCATATCATATGCTTTCATAAGATCAATTTTTATGGTTACACGTTTACCTCTATTGCCTTTGCGATAGTTATGAAGTAATTCATGGCAAAGTAGAATATTTTTAAAAATCTGACGTTGCTTGATGAAAGCAGTTTGGTTTTGGCTTACCACTATAGGAAGAATAATACTAAGCTTTTCAACCAACATCTTGGAAATAACTTTGTAGAGAACATTGCAACATGCTATTGGTCTGTAGTCTTTATTGAAACAAGGATTGGGGAGCTTAGGGACTAATGATAACAATGTAGAATTTATAACCTTCAGTAGTTTCCTAGAAGAGAAAAATTCTAGTACAGGATCCTCTATATCTATTCCAATGATAGGCCAGACTTTCTTATAAAATAAGCTATTATATCTATTTGAACTAGGGGCTTTAAAGTCATGAATTCCCTAAAGATCTTTAATAACATTTGAATGCTCAAAACTGATGGGATTAAGAAGTGCACTTACATCATCATAGAATAGAAAAGCGTACCTCTCAAAGTCGGTAAAGATATTTCTAGCGTTACCAAAAATAGATTGATAATATGAAATAATAGTAGTTCTCAAGTTATCTTCTTCTATGATAACTAAGCTTTTTCCAGTACTAGTTTACTGATTCAGTTTTAATTCTCCTTTACATCAATAATGCAAAGAAGATCTTATTATTATTATCCTTTTCTTTCAACCATATGTTCCTAGATTTCTATTTGAGTAGAATTCCTTCATGTTTTCTCATTGCAATTAGTAACTCTAGTTAAACCTTTTCCCCATAATAAGGATTAAGTTCTAATCTATTATGTACTTGTTGTAAATTGTCTCTAGCATTCTTTATCTTTTGATGCAAGTTACCAAACTAAGTTGCATTAAGCTTCTTGAGAAGAAGTTTTAAAGCTTTTCGTTTTCACACCACCTAAAACATTTTTGAACCTATTATTTCCTACTAACATATTGAACTAACTATATCCTTGAAATTTGAGTAATCAACCCAAAAATTAAAGTACTTGAATGAAGAATTCTTCCTGCGTGTGACATTATCAAACTTAACTAGACATAGAGAATGATCTAATCCACTATGGAGTAAAAATTCAATAACAAAATTTTTAAATTTAAGAATCCATTACCCATTGGTAAGAGCTCTATCAATTTTACTTGTTCTAAGACTAGTACCCGAACTTTTATTTGTTCATGTGAACAATGGACTCAAAAAAAGAGGTTTAATCAATGCTATAGTCTCAATCATTTCATTCAAGTCTTCCATTCCTTGTGTCCATATAACATTAGGGCCAATGTGTTCGCTTGTATTTTGTATTTCATTGAAATCCCCTTAATTAACCAAGGAACATCATTAACATTAAGATTAGAGAAGCTAGTAAGGTTGACCTACAATTCTTTACGTTCAATCTCCAAGTTACTAGCACAAACAACAAATAACAAATATGGGTGCATACCTAGCTTTTCAATTAAGCAATGGATAACTTGAGAAGAAGACTCTTTAACTGTAAGTTGAATATCAAAAGCCTTCCAAAGGATCCATATTCTAACAATACTACTAAACCTGTAATTATGGATATAATTCCAACCTGCGAACCCACTCTTTACAATTATATCAGCATTTTCTCCTTTGACCATACGTTCAAGCAAAATAATAAATTGGGGGGCATGTAACAAAACAAACTTAGCTATCTCTATTAACTTAGGGCTTTTATTTAAGCTTCTAACATTCTGTGATAGTAATTTCATTTATTGGGAGGTTTATTTTCTTCCTTTGTTATTCCAATCTCTACAGTAGGATTAATTAATGAGTTCTCCTCTAATAATGCAAACTAATTCTCAAATATGACATTTTGCTCCCTATCTTTTTTCTTTCCTAAAGATTGATTTTATTTGGTACCTAAGGAAGATTTAGTATTTGCAATTGCATTTTTAGTTAGAACAAAAAAAGCTTCAATCTCAGATGAATTTGGAGTTGACCCTATTACAAGGTAAGCTGGGGGATCCTTTATAGGAATCAAAATTTGACTATCTTTGGTATTTTCACTTTAAGAGTTCTAAACTAAAAGAGCTACAGACTTTTTGGGTACCCATATTTCTTTTTTCTTGATAGTACATTCTTTGTAGCCAAAACAATTACATACCTTAAAGTTTTGAGGAATCCAACAATATTCAACATGTACTTCATATGGTTTTTCTCCTCCTATATCAATATTAAACTTCTTAGGAAATTCACTATTAATATCCATCAAAATACATACTTTAGCATATGATAACCAAAGCTTTTGTTCAATGGCTTTATCCATGTATAAAGGTTTACCCAACACACTACTCACATAACTCATACGTTTAGTGGTCTAAAGTACATGTGGGACATTATATAAGCACACCCAATTAGGAACTGCAAAGATTTTTGCTTTCTTCAATCTAACAGTGATTGATTATTTTCATAGCCATTCTGACAACACCATCACTTCAAATTTCTTCTCGTTGGAAAATCAGTGACAGAAAGAGTGAGGTGAGAGAAGGTAGCTCAGTGTCTTGGTGATTCTTAGGGTTCAGTCTCTTTTCACTTTGCGATGACTTAAGAGAATTTCTCTTAAGTGAAATGACATCACAGCCACTTATTGAGATAGTAGGCGGGCTGAGCTTGTGGGCTGAGCTTGTAGGCTTAGCTTGTAGGCTTACTTCTTCCCAAGGACTTGATCTACTTGAATAATGATTCTTATTTGAGCATGGACCAACTAACTAAAATCAATTATTATGATTTTGATTTTTGGCCTTCATAGTATGATTCTTGATTCATGTATACCTACAAGTACATAAATCCAAGTATCATTTTTCTTCAAATATTCAAATATTTCTTTAGCTCTATTTCATACAAAATATTTCTTAAGGTATTGTAGGAACCCGGCTACTTTATAATATCATTTATTGATATTATAATTTGCAACACCTTTTACTTTCTTAATGTTCAATATTGCACATAATCATATGAAAAATATTTTTACAAACATTATATGCAACCAACATTTTGTCATAACAAAACATACCTTTTTCCAAGATTTGTCCCTTTTTGTTTAACTTCTTAGAGAAATTAGAACCTAATATAAAACTTATTTGCGTGGACTGTTTCCCATACAAAACAACTTTCTTCTCTTTTATCTCAAATTCCATGTGTTTCTCTACAAAATTCAAGGTGACATCTTCTAACGTTTCTAGCCATTCTATACCCAACACCACATCTACTACCACCATGGATAGAACAAACAATTTCAGCAACATAGTGATGCCCTATAAGCGTACTGGCACTCCTACACATTTCCCCACACCCATAACATAATTCCCATCAGTCACCATAGTAGAAAATTTTGCACTCTTGTCTACCTCCAACCTCAGTTTTTCCACCAAATCATTCCTAATCAAATTGTGTGTACTCCTAGAATCTACCATGAATATTACTTTCTTTTTATAACCATCCAAACTTCCCTCCACTTTTAGGGTTTGGGATTTCTTTAGTTCAAACCCAAAAAATGCTATTTTTGAAATCTCCATTTTCTTTGTATCACCAAGATCCTCATCTCTAGCAATAACATCTTCCATGCCCTATTGATTGTCATTTCATTTCCCCCACTCATCTAGCCAAACCACCTCTAACACTAATAATTTCTACTTACACCTATGCCCCGGTGTATAATGGTTATTGTAGTGAGAATACAAACCTTTATTACGCCTTTCTTCAATTTCAACTAAGGTAAATCTCCTTGTAGGTAGGGAATTTATTTCTGCAAGTGGGGGCTCTCCTCCCCCTTTTTGGCCAAGGGCCCTAGCTGTTAACTTCCACTACATATTTCTCCCTTGATAAATAATAGCATACTTAGGAGCTTTATAGTCATCTTAGGTTCCTTAGCATTAACATCTTTCTTAGTATCCATCCTCAACCCACTAATAAACCCATCCACTACCTATTGAACTATTAAAGGTCTAGCTTACATTAATAAATTCACGTATTCTTTATAGTATTTTTCTAAGGAGCTCGTTTGCATCAATTTTTTTGATTCACTGTAAGCACGTTTAGCATAGGAAGAACCATACCTTTCAAGGAGCCCTTATTGCAACCTCTCCCACGTCAATGTGCGTCTTGATCTTTCTAGCTCCATTTCATAGCCTTGTAACCAACGAATGATTGAACCCTCCATATTCCAAGAGGCTACGTGGACTTTCTCACTGTCCAAGAGGCCATGGAATTCGTAGAACTCCATTGCCTTGAAAATCCAGGATGTTGGCTCTTCCTCACCATTAAAATGGGGAAAATCAAAGCAGGCGATTTTTCTTAAGAGCACGTTATCATGATTATTGGACCCAGACCTGCTAGATCCAGAGCCATGATTCTAGAACCCCTTTCTAGTATCGTTCTCTTTGTTATGATTCCTCCCTACCAGAGGTGTGGATGAACCGTCCCCATGCAAAATTGACGAACTACCTGCAAGTAGCGATAAAGAGTCAAGTCGGGCTACAATAGTTGCAACCAAATCCTTCAGATCTTTGACATTCGAAGATAGTTGAGTTACTACCATTTCCATCAAAGACACCCTTGTTTCCATTCACATGTTGATTTACTCCAATACCAGATGTTCTTAATAAGAATCATGTAGAAGTTGGAAGGCATGACGACAAATGGCTTGAGACCTGGTGTTAAGGCCGTCAAGCATTAAATCCACAAGTGGATTCAGATGGGAACGTCTTTGACAGGCTATTGTGGAAGAGAATAGCTCACATGAAGGAAATTTAAGCTCAAATTGGGAGCCCTAACCGGTAGTTCTCTAGAATTCTCGATAGTTTTCCCGCAACAAAGTTGCATGTTACAAAAGCCCTCCCTTAACGAGTCGGGTCTAAACACCTTATAGACTTACTACCTAACCTGACTGCCCAGCCTAACCCGAGTACACAACATACAAAACCCTTTACACAATACACTGCTTGCAAGTCCATTCTTTACTAACTTAAACAAGTTAATTGCCTCTTATTTACATAACCGTAACAGGTTTCCACAACACCACCACCGGCCAAAGCCCATTGACCATAGTTTACGGCCTTTTCCTTTACCGTGGTGACCTTACCACCGCCATTTGCCATAAATGCATGACAAATGCAACCAAAGATATTGTTCAGAAGCATTATCCCAATGGAAAAGAGGCCTGGATATTATATGATGGATGCGTGATTTGCGACTCAAACAATTCATTATTTTCCACCATGGAGGAAAAGCCCCTTACATATTTTTCTAACCTAATGAATGTAACAAAGGCACACTGCTTTTGGAAGCTAGTCGAAGCCATGTTGAATCCCCCGGGCCACAAATACTATACCTGGTGCTAAAAGGTTTGCTACTGGAGAAGCCAATTTTACAATAGTGCAAAACCTGTACAGTCTCGTCCAATGCATCTCTGACATATCCAGCTTTGATTGCACATCCTGTCTTTAGCAAGCCATGACAGTGCTTCCGACATGTTGTGATGGTAAGCAAGGGGGTACAGTTTTCTATACTAGTTGTAATCTCAAGTTCGAAGTATACCAGTTTTACAAGATACAATTTGTCTTTACACCATCACCTTCACCGATGCTTCTTCCTTGAGCCCCAGTTTAGGTCACAAGACCAAAAGGTAAACTTTTGGTGGATAGTGCACCTTGCACTTCGAATAATCTAATTTTAGTAAAGTATTTTGGTTGGCCTTTGATAATTTAATTTTAGTAATGTCTATCTAACATTATTTAAATTTTATAATAGTATTCTTTTTAAGATTGTGATTTTGATTATTTAATTTTATTGGTGTTCTTTGTCCTTGATAGAGTTATTTAAGAGTCATTGGGAACAAGTAACACCATCTACTATCTATGAAAATAACAAAAATAAATGTTTTGGTCCTAATTTAGTATGTCTATATTATAAAGAGTCCATTAGATGGTATTTTGTAAGTTAATTTAGGGTACCTAGGCCTATAATAGGACAGATATAATTTAATTGTAACAAGCATGATTCTATTTAATTAAGATCTAATCTATTTAGTTAGGTTTGAAAGGGATGATGTAAGCGTTTATGTGGCCATGATGTAAGCCCTCATCTCCTTCCTTAAATATCTTGTACACATGAGACAAGGGAGCAAAAATGAGAGATATCCCGTTTCTACTAAGATGCTTTTGTTTCTATGTACCCTTCTCGTTTCTATGAGCTCCACGAGTGATTCACGTTCAACCAAGTTGTGATGGAGTTCGTGAATCCTAAAAGTAACTCCTAAAATCTAGTCACTTTATCCCACCATGCTAATATGATGCCTAGTCAATTATTATATGGCTCCATCACTAAGACAAAAGACCTAGGTCTAAAAGCTAGTTTTAGTATATCTCATTTAAATATTATTGTTAACTTAGGTATGTAATTAATGCCCTGACAAACCACTTTGGCCCCACTATGGCATTTATGCATTAGATTGTTCCTTTTGTCATTCAAATTAGGGATATGAGGTTAACTTTGATACTATTATTATGTGCCTTAACTATTGAGTTAAAAGATCAAGTCTAAAGGCTATTCTTAGTACATTTTATTTATATATCATTATTAACTTGGGCCTTTATAAACCTATAATAGTTTAAACATAAATCTAAAGAGTTTTACATTGATTTATATTAATGTAAATTTATCTTTCTATCAAAAAGTACTATACTACATAGCATGCCAACTCATGATAAAATTTATTCTCCATAGAGGGAAAAGCTCAATCTCATTGCTAAGAATTGTAGGCATCGTTGCCTTAATTGTTATGACTCTAGTGCTATTTTCTCTAAGCTACTTATTAACTGGAGGAGCAAGAAAGAAGTTCTACAATTCTTAGCAATGAGTTTAAGGAAATTTTTATAGTGCATAGTTTTTGATATTCTATTGTTTATAATAAAATCTGGGAAGTGGAAGTGTCTAAAAAAGAAAACCCCATGAAAAAAATCTCAAAAATCCTAAGGGAGTATATCTAGTTGATATCACTATGGTCACAATTGTAAGCCCTCCAGAAGTTCCTAGGATTTTGTCAGAAAGTTATATGTTGATAAATTTAAGTCTTAAATCTAACAAATAAAGAACTAAATTAATAAATAGCATATCTCTATTGAGAATAGTGGCCTTCTTAGAGCCTTTTATAGTTCTAGGATCATGCATTTGTCCAAAGACTAGTATACCTATACACTTTCATAGAGTTGTAAGCACCGGAACAACAACTAAAAGTAAATTCTTTTTTATATAGTTTTGCACTCACCAAATTTTTCCAACATGTTTACCCTATTTGTCACATCGCGGCCAATGAAGGTATCAGTATAGAGTCTTTGCAATTTGATTTGGCTACAATCAAGGCTGCTGCAAAACAATTCTCAAATGATTACAAGTTAGGAAGAGGTGGATTAGGTGAGGTTTATTAGGTATAAAAGTAAAATTTCTCTTGTTTGCTCATTACTATGATTCTAATTCTTTTCTTTGAGAAGAAAATATTTATTTTAGAAAAAATAAAGAATTGATGATTTAGAAAGAAATTATGATAACAGGAGCTAGTAAATTTATACAATAAATTATATTAAGCACTAATCAGAGTACTTTTTAGGGTACACTTTCTAATGGGCAACAAATAGTAGTAAAGAGATTTTCAAGAAGCTCAAGACAAGGCATTGAAGAATTCAGAAGTGAAGTTGCATTGATAGCATAACTTTAACATTGAAATCTTGTGAGAATTTTAAAATTTTGCTTTGAAGATGAGGAAAAGATACTTGTCTATGAATTGGTTCCCAACAAAAGCCTTGACAATTTTCTATCTGGTATATCCATTCTAGTTTATGACCAATTATCTAGTTGGTCATCCAAATTGTGTGGGTTGATAGTATTCCCATTTTTTTGTTAAGTACTTTTATTTTTCTCCCCAAGGACCAAATTCCTTAAAGAAAGGGTTTAGTTTTATTTAACATATCTATTGTTGGAGAGTTTGCAAAGTTGCGAAAAAAGATATAAAGACATTCTATCGTACCACTCCAAATGACTGCATTTAGATAAATATCAATTTTACTTTAGTTCAACTACTCTAATTTTAATATTGAATTTTATGTGCAAATTCAAACAAGCAAAAGGAATTAGAATGGCCAAGACAATATCATTCAAGGAATTGCATTGGGAATTCTTTATCTTCATGAAGATTTTCAATTTAAAATTATACATCATGTTCTTAACGTTAACAATAATCTATTACATGAAAATATCAATCTGAAAATTTCAGATTTTGGTACAATTAGGATTTTTGGAATCAACCAAACTTGAGATAACCCAAATTGGGTTGTTAGGACATAGTAAATTTTCATTATTTGAAAAAGAAATGTTCTTAGTTATTATGTATTTTATAATTTATTCTTCCAAATGAATTTTTGAAAAAAGAGTCAAAGAAAAATTAATTTTAATATAAGAGACATAAACTTAATGCATGACAAATACAAGTTAAATTATTCCTTGTAGTTTGAGTTTAAATTATGCTCATTTATTTACAATTTTTTTGTAGTAACCAAAAGATTTTAAGTGTATCTAATAAAAAAAGTCCAAGTGTTAGATAGTTTGTTGTAGTTTGATATTTTATTTAGTGACATTTTACGTTGATGATATTGATTTGCAATGGATATAGGTCTTCGGAATATGTAATTGATGGAAACATTTCTCTCAAATTGGATGCGTATAGTTTTGGTGTCTTAATACTTGAGATTTTAAGTGGCAGGAAGAATTCTTCATTTTGCTCACCGAGTGTTGTTGACAATCTCGTAACCTGAGTATGAACAAAGATTGCAAGTTTTTTTTTTTTCTTTTCTAATGCCTTCATTGTCTCGTGAAGAACACTTGAGCATTGATGCAGGCTTGGACACATTAGAGGCATGAAACATCCTTCCAGCTGTTGGACCCGACTTTGGAAGATTCTGATTCAAGATGTGAAGTTGATAGATGTATGTAGATTGACCTACTATGTGTTCAGGAAAGTCCAGCTGAAAGACCAACAATGGCATGGGTATTTCTCATGCTAAATAGTTCTGCTACCCTACCATCACCTGGAAGGCCTGAGTTTTTCCTTCATAGTGGGACAGTGCCAGATGCGCCAACTAATGCCTTGGACTAAAATCAGTCTACAAGGAAATCAATGACATCGTCCCAAGAATCAATTGTATCCCTTCCATAATGTGTTTGAACTATGTGTACTAATTATATGTAAACGTTCTTGTTTGCACTAATGTTGGCCAACCGTTTGATCTGCAAGGTGGGAAGAAATGCTCGTATTATGTTGATTTTCATTTAGACTCATGGATTCCACCTCAAGAAGTTTAAACGTGATTTGCACCATGCAACTTGAAGGAATAGAAGGATAAAGATAGTTCACACATCTCTGTAGGAAGAGCTAAGTATTTTCATTTCATAACTACTGAATACAAAAGATTTCTCTTAAATGGACTACCATTTTCCTTATAATTCTGTTACACCCAGTGAATTCTTACAGCTACACACCTAGCAGCTAACTCCCAACACATTTGGTAGCTGTAATATGTGGCAAAGAGAATAGTGTCGAATATATTTTGATGTTGATCAAATCCTGAAGGAAAACTTATTTGAAAAACTATATTACTTTATATATATATATAGTGCTAGTGGGATTGTCAGTACTTTGAGTGTTCTTATATCTTTATACTTTTGCAATCAAAAATATTTTCATAGCAAAAAAGATAACTTTGGATCTAGAATGATGTGCTGAATTATTTTATTGTACTAATAGATTCACCACGGTTCATGGAAAAGAGTGAAAAAAAATAATGATCATTCTAATACACTTGGAACAACTTAAAGATGCATGATCACTCTAACCTTAATGGTGCCCTAACAGATTAGTGGATTCGTATTGTCAAATATGTTATGTGAAGTACACCTTACGAGTAACATTCTTGAATTAATAATGATTTTTTTTTTGTAGTGGTTATATATTTTCAAAACATACTACATCCCAATAGATCTCTATAAAGTCTAATATGTATAGTTTATGTGTCCTAGTTCTTAATATTATAACAGTTTGAAAAATTAATTCTCCCTAACCAACGGATGATGAAGGAATCCTTTTGATCCATGCAAGTAGTATATCAATCAAACCTATTGATTATGTTTTTATGATATTCTATGCGACCTCTTAACATCACTTGATCATTTGATAAAGGCTTGGAGGCATTTGGGGGATGAAAATCCCTTTGAATTGTTGGATCAAACACTAGAAAGACTCTTACTCGAGTTATGAATTCATAGATGTCTCCTCATTAGCTTACTAAGTGTACAGCATGATCTAGATGATAGGCCAACAATAGCAACCATGGTTTTCATGTTGAACAATGACTCATTTACTCTGCTTCGATAGGCTTGGAAATCGTACAATGAATCATAACTTTTTCCTGTTTTCTTCCAATAGCGTTTCAAGATTCATTAACATGCGATGATTGTAGTTGGACTTAGAGCCAACATATGAAAAGGAAGGGGAGAATTGCTGAAGATATTCACATGCTAATGTAAACAAGGATTGAGCCAAAACTAGAAGGTGATATACACTTGAATCTATAAATCATGATGCCATTCAAAATTAAAGGCAATCAATATTTCTTTTGATTTTATCATCAAAATCAGTGCAATTTATTGCTTGCTCTTGACATTTTCTTTCTTTGCTAATTTCTACCTTTTTTTTTTTTTAGTTCTCTTGGTCTTGTGATTGTCTTAAAGCCTAAAATTTTCAATTGGCCCAAATGTCATTACAATTGATTATCTACCTTCTTTGTAAAGAAATGTCTAATTGCTATTTTTTAAAATGGGTCTATTCGTTCATGTGCAATGTGCTATTAGATATGCAACTGGTTAACGGACACTAAACTAAATTTACATGGTTTCGTAAGTTTGTCATAAGGATCGCTAAGAATTGAGGTGAAAAGGGCTGGAGTTTGTAATCACTGATATGACCTTAGATTTTAAAATTATGTTTTTGGGGCCGTTGCAAATCTAGCATTGACAACCTTAAATGATACTATTTGTTTAAGTTATTTCTAGGTGATCTTGATTGCATCTTATATTCAGTTCATGTGGATTTTTCTGAAAATGAATGAAATTGTGCAATTGTATCTAATTATGTTTCCATGTTGGTCCTTATGAAATCTGCAAACAGAATAACACATATACAAAATATGAATAAACGCTAAGAACGAAGTAAAAGGGCTATCACCATGTACCTTTAGAATTGTTTGTTGAGCATGTGATTGATACCTTTATGGTCTTTCCTTTCTAATGGTGATATTTAGTTCCCTTTTCGTTGTCATCAAACAAGACTTGATTGTAGTGATCTGCTTCCTTTGACCTACTAGGGAAAGAAAGAATTAGGGCTCGAAAGTGTTGTTGTAGATCAGTGGAAATTCGATAAATCCTCTTCGATAGGACTGCCAAGGTTGATTTGGATTCAAGTACTACTTTTGCATGCAATTCTTGTCTATTGACCAAAATGCGTTGGATTATGAAAGAGCCAATGGGAGAAGACCTAATTGGTTGATCGACTTTTATGGCTCAAATTTATTTGGGTTCCATTACCACATTTTTCCAAGTTTCATCATTGATTGTCTTTTCCAACTTGGACTGAAAACGTACATATTCGTGAAGCTAGATGTTCTTGAGGAGTGAGACTATTCCATCGCCTCTTTTAGAGCAATGGACGTTTCACGCTTTAGACTCTACACAACCCTTTTGGTCGTCTATTATAGTTTTGCAATTTATAAAGGCCAAATAGTTTGGGGGTATTTTGGTGGGCCTTGTGTATGGAGTTTTGTATCTTGGGCTTATGGGTAAAAGGAAGGTTACATGGGGTGGGTAAGGCTCTATATCACTAACCTGACTAAAAGGAAGTAAGGGGAGGATGAAGAAAAGAGGTGGGGCATGGAGAAGAGGCAACTTTGTGTACCAAGAGAAGTTCCTCGTTTGAGTCCTGATTGTAGTGTACTATGAATGTCATCCATTAGTTTGTGTTGCTACCATTGGGAAGAGAAGGCATTGTCAAGCACAGTAGGAATTCACGCCATCACTGGTTGGTTCTGATAACTTTAATTTTTCTATTTCTATTGTTACCTTAGATTTTGCCCCTAACGAATTGGTGTCAAAGATCATCGATCCATCTTTTGTTTCCTTTTTGGCAAATCTAGAAAAAAAAATTTCTAATTCTCATAGAAAGTTCAGTTGTTTTCTTGGAATGTTATTAGAAATGAAACTTAAAAAAGAAAAGGGGGCTCGGTCAGTAAGAAAGTGAAATCTGAAACTGAAAAAGATTCTAATTATTCTAAATCTATAGACAGACTAAAAGATTCTAAGAAAGAATTTGATAAAAGGCTGATTCCAATCTAACAATAAGTGCATAAGTCTCATCATAATTTATACCTTTTTCTTGGTTATATCCTTGTGCAACAAGTCTAGCCTTATTTCTAATTATTGTTTAATGTTCATCCATTTTATTTCTATATACCCATTTTGTTCCAACAATGGTTTCACTTTCTGGTCTAGGGAGTTAATTCCCAAACTTGTACTTCTTTGAAATTGATTTAACTTTTCTTGCATGGAAATAATCCAATTACTATCAAGTAATGCTTATTTAATCTTCCTAGGTTCTTCTTGTGACAAGAATGTATCAAATGCACAAATATTATAGGTTGATGAATGTGTACTAACCTTATCCAAGAAATTTTCAATGATATTGCTAGGAGTTACCTCATTTCATACCCTTGGATAGGTGGGATCTTTTTCCATATGTGCTAACCACTCTGCCCTTTCATCTTATGTGATAATAGCACTAGGAAAGTTGCTGTATGGAGCTTCCAATAATGGTACAGATTCTGAATCTTTATTTGTACTAGGAAGATTGCTTGCTGAAGCTTCTAGTAGTAATACAAGCATTGGATCTTCCTCTGCACATGTAATCATCTTTTCCTTTGCTTGGGAGTTAATAGTGTCATAAAAAATTACATTTATTGATTCCACTACAACTAATGTTAAGACTCAAATATAGCTTTTGTGTCATCTTTGAATGAATCCCAAGACCAAGAAGTTGAAAAAGAAAAAAGAAAGGAAGCAAGAAGAAGAATCTTGCCGCATTCCTGAATCCCATGTCAGGGGTAATTCCTTAGGAAGGCAACAAAGAGGGGTGAGGTGAAGTTTGATTTTCGAAGGTTCAAGGGGGATAGGGTCCCACTACATAGGTAAGCCAAGCTAATAGTTTTTTTTTTTATTTATTACAATTGAACCCCCAAAGAAGATAAGGTGCCTATAGTAGCTTGACATCTTAAGAGAACCATGCTCTTGAGATCAAGTAGCTCTTCTTTTCACTAAACGTCCAACTCAGTTGGTAGTTGATACTAAAAGAAATCCTAAGTTTGATAAACCATCTTTATCAAGGATTTAATAAGTGGCCTAAATACTTTGTCTTTGAAACTAAAATTGCCTATCCAAACCATTTGTATCAAAGTTTGTTGTTTTTTCTTACTATCAAAAGGCTACAATTCTTCTAAAGAATTTTAAATATAAAATTTAAGTACAAATAATAAATATAATAATTTATAATTTGTTAGTTAGACATTTGTAGTCTTATCTCATCATTTATGGTCATAATTTATAACCTAGTTCTTCATGATTTTCATATACTCTGCTTTCACCTCTACCGCCAGCATATTTCTTTGGTAGCCAAGCAAAGTGAAGCGTGCAATCAAATGAGCCAAAGTCCACAAAAACTAGAAGCACATCACTCCCCCGTCAGTTAATGAATTATGTATTACCGAATTTCACCCTCAAGGGTGAGTTGCATATACTTTGCATATCACCATTAGGACGAGAGGATGTGTTTAAATACTGATTTTCGTAGGTTTAATAAATTGTGAACTAAACTATTATTTAAAGCTTGTAATAAAATCTTAGTTAGATTTCATGTATGGAGAAAGAAAATTAGTTGTATGTGTAGAAGAGACAAACCGTATAAAAAATAGTCTATACTCTTTTCCAAGACGCTCCCTTTCAAACTGGGGGAAGACGAAAAAGGACGTGTGCTATTCATTTTGTCATTACTTTCTAAGTCAAAAGGACGAGTATGGACCTTCTACGGTCTGAAAGTCACTTGCATCGTTATTTTCATGAAATTCTACTTGCTTTGGTAAAAGCAATTCGATCAGAGCTTTGTGAACGTGCATTCATTGGTTGATGCTTTGTGGTTTGGCGTGTCCAAATGGATTCGGCACACATATCGTTTGAGAGGACGTGTTCTTTCAAACGAATGAAATAATATGTCTTCTTTTTCTTGAATTGTAATTGATTTGCTTCATTGATAGTTGTAGTCTCCTTAGCTTTATGCTGTGTTTTAAGCTAAAGAAAATTGAGTAGGAAACGGCTTGGAGTCACTCTGGAAGTTGTGACCTGGGTCTCCTTCCCCGCTCGGCTTTTCCAAATTCAAAAAGCCCAGGAGAAAGATGCAGTGGCTTGACTTAATTTCCTTGACAGGCATCGACGATGATGGCCCCTTAAAAAGTCGAGTCCAAGTTCATTTCTCCTTGATCCATGTGATTCTTTCCTTGCTTAGCTTTCTTAGCCTCACCCACGGACAGGTCCCGAAAATCCTCACCTATTTTTATTCAAATACAGGCACTTTCGCCCCCAGCAGTGTCTACCAGACTAGCCTAAACCACCTCTTGTCCTTCCTTTCCTCCAACGCCGCGCGTGAAAATGGTTTCTAGTACACCTACGCCGGCCAAAGCCCGGCAACCACAGTACTGCCTCGACCGAAAATGGGGCCGGGTATGGTATGACGAATGCACGGTTCGCTACGCAAACCGATCATTCTTTTCCGACATCCTTTCGGAAAACCCTTCGCATCTTTTTGGAACCCGACGAATGTAACAGAGCCAAACCGCTTCCGGAAGCTATTGGAAACCACGTTTAATAGCTTGATCCACGGGCCGCAAACGCTCCACCCGGTGCTAAAAGGTTTGCTGCTACAGAAACCAAGTTCACATCAATGCGAAACACATGCAACCTTGTCCAGTGCATCCCTGACATATCCAGCTCTCATTGCACTTCCCGTCTCCAGCGAGCCATGACGATCCTTTCGACGTGTCGTGACGGAAAGCAACGGGGTAGAGTTTTGTATAGAAGATGTAATCTCAGGTTCGAAATATTCCGGTTTAACCAGTTAAAACTAGTCCCCACACCGTCAACGGCACCGACGGTTCTTCCTCCGGCACCAGGTCAGGTAAGGGGACCAGAAGGTAAATTCAAAACTTAGGGAAGAGTGCCCTGGCCCTTCGAATAATTTAATTCAAGGAACGAGTATGTTACGGAAATCATATTATATGTGCAGGTGGAATTGCTTCACTAAAAGTTATCGTCATCTCCATTGGTGCATTGCTTGCTGTTTCTCCGGTGCTATTGGTATGAGCTGCTACTTCCTAAAAAGGAGAACAGCTAAGAAGCACGATTCTCTACCGAATGAAAATGATATAAAAATTTTTGCTGGAGTATACTTAATCATATGCATAAATATTAAACGGGCGTGCAATTTCTGTGTCTATGATAAATGTTACACAATAGTTATTCTATTGCGTATAAGAAAATCTAGAAGCATAAATACTAAACAGGCGTGCAATTTCTGTGTCTATGATAAATGTTACACAATAGTTATTCCATTGCGTATAAGAAAATCTAGAAAATGAAAGAGTGACAAAAATATGCCCATGAAAAAATCCCAAAAACCTTAAGGAGAATACGTAGTCATAATTTTTAGCCCTCCGGAAGTTCCTAAATTTTTAGAAAGTTATTTGTTGAAAAATTGCATGTCTTAAGTCCTAAACATAACAAATAGCGAATTACATTACTAAAGAGCATATTTCCTTTCAGAATAGTCCCCCTTTTAGGAGCTTTGTATAGTTGTAGAACCATGCGCCTATCCAAACACTAGTATACATATAAAATTTCATAGAGTTGTGGGCACCCGGGCAACAACTAATAGTAAATTCTGTTTTATATGCTTTTGCACCCACCAAATTTTTCCGACATGTTTACCCCATTTTTTCAAATAGTGGCCAGTGAAGTAATCAGTATAGTCCTTGCAATTTGATTTGGCTACAATTAAAGCTGCTACAAGCCAGTTCTTAGATGATAGTAAGGTGGAAGAGGTGAATTCGGTGAGGTTTACAAGCTATAAAACTAGAATTATTCGTTATTTCTCGTTATTATTCTTCTACTTTTTTTTTTGAGAAGAAAATATTTATTCCAGCAAGAAAATAAGATTGATGATTAAGAGGAAAATTCTAATATTGGGAGTTAGTAAATTTATAAAGTAAATTGTATTAAGCACTAATCAAAATAATTTTTAGGGTACACTTTTTAATAGACAAGATATAGCAATAAAGAAATTTTCAAGAATTTCAAGACAACATATTGAAGAATTCAAAAGTAAAGTCACATAGATAGCAACGCTTCAACGTCAAAACCCTGTGAGACATTTGGGATTTTGCTTAGAATAGGAGGAAGAGATACTTGTCTATGAATTTGTCCCCAACAAAAGCCTTGACAATTTTCTACTATTTTATGTCCTATTACTATTATCTTGTTGTCCATGTAAAATGTCTAGGTTGAAATTATTTCCATTTTTTATGTATTTGTTTTCTCCACAAGTGCCAAATTCCTTAAAGAAGGGTTCATTTTCATTTAACTTGAAGAGTTTATAAAGCTGCAAAAGACAGTAACATTTCTCTCTATTGTATTGCTTTTCCAAATAAATAAATTTATATAAATATCAGTTTTACTTAAGTTCATTTATTCTAGTTGAATATTCAATTTTATTTGCAGATTTAGACAAGCATAAAGAACTAAATTGATCAAGACAATATAATATTATTCTAGGAATTGCTTGATGGATTCTTCATTTTCATAAAGATTTTAACTTATAACTCTACATTGTGATCTTAAAGTTAGCAATATCCTATTAGATTAAAATATATATAAAAAATTTTTTCAGATTTTGGTACAACAAGGATTTTTGGAAATGTCCAAACTTAAGATAACACAAATAATGCTGTTGGGACATATTAAGTATCTATTTTTAGAAAGAGAAAAGTTCTCCGTTATTATGAATTTTATAATTTATTCTTCCTAATGAACTTTTAAAAAAGGTGGCAAAGAAAAATTCATTCTAATTTTAGTGACATAGACATAGTACATGATAATTACAAGTTAAATTGTTTACTCTAACCTTCCTTGTAGTATGAGTTTAACATATGTTCATTTCATTACAATTTTTTGTAGTACCCACATGGTTTTAAAAGTGTCTATTAGTATAAATACAATTATTATACAATTTGTTATGGATTCATGTTTTGTCTAATAATATTAGAACTTGATATATTGATCTGCAATGGTTATATGTCTCCAAAATATAAAATGTATGGACACATTTCTTGAAAATGGACGTGTTTAGTTTCGTTATCTTGGTACTTAAGATTTTAAGTGGCAAGAAGAATACTTCCTTCTGTTAACCAAGCGTTGTTGACAAACTCGTAACCTAATTGTTTCTTTTTTAATGCCTTCACGTTTCTCAAGAAGAACACTTGAGAATTGATGCAGGCTTGGACACATTGGAAGCATGGAGCATCCTTGATGCTGTTGGACCTGAACTTGGGAGATTCTTATCCAAAAAGTGAAATTAATAGATGTATCCAGATTGGTTTACTATGTGTTCAGGAAAATCCATCTGAAAGGCCAACAATGGCATCTATATGTTTCATGCTAAAAGGTTCTATTACCCTACCATCGCCTCAACAGCCTGGGTTTTTCCTTCGTAGTAGAACAGATACAAACGCGCCAACTGACGCCCTGGAGTCAAATCAATCTACAAGCGAAGTAATGGCATCATCCCAAGCATCAATTATATCACCTCCGTAGTATACTTGATCTATGTGTACTAATTATATGTAACGTCCTTGTTTCCACAAGTGTTGGTCAACCATTTGATTAGAAATAGTATGAAACCACGATGTTGAAGGAGTTGGCCATTGTTTGTCAATGGAACATCGGTTATTGAAATGGACCCTTAGTAGTGTGGTATATGATGACCTTGACCAGAACTAGCATTGTAGTTGAGTATAATTATTTTCTTAAGAATTATGTAGGATTCTTTAACATATAAGACTTTTTTTTTTACATCAATAAAATATAATATACAAAAGCATAGGGGCATATCCTAGTATTACAACAATTTTCAGAAACAAACCAAGAGTACTTATGTTGTGCCAAAAGAAAATGGTAAATAAATAATAGTTTCATGTTTTGCATTTGTATGATTCCGAATGCTACAGATGCCAAATAGTTGCATAAGCCCTACGTTGTCTAAATCTTGCTTTAGAATTCTCTTTTTAAGGGAAAAAAAAAAGACTCATACACTTATGTCAACTTTTGAATAAGAATATACCCTATTATATTATATTAGAACCTATGTTTCAAGCTCAACATCTTCTCATGGGCTAGGTCACTATGATCTTTGTCCGATCAATCAATCTCATAATTTGTGGATAAGCCCATACCTGAAATGAGAGAGTTAAATAGTGGCATAAGTCTCACGTGACCTAATTCTTGCTTGATCATCTTATTTTTTAGGAACAAAAATACATTTACTTTTAAATAAACTTTTGGATAAGAATGAATTGTATCATAACGCATGCACTTATATGTTTGTTGTGTAGTTGCAAATGATATTACTACAAATACAAATGATATTACCACCATAGAGTCCTTGCAATTTGATTTTGCCACTATTGAAGTTGCCACCAACATGTTCTCCGATGACAACAAGCTAGGTAGAGGTGGATTTGGTGTGGTTTATAAGGTAAAGGATTATTCTCCATATTTTTCTACTTTTCTATGGAGACTAACTCATTCAAGTATTTGCAATTTAGCTCATGCAAAATTTAAGAATGATGAAAGTTTTGATTATGTTAACATTATATGAATTATTAGTGAGGAATTGTTCTAATAATTAGTTATGGTATACTTTTAGGGTGTATTTTCCAATAGACAAGAAATAGCAGTAAAAAGACTTTCAACAAGTTCTCAACAAGGAGCAAGAGAATTCAAAAACAAAGTTGTATTAGTAGCTAAGCTTCAACACTGAAATCTCGTAAGACTATTGGGATTTTGCTTGGAAGGAAATGAGAAAATTCTCATTTATGAGTTTATGCCAAACAAAAGTCTAGACTACTTTTTATATGGTTTGTCTCTTCTATACATACAATTAATTTTCTTTCTCCATACATGAAATCTAACTAAGATTTTATTTCAAGCATTAAAGAATAGTTTAGTTCACAATTTATTAAATTAATTTCATTAAAGAGAAAATAGAATATATTTCACTAACTATTGATAGATATATTATCAATTTTCAATCTTAGGAAAGGATAATGGATTAAACTATATTTTGATTTTTTCATATACTTCATTATTATTGAATAGGTAAACTATATCATCCTATCTTTAATTGATTATTTATAATTAACAATACATTGATAAATGTGCAGACTATACAAAGAAAGGACAATTGAGTTGGGTAGTACGTTACAAAATTATTGGAGGCATTGCACGAGGAATGCTTTATCTTCATGAAGATTCTCGTCTTAGAATTATACATCGTGATCTAAAACCAAGTAATGTGTTGCTAGATCAAAATTTGAATCCAAAAATTTCATATTTTGGTATGGCTAAGATTTTGGGAGTTGATCAAACTCAAGGAAATACTAGTAGAATTATCGGCACATAGTAAGTTCTTAATATTTTCTTGTCATTGTAGGGAAAAAGTAGTTTTAGAGCTATGGTATGGTGCAAAAGATATTATTTTAGCATGCAACCAAAGTAAGTATGGATGAGGAAAAAAAGAAATAACATTTAGGTAAAACAATGATCATCCGAACATGCTTGACATTCATTTTGGACAATTTAAAGATACATGATCAGTCCAAGTTTAATTGCAAGATAGATGATTTTTTGGATTTTAAGTTTTTGTAATGCTAACAACTAATGTTGTACCCTAATGGTATTTTTTCAGTGGTTATATGTCTCCAGAATATGCTATGCATGGAAAATTATCAATAAAGTCAGATGTGTACAATTTTGGTATACTTGTTCTTGAGATTTTAACTGGCAAGAAAATTAATTTTTTTAATGAATCACATGGTGCTGAAGACCTTTTAAGCTATGTGAGTATTGTGATCTCAATACTCTTAATGTGCTTCCCAATGTTAATGTAGACATCATTATAGCCATGTAGCATTGTAACATAACTTGATCATTTAATGCAGGCTTGGAAACATTGGAAAGATGGGACACCCTTGGAATTGTTAGATCCAAATTTAGGAGACTCTTACTCAAGAACCGAAGTTGATAGATGTCTCCAAATTGGCTTACTATGCATACAAGATGATCCAGTAGACAGACCCACGATGGCATCTATTGTTCTCATGCTTGATAGTCATTCCACTACATTTTCAACACCTCAGCAACCAGCACTTTCCCTTCGTCGAACAAAGGAAAGCATGACACTTAGGGAGTTGGGTTCAAGTAAATCAACAGGCAAATCAATAGCGTTGTCTGTCAATGAAACATCCATTACTGAAGTAGTACCTCGATAGTGTTGGTATGATGGCCTTAACTAGAACTATGATTATTATAAATTCTCAAGAATTATGTAGGCTTCTTTAACACAAATAACTCTAGCATTCTTGAATAAGTTGGAGATCTAATATGTATTTGTGAGGAAGATTTTTGCCTAGTTCCTTTTTTTTTTCTTTTTTTTTCTTTTTTTTTTCGGTTTAGTTAGAGAAGTGCCGGGGGGGTGGGTCCCGAACTCGAAACTCAACAATCTCGAGCCCTCGTGCTCCACTAAAAAGTTTATTTCTTACATAAAGTTAGCTTGTAAAATGGAACATAATTTTTGTCTATATATAAAGAATTTTACAACGGATTACAAACAATATAAAACATTTGAACATATAGTACCAAATACTGCTCGCAACTCACGTATTGATAGTAAACAGCCCTCCTAATGAACTTCGTGCACCATAATTTACCAAAACTCTTTCTATTTGGTGCATTTTAGTTCCCACTCCCCAAATTAGTTCTTTCTATGTATTAAGCATAATTTTTGTATTGCCGTAATAATGGTTGTACAGGAAGCGTCTGTGAAGAAAATATCGAAACAAAGGGTTCTCCTCCCTAGCAGATGGCTTAAGAACCACCTTGTATACGAAAGTCTAGGTATTCATCTTTGAAACTAAATCTGCCGATATAAAACATCTATGTCAAGGATTGTACACGACAACCGGCTACAATCCCTGAAAAGGAATACGGCATGATTGTTGTTAAAACAAATTGGGACTTTTCAAACATGATATTGTAATTTTACGTCACCGTTCTTAGCCATCGTTCATAGATTAGCTCATGGTTATTCTTATATACTCTGGTCGTGTTACATGCTTTTCCAAAAAATTGGTTGTGACTAGTATCCTACTGCCACTTTGATAATGTCAAATTTCCTATCTCCACGGCTGTGGTGCTGTTTTCCAGTTTCTAAAATCTCCAGTCAAATTTCCTACCTCCACCGCTGAGGTGCTTTCCAACATTTGACCGACATCTGCACTACAAATTTCGCCGGCGACAAGACAGATAATTTGAGGCAGCTTTCCCCACCAAACTTAACGTGTCTGAGTAAGATTCAGTGCAGAATTGATTCCGTCATATCTTTAAAGTCCCGTAGCACGGGCAGGAGTTGATGGTATCTCATATTCAACGGGTGAGGAGATTTTCAGCAAGTGAGGAGAAAAACAACTGCAGAAACTGTGGATGAAGTAGAGAGAAAAGCAAGGGTTGAAGAAATCCGTGTAATTTCGAAACAATAAGAGAAAGTGTACTCTTGAGAAGAGAGAAAGGGTACCAGTCTTGGGAAGAGAGGACCATAAAGGTTTTGTAAACTATACAGATTGCTTACTTGACAGCAATAAAAAATACCCCATATCCATTCTGCTTGTAGATGTAGGCTCACTTTGGCCAAACCATGTAAATTATGTATTGCAAATTTTCTGATACCTGTTTTAGCTACTTGTTCTTATCTGTGTTAGGTGTTATAATCTTGTATGCAATTTGATTACAAGCTGAATGGTAGAAGTTATTACATGCTAAATATATATTGTTCAGTTTGACAGAAGGTCATAGAATAGATTCTGTGTAATATGTTACTACAAACTAGCATCAGAGCCAATCAAGTTGTTGTTTACTATGGCTACTATCAAGATTGATGTGGAAAACATTTGATAGGGAGAATGACTTTGGACTCTGGAAGATGAAGATGAGTGCTTTTTTAAGCCAACAAGGGACTTCGATTGCATTAAAAGGGAAGGATAAGCTCCACCAAACGATGGAAAATTCTCAAAATGAAGAAATCCTTGAGAAAGCTCACAGCGCTATTATCTTAAGCCTTGCAAATTCTGGCTTGAAAGCTGGGCTTTGGACAAAACTCGAGAGCTTGTACACAAAATCTCTCATAAACCAGTTGTATTTGAAGCAAATATTGTATACACTCAGGATGAAGGAAGGTACACCACTTGATAAACACATTGACGAGTTTAATAAAATTGTTTTAGACTTGCAAAACATTGTGCGCAGCTACTTCTAGTTTCAAATATAGAATAAAGGTCTCTGTTCTTCCCAACGGTATCCATTGTCACCTTGAATTAATCAAGAATTCTACTTACGTATTTTCTTACCCGTTAGCTTTCCAACGCAAGTGAATATTTTCTGTGCAAAACAAGACCAAATCTCATCCCCGACAATTGCTGCTATTGCCATTCCGATTTCCATCTCTGTTCCTCTATTGTTTACTGGATGCTGCTACCTTGGACGGAGAGCGAGAAGAAAGGACAGTGCTGTGCCAGAAAGCAATAGTATCAACAAACGGTTTGATGCTTTGAGTTCTGGTGTTTCGAGATGTTACACTCTGAGTTACTTATACTTACTGGTTTCCAGTGCGGCAGCGAATGATTTTACTACTGTAGAGTCCTTGCAATTTGATCTCAGATGATGACAAGCCAGGTGAAGGCCGATTTGGAGTGGTTTGTAAGGTAAATTTAGTGCATGAAAAATCAGACGACGTTGAGGCTTTTGATCACGGTAGCATTATATGTATGTAAGTGGTAAATTTGCAGGGCATACTTCCTAATGGACAAAAACTTGTTATAAAAAGACTATCCAAAATTTCAACACAAGGAGTAGGAGAATTTAAAAATGAGGTTGTATTAGTAGCCAAGAAGATACTTGTCTACAAATTTATACCTAACAAAAAGTCTCATTTATTTTTCACATGGTTTGTCTCTTATACATATGCATATAATTTTCTTGCACATGATAGGAAATGCTTTACCTAAGCTTTTACTTCATGCAAGAACAAATTTCAACATGGGCTTAGTTTGCACTTTGCTTAACTTGTTTTTTCTTGTGAGAAAATGTAATGTAGTTTAGTAAATCATTATCAAACTTATCATATATTCTTAATTTTACAAGAAATAATTGATTAAAATTTATTACTCTACTTTATTCATCTGACTTAGCTAACTATTTTAATGTAAATATCTAATTTGAATGTATGTGTAGAACCATCAAGAAAAGGAGAATTGAATTGGTTATTACACTGATCAAAGAATTCAATATCTACACAAAGTTTCTCAACATAAAATCTTACATTGTGATCTTAAAGTTTCTAATACCTTGGTAGATCAAGATACGACAGATTCTAGTCTAGCAAAGATTTTTGGAGTTAATGAAAATCAAGGAAAGGCAAGGGGTTTTTCGCACATTGTATGCTTTTATATCTTTATACTTCTGCTAAGAGCTTACGGACATCACTTTACAGAAAACTAGTTTTTCCTCTGTTTTCCCAGCCTCTCTGTCTCTGTTTTTCTGTTTGGCTATATCTCTTCTTTCTTCTGCTGTGCTGCACTTCAGCAGAACATGATACATGTAAAGACGATAGATAACAGCCTCTGTCCACCAATTACTGTACCCTTTACTGCATGTAAAAAGGGAACAACCAGCTGTGTTGCACCACATAATGAAAGAGAGTCGGTAAACTGAACAACCTGCTGTGTTCACTTCCTCTGCCGTCGTGACTTCACCGCCCGCCGCCGCCTGCCAAGACTGCGTGGCAAACGGAGCCAAAGAGATTGTTCAGCGGTACTACCCCGACGGAAAATCGACCTGGATATGGTCTGACGAATGCATGATTCGCTACTCAAATCGGTTATACTTTTCCATCATGGAGGAAAAGCCCATGGGATAGTTCTCGAATACGAGGAATGCAGCAGAGCCAAACGGCTTCCGGAAGCTAGTGGAAGCCACGGTGGAGGACTTATCCGTCTAACCGCACGAGACCAGAAGGTGAACTCAAAACTTAGTGGGTAGTGCACTTCGCCATTCAAATAATTTAATTTCAGTTAGTTTTTATATTTAGAACTCTACAAATAAAATATCTTATTTTTTTATACATACTCTAGTGTTAAATTTAAATTTAAAAAATTTCAAATAACACCTGGTTCTAATTAAATTGGTTGCTTGTCGATGAATAAAAATTAGTTGCCAGATCCTTCTGGTTCCGATTGCAACATGTGCCTCCAGCAAGGGATATCGGCTTTGCCGGGGTGGAAAGCAAGGGGCAAGAATTCTGTATCCTAGTTGTAACGTTAGGATTGAAGTGTACCCATTTTACGAGTCAGGGTCAAGTGTTCCTCCATCTGCTTCACCTTCTCCACCTCCTGGATCGGCAATAACACCCTAAGGTAAGCTTTTTGCTCTATAGTTTGGGGATCAAAGCTCGATTCAAAGAAGTTGGTGACTTGCCGTCTTTTCCTCACTTTTTTGGTCAAATTTAGCGACTTCTTTTGTGGGTTTTGCTTTGTTATTTTCAAAGGTTTCGGCTGATGAAAGTAGGATTGCTCTTTAATTTCATTGGTTAGTACATTAATTATTGACACTGTGCTTTGCTTTTCTTTCCTCAATCAAAAAGTGGGGAGAAAAACAGATCTGGGCGGGGCGGGTGCCGTGTATCTCTATCCGAACCTTTTCAACTACTGAGAACATGTGAAATTTATGATCAAATGAGCTGTATTCTCTATTCTTAATCTATGGAAATTGGGTCAGCTCATTAGTCAAAACGCAAACAGAGCATCAGTCGGAAGACAAGATTAATATGCCAGATCCATATGAATGGAGCAAAAGTTACCTAGTAGAGTTAACAGAAAAGAGAGAGAGAGAGAGAGAGAGAGAGAGGTAAACATTAGCTTTACTTTACGGTTTCAGTGCTTTTGATGAAGTTCTTATCGTTGCAAACCCTAAGATACCGCTTAGTGCTACAAATTATGCTTTATTCGATGTCTATAGGTAGTTTAGATTCAACTTGTTGAAATATTGTTTGTCCTCTGTTGTTATAATCTCGTCTCAGCTTCATTTTTCAATGTCTTTACAAACTGATATTATCACCCTGATGATCATGGACAAAATAAATGTGAAAAGTATGTCCCTATGATTGAGGCAGGAAGATATGTCGAAAGTCATGTATCTTAAACTGTTTAAATTTTATCTTAGCATTCCCTTTAAAATAAAGGACATGTCCACTTCTTTATAAGTTGTGATTTTAAGAAGCAAATTAGCCTTTTAACAGTTATTTTTGAGCATAGGGTTCTTTTCCGCCTGTTTATTTTAAGTTTGCAACAACTAATTAATCAAGGATTGTATTCTACCCAACAATGTTGTAATAGTTAGAAAGCAGCTCTAACTATAAGTTATTCTTCACTTTAGTTATAACTAAAGCTTAATTCGAACAGCCGCCACCAACATGTTTTCAGATGATAACAAGCTAGGTGAAGGCGGATTTAGTGTGGTTTACAAGGTAAAAGATTAATCTCATTATTTGTTTACTTTCCTATGGAGACTAACTCGTTAGAGTACTTTCAATTTAGCTCATGCAAAACCCGAGAATGTTGAAAGCCTTGATCATGCTTACAATTTATGAATTGTGAATGATGAATTTCTCTAATAATTGGTTGAGGTGTATTTCCTAATGGACAAGAAATGACAATAAAAAGACTATCACCAAGGAGTAAGAGAATTCAAAAATGAAGTTGTCTTAGTAGCTAAGCTTCAACATAGAAATCTCATAAGATTGTTGGGATTTTATTTGGAAGAGAGTAAAAAATTTCTTATCTATAAGTTTATGCCTAACAAGAGCCTTGACTAATTTTTATACGGTTTTTCTCTTCTACATATACCTTTATTTGTTTTAGACATCACATGAAACATTAAAGTTAAGTTTGATTTCCACATTAAAGAAGGGTTTGGTTCACAATTTACTTAGTTTATTTTACTCAAGAGCAAATAAAATTATTTCTCTTACTTTTAATAGATATATTGTAAGTTTTTAAAGTCACAAAAAATAATGGGTTCAATCGTCTTTGGATTTCATCATTTACTTTATTTCTTGTTTTGTTATTTGAACTTGTAATAAATATCATCCTATCCTTAGTTGATTATTCTATTATTAACATTTCATTTTGATGAATATGCAAACAATACAAAAAAAGGACAACTAAATTGGACAACACATTACAAAATTATTAGAATGCTATATCTTCATGTAGATTCTCAACTAAGAATTATACATCTTAGTAGATCACAACATGAATTCAAAAAATTCAGATTTTGGTTTGGCTAAGATTTTTGGAGTTGATCAAACTCAAGGAAATGTTAGTAGAATAATTGGCATATAATAAATTCTTAACATTTGCTTCTCTTTGTAAAAGAAAAAAAAATAGTTTGAGACCTATGGAATTAGTTTATTTTATCATACAAATAGTCTATTATGCTAAAAGGAAAAGGTGATGATTAGAAAAATAAAAATGATTACATTATCGTGCTAGACATTCATTTTGGACAATAAGGAGATACATGGCTAATCAAAATTTCATTACAAGGTAGATGAAATTTTAGATATATGTTTTTACTAATGCTTGTATCTAACATTTTTGTGCTAATATTGTTGGTTTGCAATGGTTATATGGCCCCTATAATATACTATGCATGGAGAATTATCTATAAAGTAAGATGTGTATAGTTTTGGCATATTAATTCTTGAGATTTTAACTGGAATGAAAATCAGTTATTTTGATCAATCAAATGTTGTTGGAGACCTTTTAAGCTATTTGAGTAGTATGAACCCTATGTTCTGAATGAGCTTTCCAATATTAATGCAAACATCATCATAACCATATAATATTGTAACATAACTTGGGCATTTGATGTAGGCTTGGAAGCATTGGAAGAATGGGACACCCTTGGAATTGTTAGATCCCAATTTAGGAGATTCTTACTCAAGAAATGAAGTCATTAGATGTCTCCATATTGGCTTACTATGCATACAAGATGATCCGATAGATAGACCCACAATGACATCCATTGTTCTCATGCTTGATAGTTATTCTGCTACTTTTCCAGCACTTTCCCTTCGTAATCGAGTGGAGGAAAGCATGATGTTGAAGGAGTTGGCTTCAGGTCAATCTACAAGCAAATCAATGCCATTATCTGTTAATGAAATGTCAATTACTGAAGTAGACCCTCGATAGTGTTGGTACGATGGCCTTCACTAGAACTAGTATGATGGTCATATATGATTATTTTATATTCTTGACAATTATGTAGAATTCTTTAACATATATGGCTTTAGTATTCATGATATTAATAAGTTGGAGATCCAATATGTATGTGTAAGGAAGGTGTTTGGGTCAAATATGAGTATTCTATATCACTTCAAAATCGACAAAAATTGATAAGCTTGAAGTCTAATATGTATAATTATTAGTGTGATTTATTTTGAAAGAAGTTATTTTGATGATATCATAGAATACTATACCTAGGTATAGTTTGAGATTGGTGCTGAAACAAAACACAAGATTTAATAATATCTTAAGCATGTGGTCTGGCATATCATAAAGGATATTACCACAGCACTCCTAATGGGCTATACAACCAACAGTTTTACAAACAAGAACATTGGGTTACGGGGAATAAGCACTTAATATCTCTCTTCCCTCTTATAAATAATCATTATCCTCAGGGTTGGGTCCAATGTCCCTGCGGTCCAGGTGGCTCTCCGTCCACACTTTGTTGGTTCTCCTTTCTTGTCTCTTATTTCTACTTAATTTTTTATATAAAATATTGGGTTTTATATATTATTATTGAAAATGTTTCTACAAAAAACTTGTAATACTAGATTGGAGGCTTCAGTGCAAAATTACTGCCCTTTTTGGGGGCTTGGGAACCTCAAAACTTTCCCGTTTGTACTATAAAGGTCGGTGGGTAGCATTAAAAATCCCAAGCTACTGCTTGGACAGGTTTAAATTATTGGGTTTTATCTACATGCTCAGTGCGAGAGACTCGCGGACCAGGGGAAAAGGATATCTTAGAGCATTCCCAATTTCAAAATATGCATTGATTGCATTGAGACTTCACACGGCCCTTTAAACAACAGGCTCGTCAGCCGAGGTTTGTGACCTCGATACCCTGCACCTAATCTTACCGCTAGCAAGCCTACTCCTGACCTAATAGCATCCTGATCAAATGCTTTAACCTGATATCAGGCCTATCACTGCAGTGCTTTTAATGGACCATACAACCCATTGGTTTATGAAGAAAAATATTGGGACTGGGTTGGTGGGAATGGATACGTAACAAAGATTTTATAAGGAGTGATTGAGGGAGAAAAATTTATTGTTTTAAATATAATATTAATATTAATATATATATGTTATATGATAAATAGCTACCTTATGGTTAAGAATTTCTTAGTTGGCTCTATTTATTCAAGTTGTTAAAAAGCTAATTTTTCTTTGAAATTACATTATAGAAAGAAGGATATAATCTTCATATATAAAGAATTTTACGAGAAGTTATAGAAAATATGGGACATTCCAAAACCCCTCGTTGAAACCATCATGAAGTAAGTTCTGGCTTTTGTGAATAATGTCACAGAGGAACTCTAAATCGAAATCATGGGCCACGATAGATATTTATTCGTGTAAACCATAGGTTGTTAATAAATATCTATTCATATAAATCATGGGTTACAAAAAATATTTACCTAAATCCTAAACTCCGATATTTCTATTAAGAAAATCTTTCTTTTTTCTTTAAAACCAACTTGCAAAGAGTAGAACAATTACTTATATAGAATATTCATAACATCTTAAAACAAAATGTAAGAAATTTCAATGTTGGCCTTCTCTCTCACAAAAATTCTCCCTTGTAACTAAAACAAAACCTCTAGAGATATTAAAGGTTTTTATTGTACCAAGCCTACTAGTTGCTACCAATTCACCATCCAGACACCTCCTTCCAGTTTTTTGCCCTTTGGTTCATATATTAAGTGCTACCTTCCATAAGTTGCTCACGGCCAATAAGCCAAGTGCAAATTGTACGTAAAGAACTCAGCTATTACACTAAGAGTTCTATAGCTTCAGAAAAACCGAGTTCCATTTCAATTAAACTAGCTTCATAAGCCCAAATCTCAATCAACCCCAGGAAAGGCTAGACAAACAACCGTGTTCTGTATCCGGCATCCCCTACAACTCACATCGCTATCACTTTGACAAGGCTGGACAGACAACCATGTTCTGGCATCCACGACAATCCACATGGCTATCACTTTGGGTCAAGTATCCACATTTCGGCAGCCTGATTGGCCCTCTCGACCTTCTTTCCTCAGAAAGGCCCAAGGAAGAAATAATGAAGTTAGTTGACTTGCTTCTGTGGCGTCAACAATACCTAGTGCTTCCACATTATAACAAACAAAACAAAAGCTACTGAATTCCACCAACAAGAAAAGGGCTTGAAAGCAAGCCTTATCCATAGTCCCAAGGGGGAGCTGGATATTGGTCCCGAGAGAATGGCCATGGCTTCTTTCGATTTCTTCATTATCCCTCTGGTCCTTTCCTTGCTCACCTTGCTTAGCCGTACCAGTGAAGCAGACCCAATTTACCGCGGCCATAAGTGTTTCAACCAAACCACTTCCACCGCCAACAGCACCTACCGGTATAACCTTAACCGCCTCCTCTCTTCCCTTTCCTCCAACGCTAATAATGAAAGCGGTTTCTACAGCAGTACCGCCGGCCAGGACTCCGATACCTCAATTTACGGTCTCTTTCTCTGCCGTGGTGACGTCGCCGCTGATATTTGCCAAGACTGCGTTGCCACGGCAGCCAAAGAGGTTGTTCAGCCCCTGCACTGCCCTTCAGAAAAAGCAGCCGTGATATGGTACGATATATGCATGTTACGGTACTCAAACGGGCCCTCGTTGTTCTCTACTACGGACGACACGCATAGAATTTCTCTAGGAGACGGATACAATGCGACAGACCCAGACCGCCTCCGGCGGCTAGTGGAAACCACAATGAATGGCCTGCTAGGCCGGGCCGCAAATGCTCCATCTTGTGCTAAAAAATTTGCTACGAAAGAAGCCAATTTCACGGAGTCGAAGACGCTGTACAGCCTCGTCCAGTGCATCCCTGACCTGTCCAATTCGGGTTGCAGCGCTTGTCTAAAGGGACTCATAGAAAACCTGGCGGTGTGTTGTGGTGGACAGCTAGGGGCTACAATTTTGGATCCTAACTGCAACGTTAGGTATGAAACGTACCCCTTTTATCTGGAAGCCGTCGTGGCGCTGGCTCCGACACCGCCGTGTTTTACTCCTACAGCTCCAACTCCTACCAGAAGATCCAAAGGTAAAGTGAAAAGTTACTCGCCGGCATGCTTGCGGGGAAAATTGTGCTATCACTTATATGGTTTTATTGGAGTTCTGTGAATTCTTTGTACTTGATAGAGTTGTTAGAGATGCGTTTGAAGTGTTGTACTGCTTAGCATGCCTGCTCATGGAAAATTTTGTTCTCCACGCAGGAAAAGGCCTGATCTCATTGCTAAGAATTGTTCGCATCGTTGCTTTAATTGCTGTGACTCTGGTGCTATTTGCTCTGAGCTACTACTTATTAAGTAGGTCAGCAAGAAAGAAGTTCTATCCTTTACCGGATGCAAATGGTAAAAATTTATTTGGATTGAAGTCTTAATGTATAAGTTTAAGGAATTTTTGGTAATTCATAGTTTTTGACATGTATTGTTTATAAAATTCTAAAATGAAAGTGTAAAAGTAAAAAAGGCCCATGGAAAAATCTCAAAAATTCTAAGGGGCTATATGTAGTTGATATCATTTTGGTCATAACTGTTAGCCAGAAGTTCCAAAGATTTTTTTATAAGGTTATTTGTGGAAAAATTCCATATCTTAAGTCTTAAATCTAATAAATAACGAATTTTGCATTAATAAGGAGCATATTTCTTCAAGAATAGTCGCCTTTAGGAGCTTTTTTTAGTTCTAGGACCTATGCTTTTGCACTGGCCAAATTTTTAGGAGCTTTTTAAAAGTAAATTCTTTTCTACATACTTTTGCGCTCGCCAACATTGTTTACCCATCTTTGTGCATAGTGGCCGATGAAATTGTAAGTATAGAGTCCTTGCAATTTGACTTGGCTACAATTAAAGCTGCTACAAACCAGTTCTCAGATGATAACAAGGTGGGAAGAGGTGGTTTCGGTGAGGTTTACAAGGTATGTATCCACAACTCCCCTTGTTTGCTTATTATTGTTCTTCCAATTTGTTTCAGGAAAAAAATAAGATTGATAACCTAGAAAAAAATTCTGATATTGGGATTTAGTAAATTTATAAAGTAAATTGTACTAATCATATATCCAAGTAATTTTTAGGCGACACTTTTCAATAGACAAGAAATAGTAGTAAAGAGATTCACAAGAAACTCTGGACAAGGCATTGAAGAATTCAAAAGTGAAGTTGTGTTGATAGCAAAGCTTCAACATCGAAATCTTGTGAGACTTTTGGGATTTTGCATAGAAGAGGAGGAAAAGATACTTGTTTATAAATTTGTCCCCGACAAAAGCCTTGACAATTTTCTATTTGGTATATCCTTTCTACTTTATATCTAATTATCCTATTGGTCATGTAAAATGAGTGGGTTGAAATTATTTCCATTTTATTGTGAAATATTTATTTTCTCCCTAAGGACCAATTAAGTAAAAAAGGGGTTCATTTTCGTTTAACATACCAATTCTTGGAGAGTTTGTAAAGTTGCAAAGGCAATATAATTTCTTTCTAGTGTATTACTTTCCAAATGAATGCATTTAGATAAATATCAATTTTACTAGAGTTTATTTATTGGAATTTGAATATTGAATTTTATGTGCAGATTCAAACAAGCAAAAAGAATTAGATTGGTCAAGACAATATAACATTATTTTAGGAATTGCTCGAGGGATCCTTTATCTTCATGAAGATTCTCAACTTAGAATTATACATTGTGATCTTAAAGCTAGCAATATTCTATTAGATGAAAATATGAATCAAAAAATTTCAGATTTTGGTACAGCAAGGATTTTTGGAACTGACCAAACTCGAGATAACACAAATCGGATTGTCGGCACATAGTAAGTTTTCATTATTTAAAAGAGAAAAGTTTTAGTCATTGAAGAGATTCATAATTTATCCTTCTTAATGAATTTACAAAAAAGAGGGCAAAGAAAAAATCATTCTAATTAAAGAGACATAAACTTAGTACATGATAAACACAAGTTAAATTATATACTCTAACCGTTCTTGTGGTATGAGTTTAACATAAGCTCATTTCCTTACAACTTTTTGTAGTAGCCAAATGGTTTTTGAAGTATCTAATGATATAAATACAATTGTTAGATAATTGTTTATAGTTTGATGTTCGGTCTAATAATATTATAAGTTAATGCTTTAATTTGCAGTGGTTATATGTCTCCGGAATATGTAATTCATGGACAAATTTCTACCAAATCTGATGTATATAGCTTTGGTATCTTAATACTAGAGATCCTAAGTGGCAAGAAGAATAATTCTTTTTGTTCACCAATTGTTGTGGACAACCTCGTAACCTATGTAAGTATGAAAAAAGATTGCAAGTTTTTGTTTGTTTTTATTGCCTTCATGGTCTTAAGAAGAACATTTGAGCATTGATGCAGGCTTGGACACATTGGAGGCACGGAACATCCTTGGAGCTGTTGGACCCGACCTTAGGAGATTCTTTTTCAAGAGATGAAGTTGATAGATGTATCCACATTGGCTTGCTATGTATTCAAGAAAATCCAACCGAAAGACCAACAATGGCATCAATATGTCTCATGCTAAACAGTTACTCCGTTACCCTACCATCACCTCAACGCCCTGGGTTTTTCCTTCGTAGTAAAACCGAGCCAAATGTGCCAATTCATGCATTGGAGTCAGATCATTCTGCAGGCGAAGCAATGGCATCGTCCTAATCACCAATTATATCTCCTCTGTAGTATACTTGAAGTATGTGTACTAATTTTATCTCTTATTTAATCATTACATACTATTAGTGGAATTTGTACTGTTATTTGCATAGTCTTTGCAAATTTTTTTCTCATCATGGATCTTTTGTCTAGCTAAAATTGATGAGTGCACAAACTAGTATTATTCTTCCATCCTTTTTTTTTCCCCTCATTTCTTTTGGACATCAACAAGCTATGTTCAATTTACAACTCGCATGTAATCTAAAGTGTATGAGTTTGGCCATTGGGCCAATCCCAAATAATAATAAGACAAATTAAACAACATATAAGAATCTCCTATACTTTAATGTTTTGCTTTAAAGAAAATTGACTAGGAACAACTTTTAGAAGCTTTGGAAGTTGTACTTGACGTGGGTCTCCTTTCCTGCTTGGCTTCTCAAAATTCCAAAATGTCATGCCTTGACTCAATTTCGTTGAGTGCAATAGGAACATAATCTTGAGTGTTTCGATACGGTAAAAGAAATGGTAACGAAATCAACCAAGATTCTAGTGCCTAAAGCATGGAGAAAAAGTGGAAAATCTTGTATTGACAGTTGCAAAGAAAAACTTACAAGAGATTTAAACGTTAGGCATAAAGCAACATGAGAGTCGATACAACCTGCATGTATGACATGAGTTCAAAGAATGTGGGCTTGGCCCATTAGGATTTGTACAACTCATAACTCAACAGGAATCTCCTATAGATTTATGTTGTGTTTTAATCTAAACAGAATGGACTAGGAATATGCTTCTAGACGCTTTAAAAATTGCCCTTGATGTGGTTCTCCTTCCCTGCTTGTCTTTTCTACACTCAAAAATTGCGGTTCCTTGACATAATTTCGTTGAGTGCAATGGGAATAAAATCACAAGTGCACTGATACCACCAAGGAACCGATAACGAAATCAACCAAGATTTTAGTGTCCAAAGCATAGGGAAAAACAAGACAACCTTGTATTGACGGCTGCAAAGAAAATTTTACAAGAGTTTTACATCTATTAAACATAGAATAACACGTGGGTTGGTACAACCCGCTTGTGTGACTTGAGTCCAATGACATTGGGTTGGTCCATTGGGTCAATCACACATAATAGTAAGACAAATGAGAAGACAAAAAATACAATAGGAATCTCCTATGGCTTTATATTGAGTTTTAATTTAAATAAAACTGACTATCAAACTATTTCTAGACACTTCGGAAGTTGCCTTTGACATGGGTCTCCATCCCTGCTTGGCTTTCCTAAATTCGAAAAAAAAAAGGAAAAGAAAAAATGTGGTGCCTTCATTAATTTTGTTGAGTGGAGTGAGAATAAAATCTCAAGTAATCCAATACCATAAAGGAAACGATAACAAAATCAAGTAAGATTCTAGTGCACAAAAATTTACGGGAGTTTTACATATAAAACGTCGAACAACACGGGGTTGGTACAACTTGCATGTGTGACCTGAATCCAAAGAATGTGGGCTTGACCCATTAGGCCAATGCCAAAAATATTAAGACAAATTAAACGGCAAATAATTCAACAGAATCTCTATGCCTTTATGCCATGTTTTAATTTCAGAAAAATTGACTAGGAAATTGCTTCTAGGCGCTCTAGAACTTGCGCTTGACGTGGGTCTGCTTCCCTACTCGGCTTTTCCAAGTTCGAAGACCACAAAAGAAAAATGCAGTGACTGGACTTTAAAAGTCGAGTCCAACTTCATTTGATCTCATCATTCACAAACAGTTGACCCTCTAGCAAGATCTTGCAGTGGCTTCTGGCAACGTCGCTGGGATCCTTGCGGTTCTTTCCTTGATTAGCTTCCTCAGTCTCACCAGTGGACATGTCCCGTTTTACCGGATTATAGGTATCTATTTTTAGGGATCTAGTCACTATATGGTAATTTGTGAAATTTGTATGCTAATTTGCGTAGTCTTTGCTAACTATTCCTTTCTTATGATTCATCTTCTTTCTAGCTTAAATTGATGAATGCACAAATTAGTATTGTTCTTTTTGGCGTGAATAAGTTATTTTCAATTTATTAGTTTGTCATCCTTCAAGTTGGATTATAAGGAAGGGACAATTTAGTCACTTGTAGATGATTTCTTTGCAGGTTACAAGCATTGTTGGACATTTTAATAGCTCCTTGTAATTGCTGTAAAGTGAAATTGCAGATTTCATTAATGGTATTAGAAGGAAGGTCTTGCACTTAAACCAAAGATTGTAGCAAACTCTTAATTACTTGATCATGGGCTTTAATATTATATTTAAAAACTCATTTTCCGTTATAAAGAGATGAATAATTTTTTTATATATATAAAAGATCCTTTAACAAACTGTAAAAAATATAAGACATTTTCAAAGTGTCTAATTTGCCAGGACCTTTTCAAAGTGTTGCACTTTATCATGCGTGTCTAATTTTGTTCCCGCCCACGAAATTAGTACTTCAACCTTAACAATTTTTTTACTGCATGGATGAAGCTTCTATGAAGGAGATATAGAAACATGCCAAAGCTATAAACAAACGTCTCTTGAATAGTAATTGACTTAAGAATCGCCTTGTATCGATCAGCCCGGATACTAGTCTTTGAAACTAAAATTGCCGATACAAACCATCTATATCAAGGATTTTTGTGTTTCTTACAATTCCTGTAAGGATTTGTTGGTGTGATATAAAAGTTTAAGTTCAATTATGAAATTTTATTATGTTTTAGCAAGATATTTGTAATCTTATCTCATCATTTATGGTCATCATTTATAGATTAGGTTTTCATAATTTTGATATACTAAAAAAATATTAAAAATAATAACGATTTTACGACATTAATAATTTGAACGCATATTATCTCTTCGTCCCAAACTTAAAAAAAGGGTCAAAACATCCGGAATTGATTTGTGATTTGCCTGGTCAAGTCTACGCTCAAAAGTCGAGGAGAGCTTCTTTTGGTCCATTCCATTCACATTAATATATTGCATGGGACCATAGTGTTTGCCACTTATTGTCTTCCACTTCGCAACATTTCCAATCAAATTTCATACCTTCACTGTTGAGCTGCTTTACTAACTTTGACTGACAGCCAACTTTTCCTCCGGTTCAGCGTGTCTGAGTACGATCAGTAGAGAATTGATTCCATCATATCTAATCAGTCCGGTAGCGCGGTCGTGAGGTAAGTCGAAGGCAGCCATGGGCTTCCATTTGTTCAACCTCTGCATGATGCTTCCGTTCTTCTCCATCCCGATCTTCCTTAGCCACACCGGAACTGAAGCTAATCCAACTTACCTCTCCCATGACTGCCCAAACACAACCACTTATACCGACAACAGCACCTACGAATTCAACCTCTATCGCCTCCTCGCTTACCTCTCCTCCAACACCAGCAACCCGGAATTCTACAACGCCTCCGTCGGGAACTCCGTTAACGCAGTCTACGGACTTTACCTCTGCCGTGGCGACCTCCCTGCCGAAGCCTGCCGAGACTGCGTTACCTACGCAACCAAATACATAGTAGATCTCTGCCCCAGGAGGAAAGTGGTCGTGGTCTGGTACGATAAGTGCATGCTGCGTTACTCTAACCGATATATCTTCTCCACCATGGCCCCCGACCCTTCCGCTTCCACTTCAAGCTTACGGATTGTTTCCGAGGCCAACCGATTTAACGAGCTAATGATGTCAACAATGAATGATTTGGTTTCAGGCGCTTCCAGTGTTAGGCCTGGGGCAAAGAAGTTTTGGACGAAAGAAGTGAATTTTACAGTGTTCAAAAAGCTGTACACTCTAGCCCAATGCACGCCAGACCTGTCTGGTCCCGATTGCAGCAGCTGTCTGCAGCAAGCGATCCCGAATCTGGCGGCTTGTTGCGCTGGAAGGGAAGGGGCCAGAGTTCTGTTTCCCAGTTGTAACATCGGGTTTGACCTGAATCCGCTTTACAAGTTAGTCGCAGCCATCCCTCCACCCTCTGAACAAGTAACAACACCTAAAGGTTATCCTCTTTTCTTTCTGGGTCGTAGGTAGAAACTGAATTCAGAGAAGCTGGTGAACTACTGCTTTTTCTCTCCCCACTTTTTGTTGATTATAGAGACTTTTTGTGGATTTTTCTTTACTCTTTTTACTAGTGGAAGATTTCTAAGATAGCAATTGATGCTACTAAATATGTTTATTGTTTGTTGCTACTCTTAATTTTATCTTTTAGAATCTATCAATTGTTAAAAGGAAAGATACTTAAATATATTGCACTAAAATAACCATTGTTTTTACATCAATTCTAGCAGAAAATTTCCTGTTCTGTGCATGTTGGTATCCATTTCTACTATATATTATTCTATCCAATAATGTTGTCATCTTTTGAAAGCAATTCTAATTATGAATCATTCTGCCCTTTAGCTAACAAATGCAAGTTCTTTCGTATGTAGGGAAAGATAGAATTTCGTCTATGACAATTGTTGGCATCGTCGTTCCAATTTTCATCTCTGTTCTTGTGTTTGTTTTGGGATACGGCATCCTAAAAAGGAGAGTGAGAAAAAAATACAATGCTGTACCAGAAGAAAATGGTAATTAATTAACGTCTTGATGCTTCGAGTTTGGGTATTTCCAAATTTTACACTCGGAGTTGCTCATTTTTACTGGTTTCTTGTGCAGCTATGAATGATATCACTATTGTAGAGTCCCTGCAATATAATCTTGCTACAATTGAAATTGCCACCCATATGTTTTCAGATGATAACAAGCTGGGAGAAGGTGGATTTGGAGCGGTTTACAAGGTAAATTTAGTGCATGCAAAATCAGACAACATTGGAGCTTTCGATCATTGTTGCATTATATGAAGTGTAAGTGGAAAGTTATCTTAATAATTAGCTAAACTATATTTGCAGGGCATGTTTCCAAATGGGCAAATACTAGCTATAAAGAGACTATCAAAAAGTTCCACACAAGGAGCTAGAGAATTTAAAAATGAGATTATATTGGTAGCCAAGCTTCAGCACAGAAACCTAGTAAGATTATTGGGATTTTGCTTGGAAGGAAAGGAAAAAATACTTCTCTATGAATATATGCCTAACAAAAGTCTTGACTACTTTCTATACGGTTTGTCTCTTCTACATATGCATATAATTTTCTAGAACATGTTGGGAAATGCTAAAATTAAGTTTTCACTTCATGGAAAATCAAATTCATTCAAGATGGACTTAGTTTGCAATTTGTTTAATTATTTTTTCTAATTGAACAAATAAAATGCAACCTAGTAAACTATTAGCAAATTTTTATTGTCGATTATTTACCCTGGATTTTACAAGAAATAGTTGATTAAAATTTATTATTATCTATTCATTTGATTTAAGTTAATAATTTTGATACAAACATCTTATTTGAAATATGTGTAGATCCATCAAGAAAAGGACAATTAAATTGGTCAATACGTTACAAAATTATTGAAGGAGTTGCTCGAGGAATTCAATATCTACATGAAGATTGTCAACATAGAATCATACATCGTGATCTTAAAGCTTCCAATATCTTGTTAGATCAAGATATGAACCCAAAAATTGCAGACTTTGGTTTAGCAAAGATTTTTGGAGTTGATCAAACTCAAGGAAAGGCCAGTAGGATTGTCGGCACATTGTATGTTCTTATATCTTTATACTTTTGTAACCAAAAACTCTTTCATAGAAAAAAGATAGCTTCGTATTTAGAATTATCTATTGATTTATTTTATCATACTAATAGATTCACTACAATTCATGGAAAAGAGTGAAAAAAATGTTAATGTCAATTTTAATATGTTAAAAATAAAACACTTTGAACAACTTAAAGATGCATAATCACTTTAATCTTAACGGGGATATAACTATATTTATGGGTAAATATTGTCAAATATATTGTGGATAGTACATCTTATAATTAAAATTCTTGAATTACTAATGATTCTTTTTTTGGTAGAGGCTATATATCCCCAGAATATGCTACATCTGGACAAATCTCTGTACAGTCTGATATGTATAGTTATGGTGTCTTGGTTCTTGAGATCATGACAGGTCGGAAAATTAATTCTTTCTATCAATCAAATGGTGGACACCTATTAAGCCATGTGAGTAGTATCAATAGAGCTATACTGATTGTGTTTCTTTATGCTAATCTATGTGACATTTTAATACCACTTGACCATTTGCTGAAGGCTTGGAGGCACCAAAGGAATGGAACGCCCTTTGAATTGTTGGATCCAACACTAGGAGACTCTTACTCAAGAGAAGAATTCATCAAAAGTCTCCACATTGGCTTACTATGTGTACAACATAATCCAGTTGATAGGCCAACAATAGCATCAGTAGTTCTCATGCTGAATAGTGACTCGAATACTCTACTTTCACCTCGGCAACCAGCATATTTCTTTGGTAGTCAAGCAGACCAAAGCACGCAATCAAAAGAGCCAGAGTCCAATCAACCTAGAAGCACATCACTCCCTCCATCTATTAATGAAGTATCTATTACTAAATTACAACCTCGATAGCGAGTTGCATATCACAATTATTTTAATATTTTAGATTTCACGCAAATTTTTGCAGACACTTACATTGTTAGTTTAATAAAATTCCACGAGCTTTGGTAAGAGCAATTCGATCAGAGTTATGTGAATGTGCTTCGATTTGTTGATGCTCAGTGGCTTAGTGTATATGAATGGATTTTAGCACAAACAGCGGTACTTCATGAAAAAAAGAAAAGAAAAAAGATAATGCACACTAGAATATGCATCTTGAGAGAGTTTCTTTTTAGCTTTTTATTTTTATTTTTAATATTATAATACATGTATCCAACTCACAAACGTAGAGTGTGGAACCTTACTTTACGGTTGAAGTCCTTATATAAGTTCTCAACTAAACTAACCAACTAAATGACTCCCCTTCCTTCGTGCTTATTACTTTTTTAAGAGAATAGTCCTCGCAAGAGGTTTTATTTTCCGCAAGTGGACTAGTACACCCCATAACCATTCAAAATAATTGACGCTGTGCTTCATTGAAAAGTGTAATCTCCTATGCCTTTACGCTGTGCTTTAATCTAAAGAAATTGACTAAGCAACTGCTTCCAGTCATTGTGTTCCATCCTGGAAGTTGCACTTGGGCCCTCCTTCCACGCTTGGCTTTTCCAGATTTGGCTCATATCCAATCGAAATACTTGACGCTGTGCTTCATTGATTTGCGTCATTGGTAAGTGTAATCTCTTATGCCTTTATGCTGTGCTTTAATGTAGAGAAAATTGACTAAGGAACTGCTTTCAGTCGCTGTGTTCCATCCTGGAAGTTGCACTTGGGCCTCCTTCGACTCATATTCTACCTTGCCTTATTTTCAACGGCGTGCTTGGTTTTTCCAGATTCGACTCATATTCTACCATGCCTTCTTTTCAACGGCAGTGGCTGGAGTCTAATTTCTTTTCTCTTGTAAGAGCACAGATTCAATGGAAGAACAAAATATAGCACGAGTATTTACGTGATTCAACTTGGTTTCTCAAGCCTAATCCATGGACGGAATCATAGACGACAGTTTCGTGTTGAAATAAGTTCAAGAAAGTGTGATTTTCGCTCTCAAAACCAAATTCCACTTACACCCCTTACGAGGTTTCTATGCAGGGTTTCCTTTGCTAAGACTTTACAGACCTCACTTTACAGAAAACTAGTTTTTCCTCTGTTTTCCACTGCCTCTCTGCCTCTGTGTTTCTCTTTTTGCCTATATCTCTTCATTTAAGCCTGTTCTGTCCACAATTTACTGGAGCGTTTCAATATTCCAAGTGATAAGGTAATTGGTCAATTCAAAATAATTAATGAAATAGTCAATTCACCCTAATTTTATCTTTAAGACACATCATTTATAATTTGATCACCCAAAGGTTCCTTTGAGTTTTTCTTTACATAGAAAATTAAAGTCAAGATGTTAACATAACCCAGATGTTAAACCATTCGTAAGCATATCGGGCATTGAAATCACAACCATAGAGTCCTTGCAATTTGACTTGGCTACAATGGAAGCAGGAAGAAACAATTTTCTCAGATGATAAAAGGATGGGTGGAGGTGGATTAGGGTTTACAAGGTATGGAGCTAGCATCGATTGGTTATTGTGGTTCTCATTTGTTTTTTGTTTCTTCGTTCTTCTTTAGTAAGTAATACTTATATGAGTATAATGAATTGATAGCATGGAAAGAACCTTAAGAAATTCAAAATGTCAAGTACTACAAATTGATAAAATTCAAACTATTAAAACAGCAAGTTTAAATCACTTTTTATGCTGAATTACCTAGTGGACAGGCAAGCCCTCACCGTTAACCTCCAACCTAGTGGCGCCTAAATCTGGAACCAACCGACTGTGGTATTGCCTAGCTTCGTACATTACGGAAACAAGAGATCTAACCACAAGAAGGGCTAGAATTGGCTCTGTTCTTGGCAACCCGACCAAGCAAAGATTGGACTTCTGCCAGCCACGAAGAAGGTCAGTCCTTCAGGTGGAGGATGACTGTCCGATTTCGGTGGCATTCGGGCAAAGATAGCCTCTTCACCCACTAGTGATGGCAACTGAAAGATCTCCGGCCACACAGTATGACTTAGAATTAAGGCTCCACAAGCGTCCAAATAACCCATCTCTATCAAGGATTGTTATGTTTCCGTGCTGAAAATTGGCTACAAGAAAAAACGGCATGATTGCTGTTAGAAGAGTTGAGTTTTTTCTGTATCATATAAAAGTTTAAGTTGCAATGTGAGATTTTATCATTTGTTGATTTGTTATTTGTAATCTTACCTGATTATTTATATTCATCATATATAGAAGAAATTCTCAAAATTTTCAGATACGCAAAACGTGTTGCGAAGAATGGTCAAATCCGTGCTCAAAGACCGACGAAGTGTGGAAAAGTCCTCCCAGAAATACATTGCGAGGGACCATATGTTTGCCACGTACTGTTTTCCAGTCAAATCTCGAGCCTCCATTGTCGAGGTGCTCTCCCAACTTTGACTGATATCTACTGACGAATTCCGTCCGTGACCAGAAAGGTAATTTGTAATAGCGTCAAGTCAAGCAACCACCAAGCTTATCGTATATGTGTAAGATCAATAAAACATTGCTTCAATCAGATCTTCTCCGTCCGGTAGCACGGTGTAGAGGTAAGTTTACCACCATCATGTTCTTCAATTTCATCAACCTCTGCATGATCCTTTTGTTCTTCTATATCCCGATCTTCCTTAGCCATACTGGAACTGAAGCTAATCCAACTTACCTCATCCATGTTTGCCGAAACACATCCACTTACACCTCGAACAGCACCTACCAATCCAACCTTAATCGTCTCCTAGCTTACCTCTCCTCCAACGCCACCAGCAGCCTGGAGTTCTACAACGCCTCCGTCGGGTACTCCGTCGACGAAGTCTACGGACTTTACCTCTGCCGCGGCGACCTCCCTGCCGAAGTCTGCCGGGACTGCGTTGCCTACGCAACCAAATACATAGTCGACCTCTGCCCCATACAGAAAGTGGTTGTGGTTTGGTACGACGAGTGCATGCTGCGTTACTCTAACCGGTATATCTTTTCCACCATGGTTCCCGACCCTACCGCTTCCTTTTCAAGCTTACAGATAGTTTCGGAGGCCAACCGATTTAACGAGCTAGTGATGGCAACAATGAATGACTTGGTAATGGGCGTTTCAATTGGTAGGCCTGGAGCAAAGAAGTTTTGGACAAAAGAAGTGAATTTCACGGCGTTACGAAAGCTGTACACCCTCGCCCAATGCACACCGGATCTGTCGGGTTCCGATTGCAGCAGCTGTCTGCAGCAAGCGATACCGAATCTGCCGACTTGTTGCGCTGGAAGGGAAGGGGGCAGAGTTCTGTTTCCTAGTTGTAACGTCGGCTTTGACCTCAACCCGTTTTACCAGTCAGTTGCAGTCATCCCTTCACCTCCTGGACCAGTAAAGACACCCAAAGGTATCTTCGTTTCTTTCTGGGAGTAGGTAGATACTGTATTCAGAGAAATTGGTGAACTGCTGCTTTTTCTCTCCCCACTTTTTAGTTGCTGAGAAAAGTAAGCTCCTTGATTTCATTTACAAGTAGATTAGTTTTGGACAGTGCAGACCTTTTCATCCATTGGAGAAGGCAAAAAAGGTGATTAGGCATATGTCAATCCTAAACCTAGTTGATTAGGCCTTTTCTTCTTTTAATAGTGGAAGATTTCTAAAATAGAATTTGATGCTACCAAATATGTTTATTTATTTTTTGTTGCTACTCTTAATTTTATATGTTACTAACTATCAATTGTTAAAAGGAAAGATACTTAAACATATCAACTAAAGTAGCAAAAATGTTAAGTAACCATTACTTCTAGATCAATTATAAGAGAAAGTTTTCTATTTTCTGCACAACAGTATCCCTTGTCACATCCAATGAATAAAGAATTCTACTATCTATTATTCATCCAACAATGTTGTCAGCTTTTGAATGCAATTCCAGTTATAAATCATTCTTCCCTTTAGCTTTCCAATGCAAGTGATTTTTTATGTAGGAAAAGATCAAATTTCGTCGCTAACAATCGTTGCTGTTGTCGTTCTAATTTCCATCTCTGTTCTCCTGTTCATTATGGGATACCGCTTCCTTAGAAGGAGAGTGAGAAAAAAATACAATGCCGTCCCAGAAGAAAATGGTAGTCAATAAACAGCTTCATGCTTTGAGTTTTGATATTTCCAACTATTACACGTAACTACTTACCTTTGCTGGTTTCTTGTGCAGCTCCGAATGATATAACTAATGTAGAGTCGTTGAAGTTTGATCTTGCTATGGTTGAAACCGCCACCAACATGTTTTCGGATGATAACAAGTTAGGAGAAGGTGGATTTGGGGCGGTTTACAAGGTAAATTTAGTCCATAAAAATCAATCAACATTAAGATTTTGATCATGGTTGCATTAAATGAAACCTAAATGGTAAATTGTTTTAATAGCTAGTTAAATTATATTCACAGGGCAAGTTTCCAAATGGACAAATGATATCTGTGAAGAGACTATCAAAAAGTTCCACACAAGGGGAAGGAGAATTTAAAAATGAGATTGTTTTAATAGCTAAGCTTCAACACAGAAACCTTGTAAGACTATTGGGATTTTGCTTGGAAGGAAAGGAAAAGATACTTATCTACGAATATATGCTTAACAAAAGTCTTGACTACTTTCTATACGGTTTGTCCCTTCTACATATGTATATATTTTCTTAAACATGATGAAAATGCTAAAATAAGTTTTCACTTCATGGAAGATCAAATTCTTTCAAGATGAACTTAGTTTCCACTTTGCTTAATTTGTTCTTTTTTATTGAGCAAATAAAATGTTGTTTAGTAAACTATTTCTAATTCTACAAGAAATAACTTATTCAAATTTACTATTCTCTACTTTATTCATTTGACTTGAGTTGATTATTCTGATACAAATATTTTATCCAAATATATGTGTAGAACCATCAAGAAAAGAACAGCTAAATTGGTCAATACGTTACAAAATTATTGAAGGAATTGCTCGAGGAATTCAATATCTACATGAAGATTGTCAACATAGAATCATACATCGTGATCTTAAAACTTCTAATATCTTGTTAGATCAAGATATGAGTCCCAAAATTTCAGATTTTGGCTTGGCAAAGATTTTTGGAATTGGTCAAACTCAAGGAAAAGCTAGTAGAATTGTTGGCACACGGTATGTTTTTATATGTTTATACTTTTGCAACCACAAATATTTTCGTGAAATAGAAGATATTTTGCATCTATAACATTGTGTCAACTCATTTAATTGTACTTATAGATTCACTACAATTTGCCAAAAAGAAAAAAAAAAGAAATTGCTAGTCATTCTAATACACTAAAAATGCACCAACTTAAACATGCATGATTACTCTAACCTCAGTGATAATATAATTGGATTTGTGAATTAATTTTTTCAAATATTTTATGTGAAGTACATCTCATAACTAACATTCTTGAATTATTAATATTTTTTTTGTATAGTGGTTATATATCTCCAGAATATGCTACATATGGACAAATCTCCGTAAAGTCTGATATATATAGCTTTGGTGTCATTATTCTTGAGATTATAACAGGCCAAAAAATTAATTCTTATCAATCAGAAGGTGAAGTGCACCTTTTGAGCCATGTGAGTAGTATCAACCAAACTTGCTGATCGTGTTCTTTTTTTAAAAAGAAAAAATTGTTAATTTGTATGGCATTTTAACAACACTTGAGCATTTTGATGTAGGCTTGGAGGCACCTAAGGGACGGAACAGAGTTTAAATTGTTGGATCCAACACTTGGAGACTCTTACTCAAGAGATGAATTTATTAGATGTCTCCACCTTGGCTTATTATGTGTTCAAAGTGATCCAGTTGATAGACCATCAATAGCAGCCGTAGTTCTTATGCTGAACAGCGACTCGGTTACTCTGCTTTCACCCCTGCAACCAGCATATTTCTTTAGTAGCCGAGCACAACAAAGCACGCAATCAGATAAGACAAAGTCCAATCAATCTAGAAGCAAAGGACTTCCCCTTTCTATTAATGAAGTATCTATTACTGAATTACACCCTCGATAGCGGATTGCATATAACCATTATATAAGGTTCGAGATTTCGCGTGAATTTGTTTGCAATCACACAAGAAGAGTTTCTTAGACATATCAACAAAAAATGATCAGATGATGGGTTCTACCTTAGTTTGTAATTGCTAATGTTAAAAGTAGTAGTTGTTTCTAAAATATTATATGTTCGTATATTTCTCTCTCAACAATTAGTTTTAAAGGAAAAAGTTCAATTCTTTCAAACATAATACTGATATTGAAGCTCAAGCGTAACACTGATAAATTTTAAGGACTAACAGAAAAAGTTTGTTCTCTTATTTTCAAATAATTGAAAAAGCTGGTTGCGTTAATAATATGTTTTCTTTTTCTTCAGTTGCAATTGATTTGCTTCATTGCTAAGTGTAATCTCCTATGCCTTTATATGCTGCGTTTTAATCTAAAGAAAAATTGACTAGGAATATGCTTTTTTAGTCCCTCTGGAAATCGCCCTTCACGTGGGTCTTCATCCACGCTTGGCATTTCCAAATTCAATCCATGACTTTTCCCACGGCTTATTTTCCACGCCAGCGTCTGGAGTCTACCTTCTTTTCAGTGGTAAGTGCAAGGAAAAAGACTACAGCGTCTTGACTTAATTTGCTTGACCGGCGTCAACGATGATGGCCCTTTAAAAAGTCGAGTCCAAGTTCATTTCATCTCATCATTCACAAACACTCGACCCGCTTGCAAGATCCTGCAATGGCTTCTTGCCACTTCTCCTTTATCCATGTGGTTCTTTCCTTGCTTGGCTTCCTTGGCCTCACCAGCGGACAGGTCCCAAATTTCCGCGCCTATTATTGTTCAAATACAACCACTTTCACCCCCAATAGCACCTACCAGACTAACCTGAACCACTTGCTGTCGTTTCTTTCCTCCAACGCTACGCGTGAAAGTGGTTTCTACAACACCACCGCCGGCCAAAGTTCGGCGACCACAGTTTACGGCCTCTTTCTCTGCCGTGGCGACCTCACCACCGTCGCCTGCCGAGACTGCGTGGCAACCGCAACCAAAGAGATTGTTCAGCAGTACTGCCCCGACGGAAAACAGGCCTGGATATGGTATGACGAATGCATGATGCGCTACTCAAACTGGTCATTCTTTTCCACCATGGAGGAAAAGCCCTTGAGAACTTTTTGGAACACGAGGAATGTAACAGAGCCAAGCCGCTTCGGGCTGCTAGTGGAAACCACGTTGAATGACTTGATCGCTCGGGCCGCGAATGCTCCTCCGGGAGCTAAAAAGTTTGCTACTAAACAAACCAACTTCACATCACTGCAAAACCTGTACAGCCTTGTCCAGTGCATCCCTGACATATCCAGCTCTGACTGCACTTCCTGTCTCCGGCGAGCCATGACGGTGCTTCCGACGTGTTGTGACGGTAAGCAAGGGGGTAGAGTTATGTATACAAGTTGTAATCTTAGGTTCGAAATATACCCGTTTTACCAAACACAATCCGTCCCCACACCATCACCGGCACCGATGCTTCTTCCTCCGGCTCCAGGTCAGGTCACAAGACCAGAAGGTAAACTCAAAACTTAGTGGGTCGTGCACTTCGCCCTTCGAATAATTTAATTTTACTAAAGTTCCTATATTTTGGCCTTATTGTCTGAGAATAAAATACTTTCAACTTTACAGTATGTGATGGAAATCTTATTGTCTTTTCAGGAGGAATTGCTTTGCTAAATGTTATTGTCATCTCTATTGTTGCGCCGGTTGCTGTTTGCCTGGTGCTATTGGCTATAACCTGCTACTTCCTAAAACGAAGAGCAGGAAAGAAGTACGATTCTCTACCGGAAGAAACTGGTAAAGAAATATTTTCTAGATCAATCTAATTTTTCTTTATCGCACATCACTTATAATTTAATCACCCATAGGTTTCTGGTTTTTTTTTTTTTACATGGAAAATTAAAATCGAAAAATATCAACATAACCCAAATGTTACACCATCTGTGTGTATATCAGGCAATGAAATCACAACCGTAGAGTCCTTGCAATTTGATTTGGCTACAATTGAAGCTGCAACCAACAAGTTCTCGGATGATAAAAGGGTGGGTGGGGGTGGATTTGGTGAGGTTTACAAGGTATGGAACTACCATCTACTTTTATAATTGTTCTCATTTGTTTTTTTTTTTTTTTACTTTCTTTCTTCATTCTTCTTTAGTAAGTAATATGAGTATAATGAGTTGATGGTATGGAATGAATCTTAACAAATTCAAAATTTTAAACAGTACAAATTTATAAAATGTAAATTATTCTAACTACATGTTTAAATACTTTTTTAGGGTGAATTTCCTAATGGACAAAAAATAGCTGTAAAGAGACTCTCGATGAATACTAAACAAGCTATAGAAGATTTTAAGAATGAAGTTATTTTTGTTGCCAAGCTTCATCATCGAAATCTTGTGAGGTTGTTGGGCTTTTGCATTGAAGGAGAGGAAAAGATACTAATCTATGAATTTATGCCCAACAAAAGTCTCGATTATTTTCTCTATGGTATGTTCCTACTTAACATGAGCTTCTTTCCTTGTTTATTGTGTGAATTGTATAAATTCCACTTGCAACAACTTTTAGTTAACTTTTATCATCATTCCAAATATTGAGTCTAGTAAAGAAGGGTTCATTTTACTTAATTGTTAGGAGCTTTATGAAAATGCATGAGTCAGAATAACATAATTTAATTTGATTTATTTGTTCTAACTATATATCAAATTTTGATGAATGTGTAGACCTTAATAAACGAAGACTATTGGATTGGTCAAAACGTTATAAGATTATTATAGGAATTGTTCGAGGTATACTTTATCTTCATGAAGACTCTCGATTTCGAGTTATACATCGAGATCTTAAAGCTAGCAACATATTATTAGATGAAGACATGAATCCAAAAATTTCAGATTTTGGTGTAGCAAGGATTTTTGGAGCTGATCAAGTTGAAGGAAAAACTAGTACCGTTGTTGGGACATGGTAAGTATAAGATTGCTTATGTGTCAACATCTAAAACAAAAATGTCATAAATCAAAAATGACCATAAAGAAATGTCATTGCAACCTAAAAAATTCAATATCTCATCTTTGATGGACAATTTAGAAAGACATAATGAGTATAACTTTCTTGTAATAGGATGTAGACATATTTATTGTATCACATGGATTGTGATATGATTCAAGGATCCATAATCATTTTGCTAACATTGCTAATTTGATTATGTTATTTGGCAGTGGTTATATATCTCCAGAATATGCAATGCACGGACAATTCTCTATAAAATCCGATGTATATAGTTTCGGTGTCCTAGTACTAGAGATTTTATGTGGCAGTAGTAATGGCTCTTTCAACCAATCAAGCGATGTTGCAGACTTATTATCCTATGTGAGTATAAATGACATACTCTATCAAAATATTTTGGATTTCCTTGTTGTCATATTTGACCAAATTAATCACACCAATAATTACATCTAACAAAAAGAGATAATTCATGATACGTTAGTAAGTGAATCACTGTTTAATTGTATTAGTACAATTTGGATGATAGTTTGATACAACAAAGTGCAATGTTTTCCTTTATTTTTCTTTTTTTATTACCTATAAGATCCCCTAGAATTGAAATCTATAAAAGGATGACACTACAAAAACATTTATCAATCAATGCAGGCTTGGGAACATTGGAGCAATGGATCATACTTGGAGATTTTGGATCCAAGTTTGAGAGATTCTTCCCCAACAGATGAAGTCATCCGCTGTATTAATATTGGCCTACTCTGTGTCCAAGAAAATCCGTCGGATAGACCCACCATGGCAACAATAGATCTCATGTTTAACAGTTTCACTCTTACTTTGCCTTCACCTCAATATCCGGCATTTTTCCATCAGAAAAGAGAAGAGCCAAACACACCCAAAAAGGACCAAGAGTCAAAGCCTACAAATAAGTTAGTGCCATATTCTGCCAATGAAGCACCAATTACTGAAGTACAACCCAGATAGTGTGAGTAGCAAGGGATTGTTGCAATTATAATCTCTTTGATTTGTGGTGAAGCTCAAACACTATGACCATTATGTAAGAACAAAACTTCATGGATGGTTATCCATTTGCAATCCAATAAGTGTACTTTTGCCCATTAGTTGTTCATAAAACTTTTATTATGTTGTCCTAATTTTAGTTTCCAACAATTTCACTCTTACTTTGCCTTCACCTCAATATCCAGCATTTTTCCATCAGAAAAGAGAAGAGCCAAACACACCCAAAAAGGACAAGAGTCAAAGCCTACAAATAAGTTAGTGCCATATTCTGCCAATGAAGCACCAATTACCAAAGTACAAATCAGATAGTGTGAGTAGCAAGGGATTGTCGCAATTATAATCTCTTTGATTTGTGGTGAAGCTCAAACACTATGACCATTATGTAAGAATAAAACTTCGTGGATGGTTATCCATTTGCAATCCAATAAGTATACTTTTGCCCATTGGTTGTTGTCCTAATTTTAGTTTCCAATAGTTTCATGTCGTATTGATTCCACAGAAGTGTAGTAATAAAAGATAGAAATGCAAGAGACTTGTATAATTGAACTTGACTTCTAATCATTGATTATTGTAAGTTAGAGTGCTTTAGTAACGACGGCTTGTGGCATGTTAGATGTTTGTTCATGATGGAAAGGCTCATGTAGCTGAGTTAATATCTCTTATTTATTACGTGAGTGCAAGGGTCGACCCAAATCACTCAAACTTGGTGTCACTTCTCTCTCTCATATCCTTTTGAATGCATTGCAGTTTTATTATTTAAACTGTAGTTTGATGATTTACGCTGACTAATTGCTCAAAGACATGCTTATGATCAATTGATTTATTTATATGCATATATTAGAACATCTGCATTGTTCAAACAGCAACCTATACGAAAAACCACTCAACCCATATCTACTCTGGTTGTCAACAAGAACTCTGATTCATTATTTTCACAAACGTTCTCAAGGTCTTCATTTTCAGACGAGATCAGATAGACTCACATCACAAAAAATCAAATAATTTGAAAAGAGTGATGACCCAAACACATTTATTCTAAGAAATCAAGTAAAACCTATCGTTTTTGGAAAAGAAACCAATCTATTTTATAAACCAATTCAACCCCTTTGTTGGAATGATTTTACAGCCCCCAAAATCTTCATCAGCGCCTCCTAGTAATATATGTATTACACAAATTACAAGCAATGAGACATTTCAACATATAATACCAACTAAAAAGACTTGCAACTCACATATTGCAAACTTTACTTGGGGCACTTTATCATGGGTGTCTAACAATTGGCTTAACAACCATCTTGACTATGTAAGTCTAGGTATTCGTCTATGATACTAAACCTGCCAACATAAACAATCTACATCAAGGATCTGAAGGGAAAAACGACGTATAAAGTTTCCTACTTTGATTGAACCTATGAGGAAATACTAAAACACCAACGATGTATTTGAATCACAAGTAAAATAAGCAAATCACAATCAACACAAAAGAATTTCTACGTGAAAAAAACTCCTCCAATGTGAAGGATAAAAAACCACAGGACCGATCACGGAGTCCACCCAAATCTCCACTATATCAATCGTTAGGTTACAACCTAATCAAGTCCTTAACAATAACAACAGGACTAAGATTCACTGATTCAACAATAATAGAATCACCAATAAATAGTGAAGAAACAAGTTGTAAACAACAACTTAACCAAGAAAAAGTTGGAGAAATATCACCCAGATTTTTGACCACAATCTGCTGACTTAAAGAGCTCCAAACGACGATCCAACCGTTCACAATGAAGAACACCCAATCCCGAACCTGCTGACAAAAAATCAGCTCAATCGGACTACGGATCGACCTTGATCAGACGTTTGATCAACTGCTGCGTAAGGCCTCTAATTCCTGCAAAATTCTGCTCTTTTCTTTTCTCTCTCTCTTTTCTTTGACGGCCACTCACCTCATCTCTTAAAGAAAAAACCCTATATTTTTCCTTTTAAACCTTAGGGCCACATTACCCTAATTGGACCCAATAATAAGTCCCCGAATATGGGCTGAACCAACCCAACAATTCTCCCCCTCTAGCCCAAATGAAGGAGATTCCATATGTCCATTTCTCAAGCACAATCCAAACCGGCCTCATGCTGACAAAACTCAGACTTTTCTCGCCATAGAGCTTTTGTCATCATATCAAAACCATTATCTTCAGTATGTACCTTTTCAAGTGCAACCTCTTTTGTTTTCATGATATCTTGTATTCAATGATACCTTACATCGATATGCTTTGATCTTTGATGAAACGTAGAGTTCTTAGCAAGACGTATAGCACTTTGACTATCACAAAATAACACATACCTTTCTTGCACAAAACCAAGTTCTTTTATGAATTCCTTCATCCAAAGTAACTCTTTACATGCTTATGTTGCTGCAATAAATTCTGCTTCGGTTGTAGATAGAGCAATACATTTTTGTAATCTTGATTGTCATGCCACAGCTCTCCCTGAAAACTTAATCAAGTAGCCTGAAGTAGATCTTCTATTATCAATATCTCCTGCCATATCAGAATCTGTATATCCCACAAGAATAGGCTTATCACTCCCAAATGAAAGTTTCAAACTAGAAGTGCCTCGAAGATACCTTAGAATCCACTTCACTACATTCCAATGTTCTCTTCTAGGATTAGAAGTAAATCTACTAACTACTCCAACTGCATGAGCTATATCTGGCCTTGTACAAATCATTGCATACATTAAACAACCAACAGCCGAAGCATAAGGAACTCTTTCCATATCTTTTCTGTCTTCCTCATCTACAGGACATTGTTTCTTACTAAGCTTAAAGTGTGTAGCAAGAGGTGTGCTCACCACTTTAGTTTTATCCATACAAAACCTCTGAAGCACTTTCTTGATATACTCTTCTTGAGACAACCACAACTTCTTGGCTTTTCTGTCACGACTAACTCTCATACCAAGAATTTGCTTCACTGAGCCTAAGTCTTTCATTGAGAATGACTTACTTAACTCCTGCTTCAACTTTTCAATTCTTGCAGCATTCTTACCAACTATAAGCATGTCATTTACATAAAGTAGTAGAATGATAAAATCATCATCTGAGAACTTCTGCACAAACACACAATGATCAGAATTTGTCTTCTTATAGGCTTGCTCCCCCATAAAAACTCAAATTTTCGATACCATTGTCTCGATGCCTGTTTTAAGCCATATAAACTTTTCTTTAGCTTGCAAACATAGTTCTCTTTACCTTTTTCTTTAAAACTCTCTAGTTGCTCCATATAAATTTCTTCATTTAGGTCACCATGAAGAAAAGCAGTCTTTACATCCATTTGCTCAATTTCAAGATCAAGACTGGCAGCCAATCCCAAAACCACTCGAATTGAGGACATTTTCACAACATGTGAGAAAATCTCATCATAATTAATTTCCTTTTTCTGACTGAAACCTTTAACAACTAGTCTGGCTTTGTATCGGGGTTGTGAAGAATTTTCATCATGCTTCAATCTATAAATCCAATGATTCTTTAAAGCTTTCTTACCCTTAGGCAATGTCACCAACTCAAATGTTTGATTATCATGCAAAGATTTCAACTCATCTTGCATTGCATTAACCCATTTTTTCTTATCCACATCCTCTGCTGCTTCTTCAAAGCTATCAGGCTCACCTGCATCAGTCAACAATATATACTCCTTAGTAAAGTATCTAGAGGATGGATGACGATCTCTAGTAGACCTTCTCAATGGTGGAACTGAAGATGGATTCTGCTGAACATCAACAACATTATCTGTCTGAGTGTCACTATTATCTACACCCTGTTGGTCATTCTGAACTTGATCCTGAACATCATGCTGAATATCACTCTCAACTTGTTCTGGCAACTGTTGCTGTAAATCATTTGAAGGAATTAGATCAATATCAATACCAATCTTAGAGCCTTGTGACATATTCTTTTCACTCTGGCCAATATCTGTCATATTTTGATTCTCAAAAAATACAACATCACGACTCCTCACAATTTTCTTCACAGTTGGATCATAACACCTGTAGCCAAATTCATCAGAACCATAACCAAGAAATATACATTCTCGTGTCTTGACATCTAACTTAGACCTCTCATCCTTTGGCATATGAACAAATGCTTTGCAACCAAATACTCTTAGATGGTTATAGGAAACATCCTTGCCAAACCAAACTCTATCTGGCACATCACCATCTAAAGCAACAGTTGGAGATAAATTGATAACATAAGCTGCTGTAAGTAATGTCTCACCCCAAAATGTCTTTGGCAAGTTAGTATTTGAAATCATGCATCTAACTCTCTCAACCAATGTCCTGTTCATTCGTTCCGCTATACCATTCAACTGAGGTGTTTTTGGAGGTGTCTTCTGATGTCGAATACCATGTTGCCTACAATACTCATCAAATGGTCCAATGTACTCACCACCATTGTCTGATCGAATGCATTTCAACTTCTTTCTAGTTTGCTGCTCTACTGAAACTCGAAATTGCTTAAACACATCTAGCACTTGATCTTTTGACATCAAAACATACACCTAAACCTTTCTTGAGTAGTCATCAATAAAGGTCACAAAGTAGGATGCTCCACCAAGCGTCCTCAGGTTAACTGGGCCACAAACATCTGAGTGTACTAACTCCAATAAATCTGATTTTCTAGAAGGAGGATGACTATAGAATGAAACTCTTTTCTGTTTTCCAGCTAAACAATGTGCACACTTCTCAAGTTTTGCACTCTTAATCCCAGATGACAAGTTCTTCTTTGCCAACATATTCATGCCCTTCTCACTCATGTGACTTAACCTTTTGTGTCATAAAGCACTTGTATTCCTATCTTCCACTACATTACAAATGTTCTTGGAAATCTTGGCCTAAAATAAATACAAAGAAGACTCTTTCTTGCCTCTCGCAATAACTAATGAATCCTTAGTAAGTTTCCATTGTCCATTATTGAAGATATTGCAAAAACCTTCATCATCAAGTTGTCCGATAGAAATCAAATTCAAGCAAATTTCTGGTACATGTCTAACATTCTTGAGAACCAACTTGGATCCATTACGAGTCTCCAAGCATACATCTCCCATACCTGCAACTTTAGCCAAGCAATCATTGCCCATCCTCAATGTGCCAAAGTTTCCAAGAGTATAAGAAGTAAAGAACTCCCTCTTGGAAGTAATATGAAGAGAAGCTCCCTCTTGGAAGTAATATGAAGAGAAGTACCACTATCAATTACCCAACTTGTCTTATTGCTTGCAAAATTCACATTATCATCATAGCACATAATAACAAGTTCATTAGTAGCTGCTGCAACTCGATCATTATCATTGTTGTCCTTCTTCTCCTCACTTTCATTAACTTTCTTCTTTTCATTTCTACCTTTACCATTTTTCTTTTTATTTTTTAGCTGGAAGCAATTTTTCTTGATATGACCCATCTTGCCACAATGATGGCACTCCACATTTTTATGCCATGATCTAAACTTACTTCGACTTTTGTTATAACCTCTCGGACCTCTACTATGACTTCTCCCCCTATTTTCAACAACCAAAGCTTCAGAATGAGACAAAGAACCCTGACTCTTTCTTCTCATCTCTTCATTCAAAATACTAGTCTTGGCAAAATCCATAGTGACAATACCATCGGGAGTAGAGTTACTCACTAACATACGAAATGTTTCCCAAGATTCTGGTAAAGTACCAAGTAACCAAAGTCCTTGTACTTCATCTTCAAACTTCATATTCATGCCTGAAAGTTGATCTAACATTCCCTGAAACTCATTCAAATGATCAGATATGGATTGCCCATCTTTGTATTTCAAGCTAATAAGTTGCTTCATCAAATACATCTTATTATTTTCAGTCTTTCGAGCATACAAAGATTCAAGTTTGTTCCATAGAGTCCGAGCATGTGTTTCTTTACTAATGTGATTCAAAACATTCTCATCTACAAATTGTCGAATGAACCCGCATACAATTTTATACTCAAGAGTCCAATCGGCCTCACTCATGTTATATGGTCTAGTTTCACTAAACACTGATAAGTGCCAATGCTTCACATAAAGCAAATCTTCCATCTTACCCTTCCAAACATGATAGTTTCTTTCATTTAAACTAATCATCCTGTTAGTGCTTAGTTCCATTGTTCAATCAAATCCAAAGATAAAACAACAACAACCTAAGCTTTGATACCACTCTGAAGGGAAAAACGACGTATAAAGTTTCCCACTTTGATTGAACCTATGAGGAAATACTAAAACACCAACGATGTATTTGAATCACAAGTAAAATAAGCAAATCACAATCAACATAAAAGAATTTCTACGTGGAAAAACTCCTCCAATGTGAAGGATAAAAAACCACGAGACCGATCACGGAGTCCACCCAAATCTCCACTATATCAATCGTTAGGTTACAACCCAATCAAGTCCTTAACAATAGCAATAGGACTAAGATTCACTGATTCAACAATAATAGAATCACCAATAAATAGTGAAGAAACAAGTTGTAAACAACAACTTAACCAAGAAAAAGTTAGAGAAATATCACCCAGATTTTCAACCACAATCTGCTGACTTCAAGAGCTCCAAACGACGATCCAACCATTCACAATGAAAAACACCCAATCCCGAACCTGCTGACAAAAAATCAGCTCAATCGGACCATGGATCGACCTTGATCAGACGTTTGATCAACTGCTGCGTAGGGCCTCTAATTCCTGCGAAATTCTGCTCTTTTCTTTTCTCTCTCTCTCTTTTCTTTGACGGCCACTCACCTTATCTCTTAAAGAAAAAATCCTATATTTTTCCTTTTAAACCTTAGGGCCACATTACCCTAATTGGACCCCATAATAAGTCCCCGAATATGAGCTGGACCAACCTAACAGGATCGTCGTGGTTCCCTATCCTTCTTTGAACAATGTCAAACTTGGAGGGCTACGCGTTATTCTCTAATTCCTAAAATCTCCACTGTTGAGTACTTTCCTCGTCTTTGACTGACCCCAGCATTAATAATTTTGTCGGGGACGAGACAAATAATTTGAGATAGCTTCGTTGGGTAGCATCAAGTCAAGCAGCCTTTACTTGCCCCGCCAAGCTCAGCGTGTCTGGGTAAAATCAGTAGAAGATTGATTGGTTCTTATCTTCATAGTCCCGTAGCACGGTCATGAGCCTTGTTGAGCAAGATCATGGGTTTCCATTTCTTCAACCTCTGCATGATCCTTCTGTTCCTCTCAATTCTGATCAGCTTCCTCAGCCAAATCAGAACGGAAGCTAATCCAACTACATCAGCCATGCCTGCAAAGAGACAACTTACACCCCCAACACCACTTACCAATCCAACCTCAATCGCCTCCTTGCTTATCTCTCCTCCAACGCCACCGACAACCTGGAATTCTACAACACCACCGTTGGGAACTTCGTTGACACTGTCTACGGATTTTACCTCTGCCGTGGTGACCTTCCCGCCGAAGCCTGCCGAGATTGCGTTGCCAACGCAACCAAATTCGCACTCGCACTCTGCCCCCAGATTAAAGAGGTTTTAGCTTGGTACGACGAGTGCATGCTGCGTTACTCTAACCGGTATATCTTCTCCACCATGAACCCCGACCCAACCAGGTACACTTGGAGCACACAGTCTGTTTCGGAGGTGGAGCGATTTGACGAGCTAGTGATGGCAACAATGAATGATTTGGCAACAGAGGTTTCAAGAGGTGGGCCTGGGGCAAAGAAGTTTGGGACAAAAGAAGCCAATTTTACAGTGTCGCAAAAGCTGTACACCCTTGCCCAATGCACGCCGGACCTGTCGAGTTCAGATTGCAATAGATGTCTACAGCAAGCGATGGCGAATATACCGACTTGTTGCTCTGGAAGGCAAGGGGCCAGAGTCCTGTTTCCTTCTTGTTACCTCAGGTTTGATCTGAACCCGTTTTACCTGTCAGTCGCAACCATTCCTCCACCTCCTGGACCAGTAACAACAGCCAAAGGTATACTTTTTCTCTTCTTACTTTTCACTAAACTTAAGGGACGTCTTCCTGTTATCTTTCTATTTATGTATTCAAGATTTTGGCTAATGGAAGTATGGGCCTTCTTTCATATTTTATAAGATTAGGAAAATTTAGGTACAAACACACAGGAACATGGGAAAGTCTTAACCAAGTGAGTGAGGCGCTTTCTTGTTTTAATCATGGCAGATTTCTGGACAGTATTTGATGCCACCAAACATGTTGTTTTTCTCATTGTCTGTAGCTATTCTAGTTTCAACTATAAAACAAAGGTATCTGTTCTGCTCGCTAGAATCCATTGTGGCCTCCAATTAATCTAGAATACTACCGGATAGTATTCTAACCAACAAGGTTATCATGTTCTGGAAGAAATTCTGATTATAAATCATTTGCCTTTTAGCTTACCAATGCAAATGAATATTGTTTGTGCAGGACAAGATCAAATCTCATCCCCGACAATTGTTGCTATCACCGTCCCGATTTCCATCTCTGTGCTTCTATTCCTTGTGGGATGCCACTTAGAAAGAGAGCGAGAAAAAGGAATAGTGCTCTGCCAGAAGAAAATGGTAATCAACAAACGGTTTAATGCTTTGGGTTCGTGTATTTTGAAATGTTACGCACTCAATTACTTACGTTTACTATTTTTTTGTGCAGCTGCAAATGATATCACTACTGTAGAGTCCTTGCAATTTGATCTTTCTATGATTGAAATAGCTACCAACATGTTTTCAGACGATAACAAGCTAGGTGAAGGTGGATTTGGAGTGGTTTACAAGGTAAATATAGCACATGAAAAGTCCACAATTTTGAAGCTTTTGATCATGGTTGCATTACATGAAGTATAAGTGGTAACTTTGCAGGGCATACTTCCTAATGGCAAGAAGTAGCTATAAAAAGACTATCAAAAGGTTCAAAGCAAGGAGCAAGGGAATTTAAAAATGAGGTCGTATTAGTAGCCAAGCTTCAACACAAAAACCTTGTAAGACTATTGGGATTTTGTTTGGAAGGAAAGGAAAAGATACTTGTCTACGAGTTTATGCCTAACAAAAGTCTTGACTACTTTCTATATGGTTTGTCTCTTATACTTATGTTTCTAATTTTCTTGCACATGATAGGACATGATATAATTAAGTTTTCACTTCATGGAAGGTCAAATCCATTGAAGATAGGCACAATTTGTGATTTGCAATTTGGTTAGTTCATATTCTATAATGACAAATAGAATGCAATTTACTAAACTATTAGCAATTTTATCATATTTTCTTAATCTTACAAGAGATGTTTGATTAAAATTTGTTACTCTTTTCTCTATGGAAAGGAAACGATACTTGTTTACAAAGTTATGTCTAACAAAAGTCTTGACTACTTTTTATATGGTTTGTCTCTCATACTAATGTTTCTAATTTTCTTGCACATGATAGGGCATGTTATAACTAAGTTTTCACTTCATTGAACGCCAAATCCATTCAAAACAATCACAATTTGCATTTTGCAATTTGCTTAGTTCATATTTTATAACAACAAATATAATTGATTAAAATTTGTTAATCTTTTCTTTATTGATTTTGTGGTTGCATGTTCTAATACAAATATTTCATTTTAATATATACATAGAACCATCAAGGAAAAGACAATTGAATTGGCCAACACGTTACAAAATTATTGAAGAAGTTGCTCGAGGAATTCAATATCTACATGAAGATTCTCAACATAGAATCATACACCGTGATCTTAAAGTTTGTAACATTTTGTTAGATCAAGATATGAATCCAAAGATTTCAGATTTTGGCTTGGCAAAGATTTTTGGAGCTAATCAAATTCAAGGAAAGGCTAGTAGGATTGTTGGCACACTGTAAGTTTTTTGAACAACTTCAAGATGCATAATTAGCCTAAAATTAATGGCAACATAACTAAATTTGTGGATCAATTCTTGTAAAATGTTATGTGAAGTATACTTATATCTAACTTAGTTATGTTAATCATTTTTGCATGTAGTGACTATATATCTCCAGAATATGCAATGCGTGAACAAATTTCTGTGAAGTCTGTATAGTTTTGGTGTTCTAATTCTTGAGATTATAATAGGCAAGAAAGTTAATTCTTTTTGTCCCTTGAATGGCACAGGACACCTTTTGAACCATGTGAGTAGTATAAACCAAATGCATCAATCATATTTTCTTTTATGATATTCTATGTGACATTGTAACATTAACTGATGAAGGCTTGGAGGCACTAGAGGGATGGAACACCCTTTGAATTGTTGGATCCAACACTAGAAGACTCTTACTCAAGAGATGAATTCATCAAATGTCTCCACATTGGCTTACTATGTGTGCAAGATGATCCAGTTGATAGGCCATCAATATCATCTGTGGTTCTCATGTTGAATAGTGAGTTGGTTACTCTACATTCACCCCTACAGCCAGCATATTTCTATAGTAGTGTAAGAGATCCAACCATGCAACTAAGGCAGCCAAAGTCCAACTAATCCAAAATCAAATCACTCCCTTCATCCGTTAATGAAGCATCTATAATTGAAATACACCCTAGATAGTAAGTCAAATGTTACCATTTCTTTTACAATACTTTATGTAAATTGTAATTGTTACGTTAAAAATAATAGTCATCATACATAATTAATATCTTAATCTCATATTAATCTTATATACTTAGTTATATCTTTTTCTTAATCAATGATTTGAAAAGAGAAAATTAAAGTCTTTAACATGATATTAGGTTCAATTTAAGTATGACTCTTTATTGCCTACTAGGTTTTTGTAATGTGCTATCAGTCGTAACCATCATTGCAATTTTCCTAAGCTCAGCCCATTTGAACGCGTTAAACGTGTTGCTTCTTAAGGACTTGCAGCAAGATGTCATTCTTGTTGTTTCAAAGGGCTCTGTTTTCAAAGGGGAGGAAGAAGAAGGACGCGTGCCATTTACTTTTCAGAAGCTGATCATTGCAAAAATGACTCGTCCTCTGCTACGCTTGAAGACCCTGCCTGCCATTTGAAAATACCATGCCGTTAGATGACTCTTGCAACCTTCTTGCGTACAAGATGTGGGTGATTTTAGACTGGATAGTGATCGAAGGTTCTTCTGCTTTTTTAAAACCATTTCATAAAGGGAGTCAATTTAAATTTATAAAAAAGATATTAAGATAAACTTTAAGCTATATTTAACGCAAGGGCCAAGAGTTGACTGATTGACATGGTGAGAAGTACTTGACTGAACTAGTGAGGTAGTGAACGTAAGTGCCAAAAGTTGTCACAAACCAAAAACAACTCAAACTTGGTAACACTTTTCTCTGTTGTCCCTTATCCTTGTATATGCTACCGATGTGTTGATTTTAACTTTCTTTTTATGATTTACGGTCACCATTGCCCCAATTGAGTCCTTTCGACATGATATTGTAATTTTATCTCACCTTTAGAGCCATCGTTCATGATTGGCTTGTTTTATTTTCGCGTACCCAAGTCGTTGTAGTTGGTTAGCAGAACTTGGCTGTGACTAGCATCCGTCTTTAAATAATGTCGAACTTGGAGGGCCACGTGCTGTCTTCCACATTCTAAAAGCTTCCAGTCAAATTTCGTACCTCCTCCGTCGAAGTGCTGTCCCACCTTCGACTGAAACCTGCATCACTAAGCTCAGTAAGATCAGACTTTCCCCACGACGTCGACGCACAACGTCAAGTCAAGCAGCGCATACCTTCCCCACCAAGCTCGGCGTGTCTGATTAATATCAATAGAAAATTGATTCTGTCAAATTTCAAGCTGAACACTGTTATGGGATTCCGTTTGTTGAACCTCTACACAATCCTTCTGTTCCTCTCAATCCTGATCAGCTTCCTCAGCCAAACCGGAACGGAAGCTAATCCAACATATCTCGCCCACGACTGCGGGGATACAACCCTTTACACCTTCAAAAGCACTTACCGAGCCAACCTCGATCGCCTCGTCGCTTACCTCTCTGACGCAACCAACAACCTGGAGTTCTACAACGCCACCGCTGGGCACTCCGTTGACACAGTCTACGGACTTTACATCTGCCGTGGCGACCTTCCTACCGAAGCCTGCCGAGATTGCGTTGCCAACGCTACCAAATACACAGTCGCTGTCTGCCCCCAGATCAAAGAGGCCGTGACATGGTACGAAGAGTGCATGCTGCGTTACTCTGACCGGTATATCTTCTCCACCGTGGCCCCCGACCCTAACCGGTACAATTGGAGCACACAGTCTGTTCCAGAGGCGAGCCGCTTTGACGAGCTAACTGATGGCAACAATGAATGATTTGGCAACAGAGGTATCAAGTGGTAGGCCTGGGGCAAAGAAGTTTGGGACGAAAGAAGCGAGTTTCACAGCGTCGCAAAAACTTTACAGCTTAGCACAATGCACGCCTGACCTGTCGAATTCCGACTGCAATAGGTGTCTCCAGCAAGCGATAACCAATATACCGAGTTATGGCGCCGGAAAGCAAGGGGCCAGAGTTATGTTCACCTCTTGTTACATTAGGTTCGACCTGAACCCCTTTTACCGGTTAGTCGAAGCCATTCCTCCACCTCCTGGATCAATAACAACACCCAAAGGTATATTTTTTTTGTTTTTTGTTTTTCTCTCTGGGGCGGCTAGAAACTTGATCAGAGATGGAGACTTAGTTGTCACTAAATTCAGGGACTTCTTGCTTGTGTCTTTTCGTATCAGCATTCAAGATTTTGGCTAATGAATTATGCATATTCTTTCATATTTTACAAGATTGGAAAATTTAGGTACAAACACGCAGGAACATTGGAAAGTCTTAAACAAGTGAGTTAGGCGTTTTCTTGTTTTAATCGTGGCAGATTTCTAGACAGTATTTGATGCTACCAAACATGTTGGTATTTCTAGTTTCATCTATAAAATAAGGATCTCTGTTCTGCCTACTACTATCCATTGTGACCTCCAATTAATCTAGAATTCTACCATATAGTAATCTAACCAACAACATTCTCATACTCCGGAAGAAATTATAATTATAAATCATTTACCTTTTAGCTTACCAATGCAAGTGAATATTGTTTATGCAGGACAAGATCAAATCTCATCCCCGACAATTGTAGCTATTTCTGTTCCGATTTCCGTCTCTGTTCTTCTTTTCTTTATGGGATGCCACTTCCTTAGAAGGAGACTGAGAAAAAAGGATAGTGCTGTGCCAGAAGAAAAAGGTAATCAACAAACTGTTTGATGCTTTGAGTTCGTGTGTTTTGAAATATTACACTCTTAGTTACTCAAGTTTACTGGTTTCTTCTGCAGCTACAAATGATATTACTATTGTAGAGTCTTTGCAATTTGATCTTTCTACGATTGAAATAGCTACCAACATGTTTTCGGACGATAACAAGCTAGGTGAAGGCGGATTTGGAGTGGTATACAAGGTAAATATAATGCATGAAATGTAGGACAATTTTGAAGCTTTTGATCTTGGTTGCATTACACAAAGTGCAAGTGGAAACTTTGCAGGGCATACTTCCTAATGGACAAGAAGTAGCTGTAAAGAGACTATCCAAAAGTTCAAAACAAGGAGCAAGAGAATTTAAAAATGAGGTTGTATTAGTAGCCAAGCTTCAACCAGAAACCTTGTAAGACTATTGGGATTTTGCTTGGAAGGAAAGGAAAAGATACTTATCTTTGAGTTCATGCCTAACAAAAGCCTCGACTACTTTCTACATGGTTTGTCTTTTATGCACATGTATGTTTCTCTTAAGTGTGATAGGAAATGCTATTAAGTGAAAATGTAATTTACTAAACTATCATCAACTTCATCGTTTGTTCTTAATTTTATGTGAGATAACTGATTAAAGATTTGTTATTATTTTCTTTATTCATCTTACTTATATTGATTATTCTAACATAAATGTCTAATCTAAATCATGCATAGAATCATCAAGAAGAGGACAATTGAATTGGTCTATACGGTACAAAATTATTAAAGGTGTTGCTCGAGAAATTCAATATTTACATGAAGATTCTCAACAAAGAATCATACATCATGATCTTAAATGTTTCAATATATTATTAGATCAAGAAATGAATCCAAAGATTTCAGATTTTGGCTTAGTGAAGATTTTTGGAGTTGATCAACTTCAAGAATAGGCTAGCAGAATTGTTGGTACACTATAAGTTCCTTGAACAACTTAAAGATAGATAATTGATCTAACCTTAATGGAAACAGAATTGAATTTATGGATCAATCCTTTTAAGATGTGATGTGAACTTTATATCTAACATTCTTTTATTAGTCATTGTTATTTTTAGTGGTTATATAGCTCCAGAATATGTTATGCATGGACAAATATCTGTAAAGTCTAATATATATAGTTTTGGTGTCCTAATTCTCGAGATTATAACAAACAAGAAAATTAGTTCTTCTTATCAATCAAATGGTGCAGGACACCTTTTGAGCCATGTGAGTAGTATCAACCAAATTTATAGACTATTTGTTTTTATGCTCAGCGTTGTGATATTGTAATACTACTTAACCTTTTGTTGAAGGCTTGGAGGCACCAACAGGATGGAACACCTTTTGAACTATTGGATCCAACACTTAGGAGACTCTTACTCAAAAGATGAATTCATCAAATGTCTCCACATTGGCTTACTATGTGTACAAGATGATCCAATTGACAGGCCATCAATAGCATCTGTAGTTCTCATGCTGAATAGTGCCTCGGCTACTCTAATTTCGCCCTTACAACCAGCATATTTCTTCGGTAGTGTAAAAGAGCAAAGCATTCAATTAAAGGAGCCAAAGCCTAGTCAATCAAGAAGCAAATCACTCCCCTCTATTAATGAAGCGTCTATAACTGAAATAGATCCTCGATAGAGAGATGCATGTCATCATTTTATAATGAATTAAGATTGTACGAATTGTAATTGTTATATTAAAAATAATAGTTGTCACAAGTTGTTAATATCTTGATATAATCTTAGTCATATATATCTTTTAGGAATTAATTTTAAAAGATGAATTACCCATTTATTAAATATTTGGTAATGAGTGAAATTTGGAGGCTCTTAACTTTCATCTTTTTTTAATTTTTATAATTTTTGTGATGTTGTTATAAATTCTTATATTTTTATACATGAATTTTTATTAGTATATACTTACCTTTAAAAAAAATATATCAATAAACCGTGACCATGCAACATTCTATCAGTACGCCTAGGGAGTGTGGACTTGTTAAAAGTGCTGGCTATCTAGCTTCATGCCTTCAGTAGACCTCTTGGCATTTGCTAAGGTGGAGAATGACATTAAATTGACAATCCACTAAACTTGACTTCCAATAATATGACGGCCGTACTTCCCCTTTTGCAGCAACGTATCCTCCACGTTGTTTCAGAGGACACTTCTTTCAAAAGGATGGAACAGAAAAGGACGCGTGTCATGCGATTTTCACAGGCGGAGAAGAATTCGAATGTCCAAATCAATATGGCAGTCCCGCCGTATCCTCCACGTTGTTTTAGAGGACTCCGTTTTCAGTCAAGAAAATCGACCGGCAAACTGTTTTACATCTTCAAAGTCGTGCTCGACTTGGGTCTCCTCTTCACCTTTAGCTTTGCAAAGGACCTTCTTTTCTCTGGCACAGAAGTGTACAAGATAAATGTGTGAATAAAGCCTCGACAGTGCAAGCCACGGGGTCCAGTTCTACTGCACCACCGCTTTCACGCAATGAACAAAATGCTATGCGCTGGCAAATCGGTGGTCTGTCCTCACATGCTCTGCATGCTGCCACCAAGGGTACAAGTCAGCCAATAATCCTATGTGCTGATCGCTAGCAACATAACGGGCTGCCACCCCATGTTCTCCATCCCCTTGCGCACACCACCGAAGATCCTCATATTTGTGAATGCACCGCTGTCAAGAAATTCAAGTCCACCGTGACAAATAACTGCCAACTCAACCTGACATCTAGCCAGCCTTATCAACCACATGCTCCACATGTTGCTCCACACCGAGCCCTTTCAATGCTGCCAGCACCCAGTGGAGCCACAACACCTGTTCCAACCAGCTGCTACACTATTGGGACGGTGAATGTTAGCTTTCCTAAAATACAAGCTAACACTAGAAGACACAGAGAACAGCTCGTCCGAAAGCATTGGCCCTACGGAAGCTTAGCCCTATACCAAATCACAAGTTACTGCCATTGCAAAGTTCAACCTAAACGTGAAGCCAGGGGATAGTAAGAAGAAGAGGATAGGAAGTAGGGACCGGGGTAGTAGTCGCGGACATATCCAGGGTCTTGTAGTAAACTTCTAGGAAGTTTACATATAATAGATAAAAGCAACGCTTGCATAGAGAAAAACAAGCTTTTGTATTCCCAGCTTGTGTCTTCGACCTTTCTATCAATACAAATAGCTTCCGCATAATTTGCTGCCATTTTACATTTTTCTTTGGCACAGAAGCGTGGAAGAAAAGTTAGGGTGTTGACTTAATTTTGTTGACTGGCGTTAGCGATGAAGCCCTCTAAAAATCGAGGCCAAGACCACTGAATCTCATCTTTCACAAACAGCAGACCCTCTTGCAGAATCTTGCAATGGGTTCTCGCAGTGTCGCCGGGATCCTTGTGGTTCTTTCCTTGCTCAGCTTCCTTGGCCTCACCAGGGAACAGGTCCCATCCTACCGTTTCCACATATGTTCAAATGAAACCACTTTCATCACCAACAGCACTTACCAGATAAACCTGAACCACCTGCCGTCTTACCTTTCCTCCAACGCCACGAATAAAAATGGTTTCTACAACACCAGCGCTGGCCAAAGCCCCGCAACCACAGTTTATGGCCTCTTCTTCTGCCGCGGTGACTTACCCACTGCAACCTGCAGAGACTGCGTGATGACCGCAACCAAAGAGATTGTTCGGCAGTACTGCCCCGACAGAAAAGTGGCCTGGTTATGATATGACGAATGCATGATTCGCTACTCAAACCGGTCATTGTTTTCCACCATGGAGGAAGAGCCCGGAATATGTATGTGGAATGTGAAGAATGTAACAGAGCCGAACAGCTTCCATAAACTAGTAAATTCCACATTGAGCGACATGGTGCCTCAGGCCGCAAATGCTCCACCGGGTACTAAAAAGTTTGCTACTAAAGAAGTCAGCTTTACGAAATTGCAAAACCTCTACAACCTTGTCCAGTGCATCCCTGTCATATCTAGCACTGATTGTGATTCCTGTCTCCGAAGTGCCATAACCAAACGACCTATGTGTTATGATGGAAAGCGAGGGGGTAGAGTTATCTATCCAAGTTGTGATTTTAGGTTCGAGATATACCCCTTTTACCAGATGCAATCTGTCCCCACACCGGTACCGGCACCTATGCCCCTTCCTCCCACTCCAGGTCGGTCACGAGAACAGAAGATAGACTCAAAACTTATTAGCCTGTCTTTTACAGCATATGATGGAAATCTTATTGTCTCTGCAGGAAAAATTGCTTCCGTAAAAGTTATCATCATCTCCATCTGTAAGGCGGTTGCTGTTTCTGTGGTGCTATTGGCTATGGGCTGCTACTTAGTAAGATGGAGAGCAGCAAAGAAGCACGATTCTCTGCCCGATGAAAATGGTAAAGAAATATTTGCTAGAAGATACATTATCATATACATAACACTCAACAGGCATGCAATTGCGTGTCTACAATATTACTTAATAGTAATCCAAATGTTACACCATTTGTGTCCATATTAGGCACCGAAACTACAACTATAGAGTCCTTGCAATACGATTTGGGTACAATAGAAGCTGCAACGAGCAAGTTCTCTGATGATAGAAGGGTGGGTGGAGGTGGATTTGGAGAGGTTTACAAGGTATGGAGCTAGCATCTATTGTTTATCGTGGTTGTCATTAGTTTCTCTTTCTTTCTTCTATCTTCTTTGGTAAGTAATACTTATATGAGTATAATGAATTCATGGCATGCAAATTTTAGATGCTACAAGTTTATATATAAATCTAAACTCTTCTAACCACATTTAAATACCTTTTTATGGTATATTTCCTAATGGACAAGAAATAGCAATAAAAAGACTCTCCATGAATACTAAACAAGCTATAGAAGATTTTAAGAATGAGGTTATTTTGGTTGCCAAGCTTCATCATCGAAACCTTGTGAAGTTATTGGGGTTTTGCATTGAAGCAGAAGAAAAGATACTAGTCTATGAGTTTGTACCCAATAAAAGTCTTGATTATTTTCTCTACGGTATGTCCCTCCTATGCATGCATTCATTTCTTTTTTTAGTATATAAATTGTATGAATTTCATTTGCAGCATAACCTTTATTACCTTTTACCATCATTGGAACTATTGAATTCTTAAAAGATGGTCTCATTTTAACTTGAATATTATGGTATTTAAGCTTTATGAAAATGCTTGAGTTGGAATAATGCACCTTTCCTTAATCTATTTGTTCTGACTAAACATCAAATGTTGATGAATATATAGATCCTGACAAGTAAAGACTATTAGATTGGCCAAAAAGGTATATGATTATTAAAGGAATTGTTCGAGGAATCCTTTATCTTCATGAAGATTCTCAACTTAGAGTTATACATCGTGATTTGAAAGCTAGCAATATATTACTAAATGCCTATTGTAACAATTTCCTTTATTATTGTAACAATTTGGATCATAAATTGTGAGAAGCTCGTACTTGACTGTGAGAAGCTCGTTGGCCGGTATGAGGGAGTATGAAGGAAAGAAGGCCCAGCAACTTCCAATAGCTGGGCTAATAGAGCCACAGAGTTTCCTGCCTAGTGGAGCCACAGAGTGTAACCACCAAAGACGTCAGATTCAAGAAGTATGGTGGAATGTTGTGGTCCTAAAGGTAGTTGAGCTACCATGCCAACAGGCTTAGGCCTTTTGGCTCAATGGTTAAATTTGTTACATTATATGTTTTTCATTTCTTTCAAGATTAAGCATAATCCCAAGCTTTGTTTGTGTTGAATTCTATTGATGTTCTCAAACTGAGTTTCTGGACCGCTGAAAGTGGTATCTAGAGCCAAGTTTGTCCTGCGGAATGGATCCAACGAGAAAGGGCTAGTATCAAAGATGCCAAGCCTTTAACGAGGGAAGAATTCTTAGGAAAATATGATCCTAAAGGAGTTTAATGAATCGATGCACCAATTATTTGTAACTTTAGATGCCAAAATCAATGGTATTGCAGCGCGCCTAGATGCTACGAAAGTTAGCGAACATTCCTCAGCATATATTGGGAATTACAGGCATCAAAGAGGTTCCTCTTATGAGATGGATGCTGGGAGAAAGACCATTGATGATCTGGATCATACTGTGGACTTTTTGAGAAGGAAATTTTTCCAAGACCTTGAGGCTTTTGGTAAGGCGATAGCCAAGTCGAATAAGGTTGCGGAATGCACCTTCATCTCTGAGTGCAATCCAACCAAGGCTTAATTAGACCATGAGTTACCAACAGAGAAGCCGCAGCTTCTCTCTCTAGCTTATGTCTACAAATGTCAGCTGAATCAGAATGCCAGAAGTCAACATCGAACCAAAATCGGCATTGTATGGAAGTGTTGAACTCACCGCATAGCCGGACCTAAGCCACGCAACCAAATCTGGCACCGGAAGGACAAAGAGGGTGAAGTTCGTGCACAAAATCGTGCAAGGAAGAAGAGACAAAAATGTCTCCCTCTCAACTCCGGTGACTGGGGGCCAGAGGGACTTCCACGTAAGGCTAAAAAATATTGGCCATCAGTCAGTCTATCCGGCAATATGCTCATTGGATCCTCATTTTCTCATCGAGGAAGACCTCTAAAGGCAAATGTAAAATGGCCAGAACCTCTATGCTTGACTCCTTTTCACTACCGATCAAGGGACTAGTTTGCCAGAAGCAACCAAATTGTGTGTCAAAAATGGCACTGGAAGAGGTTAGGCAATCTAAGCAGTGTACGAATTCAGATTCTGATGATGGGGAGGTTGTGTCAGCAACTTGGCAGATCAGATTTAGGTTGTTAGGCACCGATCGGACTTATAAGTGCCGGTCACCAGGAAAGCCAATTTTGGTTGATCATCGGAATGGGTTTCTTCCATCGAGGACGACCGCCAGAGCAATTCTTGCGAGAATATCATGCCTTCCTTGAGATTAAAGTGTGGAAGGATGACAAAGGCAAAGGTAAAGAGGTCCATGCACAAGTGACTAGAACTAGCTTATTTCACATCAACTAGGAAATTGGAAACGATATTGCTAATATGTTTGTTAAATGTGATAATATTGCTGGTGTTGGTTTTATTTTTGGATTCATGGATGCGCAAGATTTAATCTTGTGGAATACAGTGATCGATGGGTATGCAAGAATGGGTGAAGGCGATTTAGCTTTGGATTTGTTTGAAAGTAGGCTTAAGAAGAATGTGGATTCTTAGAACATCATTATTACGGTGTTGGTGTAGTGTAGGAGAATGGACCAGCTGCAGAGAGAATCTTCATCCATTGTTTCCATCGTTCCATTCACCATATCTATTTTTACTCACTTCGGCCGACCACCGGAATGGAACCGACTACCTTATATTCTTCCGTGAAAATTTTTTTCACTCCACACCTATTCTAATCTTCCAAGACAATACTCTGAACTTCCCTTCCTTTTGGCGTCAATTATCCACGTTTATATGGAAGCATGGAAACCAATATGGTTATGCAGAAAATGAAGGAAGCGAAAGTGATTAAGTTGGAGTCACTTCTAATAAAGAATTGGTTCTACATGGTTAGAGGATTATTTCTGGAAAAATATTTGATTAGTGAAATTGTTGCTGCTTTAGAGACAAGAATCAAAAGGCCGATGCCCATGGATGCAGAGGATTAGAGGTTGATTGATTGGATGGAAAAATGTGTGTACAATGCATTGCCGAAGAAGTATCTGCAAACACTTTTGTTTTTGGTTTGCAAGGCAATTGGAGGAACAAGGATTGAGGTAAAATGCAATTTCTTTTGATTACTTAAATTCTGATAGACAAGAGGTTTCCATGACTCTCTGTCCCACTGGGAAGAAGAAACAAAGGGGAACATTCACCCAGCCTAATGACTTAACACCTGGAAAGTATGAGCCTCCATTCTTTAAGGGCAGCAAGGAAGAAATATCACCAATGGAAGTTAGAGTACTATCGACACTCCAAGACACCGAAATTATAATTGGCAATCCATTTGAGGTTAGCATAATTTCTGTGACAAGTGATGTTGTATCACGCAGGGAGGTTCTTTCCTATCTTTATGGTTCAACAGAAATTCTTGGACTGCGGATAGAAGTTGCTTTAGATTCTAGAAATATGGATGGCCTTACCTTTAATGAGAAGAATATGTGTTCTTGGAATGCTATTATAATGGCGTGGGGTCCATGTGGGAGGATTGACCCGGTGCATCATCTTTTTGAAAGGATACATGAAAGGGAGGTGATCTCGTGGACAACAATGGTTGCCGATTTATCAAAAAAATGGAAGGGTAGAGAAGGCTCGAATACTTTTGATAAAGTGCCTGAAAGGAATATTGTTTCGTGGGTTGTGATGATTATTGGGCATACCAAGAATAAAAGCTTTGATGAGGCCCTTGAATTATTTGAGGGAATGCCGAAAAAAGACTTGCTTTCATGGAATGATTATGGGATTTATTCAAAATGGGCAGTTAATCAGGTTATAGAAATTGTTAACGAAATGCCTCAAAAGAATGTGATATATTGGACTTCTGTAATCACAAGTTATATTCGACAAGGGCAAAGTAAAAATGCATTGAAGATATTCTTGAAAATTATGGTGGAGCATTCCTTAAGCTTAACCTTGAGGGCAAGGTTAATTTCAAGGGGAGAGGTATGCAGCCGTCCAGGAAGTGCAGTAGCCACGTCAGCTTGTAAAGGTCCATGTCAGCAGATGAATTGCCAAATCCAGATAAGAACGAAGATAAAGAAGTCCTAATCAGTAAACAGTAAGCAGAGAGAGGTCTCGGGTTCCCTCAAATAATCCCACCAATTGTATGTTTTTCATTTCTTTCAAGATTAAGCATAATCCCAAGCTTTGATTGTGTTGAATTCTATTGATGTTCTCAAACTGAGTTTCTGGACCGCTGCACATACTTCAGTATTAAAATTTATTGAATTCACTTAACAGAAAATTAAACTTAAAATCCTTCATATATAACACAATAAAATATTTGTCTATAGAGTTTAATATTTTTAAATAGAAATACTCTCTTATATAGTTTTTTTTTATTCTAACCAATAAATTTGGTAAGATTGAAAATTTTTCAAATGTCATTATTAAAATTAAGTGATATAATTAAATGATTGTAGTCTGTTTCCGGAGGCCGTGCGGTTTGACGAGCAATTGAAGGCAACAATGAATGATTTGGCAACAGAAGTTTCAAGTGGTCGGCCAGGGGCAAAGAGGTTCCGGACGAAAGAAGCGAAATTTACGGCGTCACAAAAGCTGTACATCCTCTCCCAATGCACGCCGGACCTATCTAATTCCGATTGCAATAGGTGTCTCCAGCAAGCGGTAGCATATATTCTGACTTGTTGCGTAGGAAAGCAAGGGGCCACAGTTCTGTGTCTTTCTTGTTACGTCAGGTTTAATCTGAACCCGTTTTACCAGTTAGTTGCAGCTATCGCTCCACCTCCTGGACCAGTAAAAGCAGCCAAAGGTATACTTTTTCTTTCTGGGTCGGAGTGGAAACTGGAATCAGAGAAGATGAAGAATTACTGCTTTTTTCTCTTCCCACTTCTCATAGAATAAAGGTCTCTTTTCTGCCCAGTAGTATCCATTGTCACCTCTAATGGATCAAGAATTCTACTTCTAAATCATTCTTACCTTTCAGCTTTGCAATGCAAGTGAATCTTCTTTATGTAGGACAAGATCATCCAGCACGAGATCAAATCTCATCACCGACAATTGTTGTTATTGCCTTTTTGGATTCCATCTCTGTTCTTCCTACTCTTTGTAGGATGCGGCTTCCTTAGAAGGAGAGTTAGAACAAAGAACAATGCTGTGCCGGAAGAAAATAGTAATCAACAAACGGTTTGATGCTTTGACTTTGGATATCTCGAAATGTTACACTCCGTAGTTACTTGAATTTTTTGGTTTCTTCTGCGGCAGCAAATGATATTACTTCTATAGGGTCCTTGCAATTTGATCTTGCTACAATTGAAACAGCCACCAACATGTTTTCAGATGCTAACATGCTAGGTAAAGGCAGATTTGGAGTGGTCTATAAGGTAAAAATTTAGTGCATGAAAAATCAGACAATATTGAAGCTTTTGATCATGGTTGCATTACGTGAGGTGTAAGTGGTAAACTTGCAGGCCATACTTTCTAACGGACAAAAACTAGTTGTAAAAAGACTATCAAAAAGTTCTACACAAATAAGAGGAGAATTCATAAATGACGTCATATTAGTAGCAAAGTTTCAACATAGAAACTTTGCAAAACTATTGAGATTTTGCATGGAAGGAAAGGAAAAGATACTTATTTATGAATTTATGCCTAACAAAAGTCTTGACTACTTTCTATATGGTTTATCTCTTATGCATATGCATGTAATTTTCTTGCATATAATAGGAAATGCTACAATTAAGTTTTCATTTCATGGGAAATCAAATCCACTCAAGAAGGGCTTAGTTCGCAATTTTCTTACTTTATTCATTCTCTAAGATTACGATGTATGACAGAGTTGTACCAAGTCAACCCTTGAGTGCCTTTATGCTCCACCCAAATGCAAGAAAGTCGACCGGGAAACTCTGTTCCGTCCAAGAACTTGTGCTTCACTTGGGTCTCCTACCTCACTGGGATGTAGTGGACTTTCTTAATTTCCTCGACCGGTGTCAACAGATGCAGCCCTATAAAAACTCGTGTCAAGACAAAGCAATTGAGATATTGCAATCGCTTTTTGCAGCATCCTCGGGATCCTTGTGGTTCTTTCCTTGCTTAGCTTCCTTAGCCTCACCAGTGAAGAGGTCCCGACCTATCAGTTCCACCAATGTTCAAATGAAACATTCACCCCCAACCGCACCTGCCAGATTAACCTTAACCACCTGCTCTCTTACCTTTCGTCCAACGCCACGCATAAAGATGGTTTCTACAACACCACCGCCGGCCAAAGCCCCGTGACCACAGTTTACGGCCACTTCTTCTGCCGCGGTGACCTCCCTACCTCAACCTGCAGGGACTGCGTGACAACCGGAGCCGAAGAGATCGTTCAGCAGTGCAACAGTGCCAAACCGCTCCTTAAGCTAGTGAATTCCACATTGAATGACTTGGTGCCTCAGGCCGCAAATGCCCCATCTGGTGATAAAACATTTGTTGCTAAAGAAGTCAGCTTTACGAAATTGCAAAAGCTCTACCGTCTTGTCCAGTACATCCCGTCATATCCAGCACTGATTGCGATTCCTGGCTCGGGCGAGCCATAACTGAACTTCCGATGTGTTACGATGGAAAGCAAGGGGGTAGAGTTTTGCGTCCAACTTGTGATCTTAGGTTCGAGATATACCCTTTTATCAGATGCAATCCGTCCCCACGCCTTCACTGGCACCGGCAGATGCTTCTTCTCCTGCCCCAAATCGGGTCACGAGACCAGAAGGTAAACTCAAAATTGATTGGCCACTTCGAATTCATCAAGTTTCTGTGCTTGGCTTTTACAGTATGTAATGCAGTTCTACTTGTCTCTGCAGGAGGAATTGCTTCACCGAAAGTTATCGTCATCTCCATTGCTGCGTTAGTTGCTGTTTCTCTGGTGCTATTTGCTGTTTCAGGAAGAGCAGCAAACAAGCGCGATTCGATACCGGATGAAAATGGTAAAAAGATATTTGCTAGAATATACCTTTTCATATACATAAACCTTAGACAGGAATGCAATTGCTGTATCTACGTTATGACTTAATAGTAACCCAAATTTACCCCATTTGTCTGCATATTAGGCACTGATTATTAAAGAGATTGTTTGAGGCATCCTTTACCTGCATGAACATTCTCAAGTTAGAGTTAAACATTGTAATCTTAAAGCAAGCAACATATTATGAGACAAAGATATAAATCCAAAAATTTCATACTTCGGTATGGCAAGGATCTTTGGAACTGATCAAACTAAAGGAAAACTAGTACCATTGTTGGAACATGGTAAGTATAAGATTATATGATATTTATATATCAATAGCTAGAATCTAAGGAAAAATGTTATTAGTAATATTAGAAATTTCATAGTAAAATAAAGAAAAGAGAAAAGGGAAAAAAATGTCATTGTATCTAAAAAGAAAATTCAGAGATGAGTTGTTGTATCAACTTTTCCTACAATAGATTTTATAAGTATTAAATTGTATTGCATTAGTGACATAGAAGTAGTTACAAAATGTAACCAATATTGATACAATTGGATATAATTTTAAGGTTTTGTAATCATTTTGGTTACATTGCTAAGTTTTTTTTTGTGAAAAGTCAAATTATATATCACTGTAAAAAATTTACAAAATTGTTCGGTTACAAAATATCATCATTTAAGCTCAAACATTGCACTTGGCAAATTTCAAAGTTCTTGTAAAAAATTATTACAATTTATAAGCTTAACTCCTCTAGTAGATGAAATCTTCCCTCTCATATCCTTTTTTATTTTAGCAATAATGGTTGAGTTATCTAGACTTGTATCGCAGAATCTTCTTCTATTCTTTTCTCTCTAAATGTGATACAATACGGCTTTAAAAGATATACTTAGCAAAGTTGCTACAAAACTCTTCCTCTTGACAATCTTGATCATCTAACATATTTTAGCTTTCCAGTGTTCAATCCTTCGAGTTAATCCATTTATGCTTAACAGAGCCTTTCAAATGTAGTTTGTAAATCTACATTTAAAAAATAAATGTTCTTGTGATTCTTCTTCTTGTTGGCAGAGATTGCATTGTAGATCCATTGAACCATTCCATTTAGTCACTCAATTTGTTGTGGATAGTTTGTCTTTCAAAGTGATCCAGCAGATAAAATTATGCTCTGGTACTCCTTATTTCCATACAAGTGTTGCCTATTCAGTATTTTCTATGTTCTCTCTTAGTGCTACATAACTTTTGGCAATATTGTATTCTGAGTCTATTACTAGTTGTTGAATGATAAAGGCAATTTGTAAAGGAGATGTAGGAAGAGAGCACACGAACGACTGAACCAAATGGTTCTAGGATACTTAGTAAAAGCATAAGCAAATTACAGTGAGTTCCAAGTGAACTTCTGGTTTGTAGTCAGCACGTTACATGTCTCTTACTAGTGCTGCTACTTAAAGACAGAAAGATAAACTAGCAACCTAGGTCTATGATTGCTATGCCCGCATTGGGACTTACAAAAGTAAGGTCTTTACCATTTTTTCAAAAAGCATACAGCACCATGCTTTTCCCATCTTGTCTTGATGCTCTTTACGTTACCTTCACCTTGTCTTCATTTATGAGGTTGCCGTGTTTCAACAAAAGACTTCTAAAGCTTGTCTAGCAGTCATGTCACATGTTCAACATCCCTCCTTGACGGGATCTGCTCCCATTCCAGTAAGTTCCTTGAGTTTCTCATATTGAGCTCGAGGAAGGCTTTTTGTGAACATATCAGCTACTTGATCACTGCTTTGACAGAATTCAAACTTTACAACTTTGGCTTCAACTAGCTCTCGAACGTAGTGGACTCTTAAGGATACATGTTTAGTTTTGGAATGATGACTAGGATTTTTGGTCATTGCAATGGCTGATTTGTTGTCACTTAAGATGATTGTCTCTTTCTTTTGTTCGAACCCCAGTTCTTGTAGGACTCTTCTAAGTCAAACTGCTTGGCACGCAACTGTAGAGGAGGCCACGTATTCAGCTTCTACAGTTGATAGTGAAACGGAATCTTGTTTCTTAGAGGACCATGATATAGCTGTTGTTCCTAAATGGAAAATGAATCTGCTTGTACTCCTTGAGTCTTTGATATCACCTCCCCAATCGTTGTCATAGAAACCCTCCAAAACAAACTCCTTTGCTTGACCATAGAACAAACCAAGGTTAAGTGTACCACGGACATACCTTAATACTCTTTTAAGCTTGCACATGTGAGCCTTGGATGGATGTTGCATTTGCCTAGACAATACAGACACGGTGTACAAAATATCTGGTCGAGTTGCACTCAAATACAGAAGGCTTCCTATCAAGCTTCTATAGATTGTGCCAGCTACCTCACTTGAGCCATTATTTGAGCAAATCTTCTCAGTTGGAACGATTAGAGTTGAGACTGGGTTGCAATCTGTCATTCTGTATTTTTCCAGCAAACCTCTTGCAAACTTTTGTTAAGAGAGAAAGATCCCTCCTAGAGTCTGCGACACTTCCAACCCAAGAAAGAACTTTATCTCCCCTATATCGTTCATTTCAAAAGCTTGCATCATATCTTCCTTGAATTTTTTCACAAGTTCTACATTGTTTCCTGTGAATATTAGATCATCTACATAGATAGATACAATAAGTACCGAGTTACTTTCCTGAGAGATAAAGAGTGTAGGCTCGCTTGGACATCTTGTGAAGCCATTGTTAGAAAAATATCCTGCAATCTTGCTGTACCATGCCCTTGGAGCCTGCCGTAGTCCATATAATGCCTTCTTAAGCTTGAGTACCTTCCCTTCAGCACTATCTTCTTCATATCCAATTGGTTGTTCTACAAAGATTTCTTCTTCAACTTCTCCGTTTAAGAAGGCAGCTTTGACATCTAGCTGCCACACCTTCCACTTGTGCTATGCTGCAATGGCTAAGACAATTATGATGGTTTCTAGCCGTGCAACAGGAGAGAATGTTTCTCCAAAATCGACACCAGCCACTTGGGAGTACCCTTTGGCCACAAGCCTAGCTTTATGCCTTACAATCACCCCTTCAGCATTGGTTTTTGTTTTAAAAACCCATTTTAACCCCATGGGCTTCTTCCCAGTAGGGAGATCAGCAACCTCCCACGTATTGTTTTTCTTGATAGTGTTGATCTCTTCATCCATAGTTGATTGCCATTCTTGGTCTTGCATTGCCTCCTCATAAGTGACTGGCTCCAAAGTGGCTGAGTTGCAACTTTCATATAGATCTTCAAGACTTCTCATCCGGACTGAGGACATGTCAGAAAATTCTTTCTGAATACTGGATCTTTGCATGCCTACTTCCACTGAGAAAAAGTCAGTGTGGCTATCACTTTGTGGTGGAGTGAATGGAGATGAAGAGCTTGTTTCTCCTCCAAACACGTTGCCTTCTTCCTGCAACTTACTTTCTGTGGGAGTGATGATATGAATGCTTTTGTTGTCCATATGCTTTTTTTTGGTCTCCCAATTCCACGCAGCACCTTCATCAACTACAAGATCACGGCTAATCACCAACTTGTTAGTGGTTAAGTCAAGTACTCGGTATGCTTTAGACATTTGGTTGTACCCGAGTAGAACTCCCTCACTGGCTCTTCATTCCAGTTTGGAGCGTTTGTGTTCCAGAGTATGTATGTAACACACACTACCAAAAATTCTGAGATGCTGGACAACAAGCTTTCTTCCAGTCCATGCTTCATATGGCGTGACTCCTTTCAGAGCTGCAGTGGGAGTTCGATTTAGAAGATAAACAACTGTGTTTACTGCTTCTCCCCAATATTTGTTTGAAACTTGTTTCTCTTCCAGCATACATCTGGCCATAGCTAAAACTGTGCGGTTTTTTCGCTCAGCCACACCGTTTTGTTGTGGTGAATAGCTAGTTGTTCGTTGATGCCTTATTCCCTGTTTAGCACATAGTTTTCCAAACTCTGTAGAGAGATATTCGCCACCTTGGTCAGAGCAGAAGCTCTTGATGTGCCTTCCACTTTCTTTCTCTACTGCTGCTTAGAAGTGTTTAAAAGCTTGGAACACTGCGCCTTTCTCCTTAAGGAAGTAAACCCAACAATATCGAGAGGCATCATCAATAAAGAGTACAAAAAATCTGTTACCTTCCAAAGTGATAGTTCTCATTGGACCGCACACATCAGTATGCACAAGATCCAACAACTCCGTGTGATAAGTTTTGATTTGTGTCTGAAACGGCTTTCTGGTGCTTTTCCCGAACTAGCAACCTGCACAAATACTTTTAACTTGTTTTATTGCTGGCAGTCCTTCCACCATTTGTTGTTTCTGAAGTTGCTCAAGGGCTTCAAAGTTGAGGTGCCCAAACCGATGGTGCCACAGCCAACTTTTGTCTTCCTCCATGCTCAAAGCAGCAGGAACATCATACTCAAATAGAATTGGAAAATTCCTAGAGTTTTTCATATCAATGGCAGCTATCTCTCTGGTCATGGTTGGGTCATCAAAGATCCTACACGAGCTTCCTTTAAAGAGAATAGCATATCTACTCTGGATCATTTATCCCACACTTAGCAAATTTGCTTCAAGTGCAGGCACAAAAAGGACATCCTTAATTAGCTTGACACCTTATGGGGTTATAACTGATACAGCTCCTTTCCCTACTATATCTATAAAATGGTCATCTCCAAGCCTAACTCTAGATCTATAGGTACGATCTAGTTGGCTGAATATATGATCGAATGGGGACATATGGTTCGTGCAGCCACTATCCACAAACCAAAGCCTATGGTCAGCGGGTGAGGCAGACAAGCTTGCAAAGAACAAGGTTGCTGCTTCATCCGAAGTATCTTCTGCCGACTTTGCTTCTTATGTTTCTTTGTGCCTACAATTTTTTTCAACATGTCCAAACCGTTGACAATTTTTGCACTGAGGTTTACCCTTATGCCAACAATACTTTTCTAGATGGTTAGACTTTTTACATACCCCACACGGTGGATATCTAGATCTACCCTCCGAAGGTTGTTCAATTAAGGATTTTTCCTCACTGGTTTTTGAACTTGCAAACATCTTGGCTTTAAATGCCATTTCATCATTTGCTCTCTCCTTTCTCCTACATATCCTTTTTTCAAATGCTATTAAGGACCCTACTAACTCCGACACTGGCATATTGACAAAATCCTTTGTCTCCTCAATTGTGGTAACTATTGCATCAAATTTTTCTATGAGACTAATGAGAATTTTTTCTACTATACGAGACTCAGGCCATTCTTCACCTAGGTTTCAGATTTGACTCACAACAGTGTTAACTCTAAAGAAATAGGCATTTATAGTTTCTGCATCTTCCATTTTGAGCAATTCAAAGTCCCCTTTCAAGGATTGAAAACAGATAGCACGTACCTTTGCAGTGCCTACAAATTCATTTCTTAGAGTGATCCAAGCTTCATGTGGAGTGGTTGCATGACTGATACGATGGAGCTCACTGTCTGCAACACCCATCTGAAGCACCACAAGAACTTTAAACTCTCTCTCTCTTGTTGCTTTCTGATACGCTCACGTTCGGTAGGTGTGAGTTCAGAAGTTGATGTTGATGTGGTTGTGGGAGTTCCAACTTCAACAAGCTCCCACATTCCTTGGCATTTTAGATAAGTTGTCATCTGAAGGGACCATGTTTGATAATTGGTCTCATTGAGAATAGGCAGCGGAATAGTGGAGCCAGGAATGATTAGAGCAGACTGTGGAGGAGATATTGAAGAAGAGGCACTAGAGGACGGAGTAGAGGCCATTTCTGAAATTAGTGAAGATTTTCAGACAAAAAGGAACCTGGCTCTGATACCACTGTTGAACGATAAAGGCAGTTTGTAAAGGAGATGTAGGAAGAGAGCACACGAACGACTAAACCAAATGGTTCTAGGATACTTAGTAAAAGCGGAAGCAAATTACAGTGAGTTCCAAGTGAACTTCTAGTTTGTAGTCAGCACATTACATGTCTCTTACTAGTGCTGCTACTTAAAGACAAAAAGATAAACTAGCAACCTAGGTCTATGATTGCTATGCCCGTATTAGGACTTACAAAAGTAAGGTCTTTACCATGTTTTCAAAAAGCATACAGCACCATGCTTTTCCTATCTTGTCTTGATGCTCTTTATGTTACCTTCACCTTGTCTTCATTTATAAGGTTGCCATGTTTCAACAAAAGACTTATAAAGCTTGTCTAGCAGTCACGTCACATGTTCAACACTAGTTGTATGAGTTCACTTCTTTCTTGTAAAATATTCCTAAAATTCCAAGCTAGTGATTCTTTCATCTCAACTTCTAATACATTCCTTCCCTTCAAATTTTCTGTTATCATCCATTAAACCAATAAAGAGTTTGCAATGGTTATATATTTCCGGAATATGAATGCATGGACAATTTTCTATATAGTCCTATGTATATAGTTTTGGTGACCGATTACTTGAGATTTTAAATGGCAACAGCAATAGCTTTTTCAACTCATCAAACAATGTTGCAGACTTGTTGGCCTATGTGAGTATAAATGACATTCTAACATTATGTTTTACCTTCCTAAACAAGAGTTTCATGTATACTTGTCTCTAAAAAATGAATTACTATAAGTAAAATCTACAAATTACCAAAATATTTTGAACTCTCTTTGTTGTTATTGTCTATAACATCACTTACATCTAAATTTAGAAAATGATGATACTACAAAATCTGTATCCATGGATGCAGGTTTGGGAACATTGGAACAATGAAAAGCACTTGGATTTTTTAGATCCGAGTTTGAGAGATTCTTAATAAGTGAAGTTATTGGGTGTATCCATGTTGGCCTACTACGCGTTCAAGAAAATCCAGCAGACAGACCCACCATGGCAACAATAGATCTCATGCTTGACAATTACTCTACGACTTTGCCGTTACCTCAATATTCACCATTTTTCCAAGAAAAGAGAACTGAGCCAAACCCACCCACAGAGGACCAAGAGTCTGCTCAACCTGCAAATAAGATAGTGCCATATTCTGCCAATGAAGAACCAATTACGGAAGTACACTCCCGATAGTGCGAGTAACAAGAGATTCTTGGAATTAGTATCTCTTTGATTTGTCGTGAGGCCCACACACCATGACCATTCTCTAAGAATGGCTTTGTGGATGGTTACCCATTATTTTTTCATAAAACTTCTATTGTGTTGCCCTATTCTTAGTTTCCAATAGTTTCATGTCACATAGATTTCACAAAAGTGTTATAATATAAGAAATAAATGTAAGATATTTGGAAGTTTCTAACCTCCATCTTTTTGTAATTTTTATAATTCTTATAATGCTAAGCTACATATATACGTTCCACATACTATTTTTATAAAATAAACTTACCTTTTCACAAAACAAAAAAGAAAAAGAAATGCAAGAGACTTGTATAATTTAATCAAGTCTTATACATTGGTTATTGCATGTTGGATTGCTCTAGTAACGGTGTCTTGTGCTTTTGCTACAAGATTAGTTCTCATGGTAAGGCTTTTGTAGCTGATACAACATCTTTTTCATTTTACCGTTTTTCGAAAATCTTGTTCCTATGTAACTTGGCTTGACCACAAACCCAAACCTTGATCAAAGAATATGCGATGATGAACTGTGGGACTGTTGTAACTCCTCTAGGATCAAAAGAAACAACTGGGCAAAAAGATGATAGCGGAGCTACGAATCCCACAAAATTCAAATAATTAGCAAAGAAATTGCTTCAATCTCGATCACCAAACCTAATATCCTGCTTCTTGTAAGTATATTATCTCTACTTATGTCAAAGTAGGGAAACCCATTCTAGAACCCATAGGCAGTAGGTGGCAAACCCCTATCATTAGTAAGGTTAGGATTATGTATCCACACTTATGATATGGGATATATATCCGTAACAGCTTGTGATAAATCCCTCTCAGAATCATTTCAAGAAGGGTATATGAGTGTTGACGTATTTGGAAGAAACTAAAGAGTAAGGCTTATTTTACTCTAATGCTCGAAAATCTAATCATGTTGGATACTATAATGCCAATTGGGGAGGAGGTTTAGAAGCTCGAAAAAGTAATTCAAGATATGTTAGATATGTTTTTGTCTTAGGGTTAGGAACTCTATCTTGGAAATCAAAAGAATAAGTAAGGATTGTGTTTTCTGCGATCCATCCTAAGTCCAATTAATCCAAAAGCAAATCACTTCCCTCAATGCTAATGAAGCATATATAACTAACACGTACCCCCAGCAGCAAGTCTTGTCAACATTTTGACAAGTCAAGACTTCATGCAAATTAAAATTGTTATATAAAAATAGTAATTGTCACATGTTAGTAATATCTAATCTAATCAATCTTATATTTTTAGGTCTCCTTTTTCTATGGTTAATTCTCCAAGACAAAGTAAAACTATTTTAATATAATGTCAAAGTTCTGATCCAAGCAAGATGCTTTATCCCTTGTAAACTGAGTTTCTGGCATTCAATTAGTCCTGACATCACTTCTAACTATCCTATGCTCAAGGTGCGTGAACCTGTTAAAAATAATTGTTTTTACGAGTTGTTTCCTAGGACTCGTGGCAAGGCAGAATTGTTGTCAAAGACTCCCTGTTTTCGAAGGAACCAAAAAAGAAAGGGGCCGTGTTCCTTTCGCTTTTGACATGTCCAAATCAATGTGACGGAATTGTTCCAAGTCAACACTTGGAATGCCAATTTGCTCTGTTTCATTGTCAAGAAAGTCGGCAGGAAAACTCTTCTCTGTCCTGCTCTTGTGGCTCCGAAGACAGAAATCATAATCGGTGCTGGGAATGTCAGGGATGCACTGAACCAAGCTGTAGAGATTCTGCAATTTCGTAAAGCTAACTTCCTTAATAGCAAACGTTTTAGCAGCGTTTGGATTGTGGCATATAAACTTGGTCTCCCAGCGTTTGCGGCCTGGGAGACCAAGTCATCCAACATGGATTGTGGCATATAAATAGTTACAAAATGTAACCAATAGTGATACACGTAGATATAATTCTAAGGTTTTATAACCATTTTTGTCATATTGGTAAGCTAGTTGTGTTGATTTGAATTGGTTACATATCTCCAAGGTATCCAATGCATGGACAATTTGCATTGGTTTTGTTATCGTATTATTTGAGATTTTAAGTAGCAATAATAATGGCTCTTTTAACTCACCAGATAATATTATAGACTTGTTGAACTATGTGAGCATAAAGAACATATTCTAACATCACATTTTACCTTCCTAAACAAGAGTTTCATGTGTACTTGTCTCTAGAAAATGAATTACTACAACTTAAATCTACAAACTATCAAACTATTGGGAATTCTCTTTGTTGTCATATTCAACCAAGTTAATCATACTAACAATGAAACCCAACAAAAAGAATTAATTCAAGATACTATAGTAAGTGATTCATGGTTTGAAAGTGTAAGTAAAATTAGGATGATAGTTTAATACAATAAAATGTAATTTACCCTTACCTTGCCTCTGTTATTGTCTATAAAAAATCGGGTTCCACGTCCAGTCTTCTTCTTTCTAGAATTTCTGGTCAAATTTGACGACAGCTGCATTACTGATTTTGCCGGTGATGGTGACGAGAGACATAAATGGAGGTGGCCTCCTCCCATGGCATCAAATCAATGCAGCCTTTACGTTCCCCAGCAATCTTAACTATCATGGGCTTCCATTTGTTCAACCCCTTCACGACCTTTCTGTTTCTTTCAATTCTGATCATCCTCCTCAGCCAAACTGGAACGGAAGCTAGTTCAACTTACCTCGACCGTGACTGCCCGGCCACAACTACTTACACTTTCAACAGCACCTATCAATCCAACCTCAATGACCTTCTGGCTTCCCTCTCCTCCAAAGCCAACAGCAACCTGGAATTCTACAACGCCACCGTCGGGAACTCCATCGACACAGTCTACGGACAGTACCTCTGCCGCGGCGACCTCCCTGCCGAGGCCTGCCGAAACTGCGTTGCCAATGCAACCAAATACGCAGTCGCAGTCTGCCCCCAGGTCAAAGAGGTCGTGACTTGGTTCGAAGAGTGCATGCTGCGTTACTCTAACCGGTATTTCTTCGGCGCCATGGCCTCCAACCCTACCCGATTCAACTGGACCGCACAGTCTGTTTCGGAGGTGGTGCGGTTTGACGAGCTAGTGATAGCATCAATGCATGATTTGGCAACAGAAGTTTCAAGTGGTGAGGCAGGGGCAAAGAGATTTGGAACGAAAGAAGCAAATTTTACAGCGTCGCAAAAGCTGTACACCCTCGCCCAATGCACGCCGGACCTGTCGAATTCCGATTGCAATACGTGTCTCCTGCAAGCGATAGCAAATATTCCGTCTTGTTGCGCAGGAAAGCAAGGTGCCAGAGTTCTTTTTCCTTCTTGTTACGTCAGGTTTGACCTGAACCCATTTTACCAGTTAGTCACAGCCATCCCTCCACCTACTGTGCCAGCAACAACACCTGAAGGTATATTTTTTCTTTTTGGGTCGGTGTAGAAACTGGAATCAGAGACGATGGAGAATTTGCCTTTTCTCTTCTCACTTTCATTAAATTTAGGGACTATTTCCTTCTATCTTTTAATTATAACAGGTCCCTGAAATTATATTTGTTAAAGATAAGTATTGTTTTATATCAAAAGCATCAAAATTAGCCTTTGACCTTATAAATGATGAAATTTCTATTCATATACATGCTGAAACACACATTCTACATGGATAGAAGCCCAGCTCTAGGATGGTCTCAAGAGTTTATCAAACATAAGTTCATCCCTAGCGCTAATATCATATTAGAATATGAAACTTTTACCTAAAATTTTAAGATTTTGGATAAAAAAATCTCATCACTTATAAAGTTAAAAGCCAATCCTTGCACTTTCAACATGAGACAATACCTACCTTGAAAAATATTTGATGCTATAAAACATATTAACCAACATTTTCTATAGCTACTCCTAGTTTCAACTATAGAATAAAGGTCTTTTTCTGCCCAATAGTATCCATTGTCGCCTCCAATTGATCAAGAATTCTACTTACAAATCATTCTTACCCTTCAGCTTTCCAATACAAGTGAATATTGTTGATGTAGGACAAGATAATGCAGCACGTGATAAAATCTCATCGCCGACAATTGTTGCTATTGCTGTTTTGAATGCCATCTCTGTTATTCTATTCTTTGTGGGATGCCGCTTCCTTGGAAGGAGAGTTAGAAGAAAGACTATTGCTGTACCGGAAGAAAGTAGTAATCAACAAACTGGTTGATGCTTTGAGTTTGGATATCTCGAAATGTTACACTTTTGGTTACTTACATTTATTGGTTTCCTGTGCAGCTGCAAATGATAATACTACTACAGAGTCCTTGCAATTTGATCTTGCTAAAATTAAAACCGCCACCAACATGTTTTCAGATGATAACATCCTAGGTAAAGGCGGATTCGGAGTGGTTTACAAGGTAAAATTTGGTGCATGAAAAATCAAACAATGTTAAAGCTTTTGATCATAGTTGCATTATGTGAAGTGTAAGTGGTAACTTCGCAGGGAGTACTTCCTAATGGACAAGAAGTTGCTGTAAAAAGACTATCCAAAAGTTCTACACAAGGAGTAGGAGAATTCAAAAATGAGGTCATATTACTTGTAAAGCTTCAACATAGGAACCTTGCGAGACTATTGGGATTTTGCATGGAGCAAAAGGAAAATATACTCATCTACGAATTTATGCCTAACAAAAGTCTTGACTACTTTCTATATGGTTTGTCTCTTATACATATGCATATAAGTATCTTGCATATGATAGAAAATGCTACAATTAAATTTTCAATTGATGGGAGATCAAATCCATTCAAGAAGGGCATAGTTCACAATTTGCTTACTTTATTCTTTTTTATGATAGATAGGATATGGTTTACTAAGCTATTAGCATATGTTCTTAATTTTAAAATAGATAATTGTTTAACATTTTGTTATTCATTTCTTTAGTAACCTTACTTGAGTTTATTATTGTAGAACCATCAAGAAAAGGACAATTAAATTGGACAATACGTTACAAAATTATTAAGGGAGTTGCTCGAGGAATTCAATATATACGCAAAGATTCTCAATATAAAATCATACATCGTGATCTTAAAACTTCTAATATATTGTTGGATCAAGATATGAATCCAAAGATTTTAGATTTTAGCCTCACAAAGATATTTAGGGCTAATGAATTTCAAGGAAAGACTAGCAGGATCGTTAGCACTTTGTAAGTTCTTTGAACAACTTAAATATGCATAATCACTCTAACCTTACTAGCAACATAATTGAGTTTGAGAATCAATATTTTTAAAAACTTTACATGAAGTATACTTATATCTAATATTTTTGCATTAATCATCCTTGTTTGTAGTGGTTATATGTCTCCAAAATATGCAATGCATGGGCAAATTTCTATAAAGTCAGACACGTATAGTTTTGGTATCCTAATTCTTGAGATTATAACATACAAGAAAATTATTTCTTTTAGTCAATAAGATGGTGCAGGACACCTTTTGAGTCATGTGAGTAGTATGAACCAAATGTACTGATCATGTTTTTTATGCTAATCTATGTGATATTTTGACATTACTTGACCATTCGGTGAAGGCTTGGAGGCACCATAGGGATGGAACACCTTTTGAATTGTTGGATCCAACATTGGGAGATTCTTACTCGAGAGATGAAGTCATCAAATGTCTCCATATTGGCTTACTATGTGTACAAGATGATCCAGATGATAGGCCGTCAATAGCATACGTAGTTCTCATGCTAAACAGTGACTCAATTACTCTACATTCACCCCTGCAGCCTGCATATTTCTTTAGTAATGTAAGAGAGCAAAGCATGAAATTAAGGGAGCCAAAGCCCAATCAATCCAAAAGCAAATCACTCCCCTCTTCTATTAACGAAGCACCTATAACTGAAATACATCCTCGATAGTGAGTCACATCTCACTATATCTTACAAGTCAAGGCTTTATGTAACTTGTGATTATTATATTACGAATAATGGTTGTCACGTGTTGTTTTTACAAGTCCATGCTTTATGTAACTTGTCATTGTTATATTACAAATAATGGTTATCACATGTTGTCAATATCTGGATCTATACTCGGAACGTGCAAAAGTGATAAAAATACCGGTTTTCCCAGTTGTTTCCACCAAGATGGCCGGTTAGGGTATGACGAATGCATACTTTGCTGCTCCAACCGATCACCCTCTATCATGGTCAAATACACGACTTTATTTCTTGTAAACTAGCTTTTATGTGATATTCTATTACCCTAATCACCAATCTCAACTTCCAGGGCTAAGGACGATGAAACTGTTGAAAATACTGGTCTTTCCACATTGTTTCCTAGAAAGAGGACATGCCTCCCATCATGGCTCCCGGTGCTTTTTAAATTCAATCCTTGACTTTCTCTAAGAAATTGCAGTGGCTTGACTGGTTCCAATAGAGGCGCCTTGTTGAAATCCGTGCCCAAATTCATTTGGTCTCCCCTTTCACAAACAGTTGAGATCTTGCAATGGCTTCTTGCTTTGTGTCTGGGATCCTTGTGGTTCTTTCCTTAGCTTCATTAGCCTCACCAATCAACAGGTCCCGGCCTACGGGATGGACCAATGTTCAAATGAAACCACTTTCACCCCCAACGGCACCTACCAGATAAACCTGAACCACCTGCTCTCTTACCTTTCCTCCAACGCCACGAATAAAAATGGTTTCTACAATACCACCGCGGGCCAAAGCCCCACAGCCACAATTTACGGCCTCTTTTTTGCTGCGGTGACCTGCCCACCGCTGCCTGCAGAGACTGTGTGACAACCGCAACCAAGGAGATTGTTCAGCAATACTGCCCCGACGGAAAGTCTCCTGGTTATCGTGTGACGAATGCATACTTCGCTACTCCAACCAGACACTCCTTTCCTCCACGGAGGAAAAGCCCACATATATGTTTAGTGTGAAGTAGATAACAGAGCCAAAACGTTTCCTTAAGCTAGTGAATTCCACGTTGAACGACTTGGTGCCTCAGGCCGCAAATGCTCCATCCGGTGCCAAAAGGTATGCTAATAAAGAAGCCAGCTTTACGAAATTGCAAAAGCTCTACATCCTTGTTCAGTGCATCCCTGACGTATCCAGCGCTGATTGCCATTCCTGTCTTCTGAGAGCCATAAAAAACTTGCCGATATGCTGTGCTGGAAGGCAAGGGGGTAGAGTTTTGTATACAAGTTGTAATTTTAGGTTCAAATATACCCGTTTTACCAAATGCAATCTATCCCCACATGGGCCCCGGCACCGATTCTTCTTCCTCCAGCCCCATATCGCCTCACGAGACCAGAAGGTAAACTCAAAACTTATTGGCCACTTCGAATTCATCAGGTTCCTGTGCGTGGCTCTTATAATTTGTGATGCATTTCTTATTGTCTCTGCAGGAAAAATTGCTTCACTAAAAGTTATCGTCATCTCCATTGGTACGTTGGTTGCTGCTTCTCTGTTGCTATTGGCTATGAGCTGCCACTTCCTAAAACGGAGAGCAGGAAAGAAGCATGATTCTCTACCGGATGAAAATGGTAAATATATTTGCTGGAATATACATAATCTGTATATACATAAACACTAAACAAGCATGCATTCGCTGTATCTAAAATATTACTTAACAGCAATCCAAATGTTACACCAATTTGTGTGCACATCAGGTACCGAAACTACAATCATAGAGTCCTTGCAATTTGATTTGGCTACAATCAAAGCTGCAACAAACAAGTTCTGTGATGATAGAAGGATGGGTGGAGGTGGATTTGGTGACGTTTACAAGGTATGGAGCTAAAATCTACTGTTTCTTGTGGTTCTCTTTTTCTTTTCTTTTTTTTTTCTTTCGTCATTCTTTATTGGTAAGTAATACCTATTCGAGTATAACGAATTTATGGCATGCAAAAATCTGAATAAATTTAATAATTTAATGCTACGAACTTAGATTTATATGCAAACTATTCTAACTATGGGTTTAAATTCTTCTTTAGGGTGTATTTCCTAATGGACAAGAAATAGTTGTAAAAAAGCTTTTGATAAATACTCAACAAGCTATAGAAAACTTTAAGAATGAGATTATTTTGGTCACCAAGCTTCACCATCAAAACCTTGTGAGGTTATTGGGGTTTTGTACCGAAGCAAACGAAAAGATACTAGTCTATGAGTTTGTGCCCAATAGAAGTCTTGATTATTTTCTCAATGGTATGTCCCTTCTAAGCATGTGTTTGTTTTGTGTTTGGTATATGAACCATGTGAATTTCATTTGCAATATAACTTTTATTAGCTTTTATCATCATTGCAACTATCCAATTCTTAAAACAAGAGTTCATTTTTATTTGAGTATTAAACTTTGAAGCTTCATTTGAGCCCTGGGATTTGACGGCGGACTTAAAAAGCCACCTACAGACGCTTTACGCCCAATCATTCCGGATAACGCTTGCATCCTCTGTACTACCGCGGCTGCTGGCACAGAGTTAGCCGATGCTTATTCCCCAGATACCATCATTGCTTCTTCTCCAGGAAAGGAAGTTCACGACCCGTAGGCCTTCTACCTCCATGCAACATTGCTCAGTTAGGTTTTCGCCCATTGCGGAAAATTCCCCACTGCTGCCTCTCATAGGAGTCTGGGCCGTGTCAAAGTCCCAGTGTGGCTGATCATCCTCTCGGACCAGCTACTGATCATTGCCTTGGTAAGCTATTGCCTCACCAACTAGCTAATCAAACGTGAGTCCCTCCTCAGGCGGATTCCTCCTTTTGCTCCGCAGCCGACATGTAAAATGGGACTCTATCTTTATTCTCGTCCGATTAATTAGTTCTTCAAAAGATCTATCAGACTATGATGGAGTAAAGAATTTGATTAATAAATATTCGATTCTTTTTTCAATTTGGATCGATTCACAACAACTCTTTCAGTTTTTATATAAATTAAATTAAAAAATATATATAATAAAAAAAAGACTATTGGATTGGTCAAAAAGATATATGATTGTTAAAGGAATTGCTTGAGGCATCCTATATCTTCATGAAGATTCTTGACTTAGAGTTATACATTGTGACCTGAAAGTTAGTAACATATTACTAAACGAAGATATGAATCCAAAGATTTCAAATTTTGGAGTGGCAAGAATTTTTGGAGCTAATCAAGTTGAAGGAAAAACTGATACAATTGTTGGAACATGATAAGTATATGATTATGCAATATTTATGTATCAACAACTAGAATCTAAGAAAATTTATTTTATTTGTAATAGATGATCTTAGGGATCTTTTAACACTAGAAATTTGAATATACAAGTAAAAAAAAAAAATCCTTGGTAGAAAATGTAGAGATGCATTATCATTTTAGCTTTCCCTGCAATAGATTTAGAAATATTTACTACATTACACGAATGTGGCATACAATTAGCTCAGAATGCAACCATTAAAATCCTAAGCTTTTGTATTATTTTGGTTATATTGCTAAGTTAATTACCTTGTTTTGCAATGTTTACATATCAACATAGTATGCAATGCATGGATAATTCTTTATAAAGTCTGAAGTATATAGTTTCTGTGTACTAGTATTAGAGATTTTTATATGGCAACAAGAATGGTTCTTTTAGCTTGTCAAACAATGTTGCTGACTTATTGACCTATGTGAGTATAAAATGACGTATTCTAACAATTATATTCTACCTTCCTAAACTGGAGTTTCATGTGTAATTGTCTCTAAAAAATGAATTATTATAATTCAAATCTACAAACTATCAAAATATTTTGAATTCTCTTTGTTGTTGCATTCAAACAAATCAATCATACTAACACTCAAATGCACCAAAAAGAGTTTATTCGGGGTGCTTCAGTAAGTGATTCATAATTTGACACAATAAAGTTTAATTTACCCTTATTTTTATATTGTTATTATCTAGAACATCACCTACATCCTAAATTTAGAAAATGATGACACGATAAAATCTATATCAACCCGTGCAGGCTTTGGAACATTGGAGCAATGGACTTAGAGTTTTTGGATTCGTGTTTGAGAGATTCTTGTTCAACAAGTAAAGTCATCCGGTGTATCTATGTCGGCCTACTATGTGTTCAGGAAAATCCAGTAGACAGACCCACCATGGCAACAATAGATCTCATGCTTGATAGTTACTCCATTACCTTGCCGTCACCTCAATATCCAGCATTTTTCCATCAAAAAAGAGCACCAAGCCAAACACACCCACAAAGGACCAAGAGTCTGCTCAACCTGCAAATAAGATAGTGCCATATTTTGCCAGTAAAGAACCAATTATTGAAGTATACCCTCAATAGCGTGAGTGGGAAGGGATGCTAAGAATTAGAAGTCCAGTATATTAATAATAGGAATGGTTGTTCTCCATGTTTTTGTAACTATAATAACTTTTGTAATATTATGATAGATCTATTTACTTTTGTACTCTAAGTTTTATTAATATAATTTATCATTCCAAAAAAAAAAAATAGCAACGTTAGTTTCCAACAATTCATTTCAGACAAATTCTATAGAAGGTCACAGTAGAAGAGAGAGGACTTGTATGATTGAAAAGTTGCAACCATTGGTGATTGCAATTTGGATCATTAGAGTAATAATTTCTGATGCCTTTTTAAGACGACAACTTCTAAAGGAAATTCTATGTGGCTGAGCCAGCGTCCTTTACACTGTTACTAGTGGAAACATAGTACCAATCTAACTTGGTTGAGCCGCAGACCCATAGCACCCAGCCTGTTAAAGCTATGGGCATGGGCCCAGAACAAACTGGACGAGAAAAGCTGCATATATCCTGCATGAGTGACTCCTCCTCGGCCACAGTTGAAGACCCTGCCTGCGTTAGAAGATTCATGCGACCTTCCAGCTTAGAGGATCTGGGTGTCTATAGACTAGACAGAGTTAAAGCTATCTTTTATTTTAATTAACCTAAAAAAATATTATTTCAAAAGAGATATTTAAATAATATAAAGTATATGTCCTTTCCTCTTTAAAAGGGACTTTCGTCTAGTATGAAAGGAATGTTTGCCTTGAAACTGATTCCAAATTATAAGGTTGTTTTGGACACAAATTTGAATTATCGTGGGATAAATCAAGATGGTTGTAAGGGGGACATGGTATTTTAGTGCTCAGTTGCTTGTTGTTCGGATCATTGCAGGTTTCTCAAGCCGATGCAATGTTGTTCTTGTTGCCGTTTTGCAGACTGCCATACGATTGAGAAGTTAATTTGCCATAGAATGTAGCACATCAAAAAACAATGCTTCTCTGAATCCAAAAACTTTCATCCTTATTTACGAAATGGAAAACATAAAGAGAAGCAAATTACATTAATGAGCAAACTCTTGGGAAGTCTAAGTAACCAAAAGGTAATGGGGTGGAGGCTCTGTTCTTCGGCAAGATCACTCGGCTTTGACCCAGACAACAAACACCCAAGCAGTTCTTTTGATACCTTGAAAATCCTGAAGTTTTGCTTGCGTAAATTCAATAGCTCCCCTCCCAAAATGGCAGCAGCCATCGTCGAAATTAAGTGCATAGCTAGACGGATCATACTGGAATTTAAGCTGCTGCTTCCCTGCCTTCTTGACAGCCTTCTTCACTGCTGCTCTTATCCTCCAGAAGAGACTCCTGCATCGCTTCTTGCCGTAAGCGGCCGCCCATTCCAAGCTTCCACCCAACTCCATATATGCTGGCGTGTTGCAATCTCAATATGAAAACCCAGAACCTCTTTTTGCCAAAAACTGACGCTCTCTTCGCTTGCTAGTTAACAAAACACGGTGTTGAAACAGAGAATTTGCAAGGTGTTATAGCGCAGGAGGAGGAACAAGAGAGGACCTAAAAAGGGATCCAAAAGCTCTGTCTGGGAGGGGGAGTACCGAAGAAGGGAAAGGAGACTTGAAAAGCAAGAACGTAATCTTTTTGTTTTTTCAATGAAGCTGCGCAGCTTCAGCTGCAGTGATATACTTTTTTGGGGTATGATATTGGGATGCTAAAATTCTATCATCCACAGAGACAGAGGGAGAGAGAGAGCAGAAAGGGTGCAGCGTGCAGTGGGCAGAGAGCCACTGTTAGGTCCTTTCACCATCACAACGTGGTCGTAGGGCTGTGGCATAACGAATACCCTATTCCTCGGCAATTCGGTGATCACTTCCTCGGCCCTCCTTCTGCCTTTCTTACCGGACACAAAGCCCGAGTGCTTTGTGGTCCTATCCCCCCCTGCCCACTCACTCCAACCTTCCCCCAGATTTTTCAGCTAATCTTTGTCTATCATTGGACGAATATGGGCAGGTTCGTCCAAATTAGGTTTCAGTCCAAATGAATAAGATCTTTCTCATTAAACTAAATGATATGATTCTTTGGTAAACAACGTAGATGGATTTTGATATCATATCTTTTTAATATAAACTTTTGTTTTCAACACTTTTTTATATAAAATGTATCTTAAGCTTAAAATAAAGTAAAGTGAAATAAATACTCATTATGACAAGAGTTGTTGTGTATCAAGCATATCAAAGCTTAAAATAAGATAAAGTAAAACATATACTCATTATTATAAGAGTTTCTGTATATCATATTGAAGTCTAAAATCATAATAAAAGTACATTCAAATTACCCATCAAGCATATCATCTTTTATATTCGGATATTGATATTAATTATAAAGCTTAATTTTATTATACAAAGAATACAAAATAAGGAAAATATGATATAAATCATAAATGACTTAAGAAAGAGTTTAGTACAGTATCTTTTAACACTATTTACCAGGACAGACCATAAAGCGTTGGTAATAACTTTCCAATACTTTTGAGGATTCCAAATCAAGTAGGGCTTTTGCCACAGGGTGATAAATGCTCGAGTTTTCTTGTCTAAGTTTCCACTGCTGGATGAAGTTTCACTCGTGACCCTATGGACCTGACATCCCGAATTGAAAAAGATCGGCGAGGAAATCCAACATTGATCAATCAAATCAGAATCCCGTTTCTGCATAAAACTGCTCTGTCCCCTGCAGAATGGTACATGGTAGGATTGGCTCGCTTTGCTTGGATCATCTTCTCTACCTATCTCTTTTTGTCTTCGCCACAGAGTCCCGTGTGCTTTTTACATGCACATTAAATTCCCTTTTGTCCTCTGCAGTTCTACCTTTCAGGGAAGGCACACTGATTCCTCTCTCACTCTCTCTCTCTCTGCCTCTGATGTGTATTTTTGGACGTGGATACACACCCATGACCTCTTATTCTCTGTCAACACGCCAGGCCTTTTCTTACCCCATGGATTCCGTTCTGTCTACTGCTTTCTGATGTCTTCTCCTCTGTGTGCACTTGGGCTTCTTTTACCCTTTTGGTGCTGCTAGATTTCCTTGGAGCAGGTTCTGCCTCTGGCATTTTGCTGTGGTGGGTCCTGTTTTTTATGGTCCCCCTCTGGGATCCACAAGAAGCCATGGGCATAGCCCAAGAAGTTCATGACAGTGTAATGATGCACTTTGTCAGCCCATATATTCTTTCATCTCTTCCAAATATAGCTGGATCTTGCAGACGAACAATCATCCAGCCAGCCCAATTATTCCTTGTTGATGATGCTGTTTCATTTGCTTTTGCAGGTTGTCCGGAGAAATCCGTGGAGATCTGGCCTTTTATGTTTGTTCCCATTACAAACTGGCACGTATGTTTGCCTGCGCCATCTCTTGTCTAGTTTCTCACTTCCGGTAATTGGCTTCAATTATTGACCCCAAAACTACCAACTGAAGCCATACCAGTCGAAGTTGAATAGAAGGGATACAAACTTGGGAAAAATTTTGCGGATACATTTCTCCTTGTAGAGTCCTTGTGAAAAATGGAAATGGGGGTTATGTGAACTCTAAAGAAGTTTCAACATGCGCCAAAATGGGTAATCCATGGTACCATAACGCCATCATTTTGTAAGAAAACATTGTTCTTATAAACAATCAATTTATAAGAAGAAAAATAGACATTTTCTAATATGATATTGGAAGCTACCAAGCACTTGGCTCCAGTAGCATAAACCTTGTCTAGGATATCATAAAAAAAAATTAAGAAAAAACAATTAAACCCTTTCAAAAATTATAAATAGATGTAAGTGTTCCCTTCCCTAATCCGCCAATTATTTAACAAAGTTAAGTTTAAATTCATAAATGGATTGACATTGGGTATTATCGACGCTGGGCACATTTCTGTTAAAGTAGAATATTGCCATTGCCTCGTAGTGGCCAGCTTAATATATTGGTAGTGGACGATGATGGGAAAGGTTGTAACGTGATTAAAGTCAAGTGAAAACACATGTTCGGTCAGGAATGGGCAGTCCATGGTTGGCTTTCTTTATCACATGCCATGGTTGCTTTGTTCCCTAAACATATAAAATATGCTTGATCGACACGCATTTATGGGATGAAAAGAAGATAAAGATATGAGATCCTAGGAGCTCACACTTTTCACTTATAAAATTAGTTAGTACTTAAAAAAGAAGAACATTCCACATTTCTATAGGAGCAAACCTAAGGCCTAGAGCCGAACTCATGCCCGCTTTAAGATCCATAGCTCTATGCAGTCGTATCTTATATGGATTTGCCCCTCGAGTCTTTTTATGCTCCTTTTTGGGTGGTTCTAACGGAGTAACTTGGCTATTTCTCCCCTCCTCTCTCTCTCTCTCTTTCCCTACTTGAATATTTTTGGAAGTGTCAGGGTGGTTTCGACCAAAAGGGAATAACCTTACATATAATAGTGATATCTTGATATAAAAATAATATAAGACTCATATTTGAAACACATGTATAATTTATGTAAGGATCTAGTTTCATGAGCAAAAGAGCACAACATTTAAACTTAGGTTTTGGTATTATTCCTCTTTTAAAACCAATTATTAGAAGAGCCAACTTCATGTCTAGATTAAGATAGTCTTTCCATATAACCCTTATTATGTTCTTATGCTAGCTTAATCCAAGTAGCCCTTCCATAACTCATCTTCTTATTAGTTCCAACTCAAAATGTAGGTTTTTGAAGGAAATGACAATGACAAAGGTAAAGAAGATAAAGGTTAAGTCAGAAGGGACGGGAGGCCCATATCCGTTCAATACTTTGCACAAAGTCTCTCCAATGCTCCATTGTGGATTGGGCTACATTTTAATTCAGCAGGTTGATAAGATTTTGGTCCATCAACGTGATTCGACTCTCCCTTGAAGAGTCCTCGGATTTCCCGCTGATCTTGTTTTTACCAGAGTTGGACAAGGGAAGAGACAGAACATCCATCAATATGGACACAATTATCACAAGAAAAACCATAGTTTTATTCATCCGGTCCTTCTTCCTAGTCGATGCTACTGACCATCCTCTCGATTTCTCCATAGGCATCCCAGAATCCGCCATTCCCCCCACATTATAAAACCACTGAACCACAGCGGATGTACCTCTGCTCCCCATTCAGTCAGGCTCCAATGGGTTCCATTGCGCCTCCACAACCATCGGCCCAGAACCCTCCACGTAGCGACCATGTCTTTGTCTCGTTCCGTCTCCGCCAGGAAGGGCCAAAGCCAAACCTTTTCAATAGAATAGATTGCTACAGCCCCAACGATAACTCATGGACCCATGTTAGCATAATCCCAGGCCTCGATGATAACCGTGCACTAAAAGGCTTCGCAATGGTGGCTCTCGGAGACTTTCTTTTCGTGATCGGCGGCAAGGAATATTACCGGGAACAGGCTTATGAGTTGCAGGATCCCGATGAGTTCGTGGACGTGGACGTGGACGTCCGAATCCTTTGCTCGGTCTGGCGTTACAATGTTCGGTCTAAACAGTGGTCACGAGGTGCTCCACTCGGCACTCCGCGGAGTGACTTTGCATGCTCCGTCTGCGACAACAGAATTTACGTGGCCGGCGGGCAGTCCAACGTGACGTCCCCTATGGGCGTATCCACGGCGGAGGTGTACGATCCATTGCTTGACATCTGGACCCCGTTGCCCAGCATGACTATTCGCAGGTACAAGTGTGCGGGAGTGACATTGAATGGAAAATTCCACGTTGTCGGGGGATTCACCGGAAATGGAGAGGAGAATCCGAGCCCGTACGTCCTGGAGCGGAGCTCCGCTGAGGTGTACGACGTGCATACGGGACGCTGGGAGCTGCTGAGGAGGATGTGGCCGCTTGATGTGCCGCCGAACCAAATTGTCGCGGTTGGCGGGAGGTTATTTAGCTGCGGGAATTGCCTGAATGCAATCAACGGTCACATCGAAGCTTACGATGGCAGACTATGGAACGAAGTGGAGGGATCGCAAGAAAATCTACATTCCGGGATTTTGATGGGCAACCCCGACAACGAAGACGAGCAAGCAAATCATCGGCTTTACCTCACCATGGCGCCGGTGGGTACGTGTTTATATATACTCGCAGGGTATCGGACGGGCAACAGCGCTGCAAAGTCGACGTTCATGGCTCATGTATTCGACACTTCAGCGACTCACAACGCCTGGATGACAACGGAGCCATTCGAGGAGGAGGGGGAGAAAGAGCTTTGCAGCCACCCCTGCGTTGTTAATCTCTAGTAAGCAACGTTAACAACCCCCTACCCATAATGCAATGTTGTTCGCTTATACTCTATTTCTTCTTTTCTTTCTTTGTTTCTTTTTTTTTTTTTTGGTTCTCTTTTGGCCTTTTTTGGTATAAAGGATGTTGAAGAGAAATGAGATATGGAACTCAAGACTTATGTTCTTAGTAGTAGATATCAATTACTAAGTTATTGGCTTATTGACTATTTACACTATAGTTGCTTGTAATAACGTACCAAAAATTAGGAGAATCTTCACTTTTTCTTTTCTTTTTTTTTGTATTTTTTCTTTGTTTGCGTGAATTGATAGTACAATGCAATGGTAACCTGTTTGAAATTTCAAATTATTTTCAATTCATTATATAATCTTTTACGCATAAACATTTCTTTATGTTCCTTAAAAGTCAAATTTAGAGAAGAAAAAAAAAACTCCTTAACATAGTATTAAATCTTATTATGCAAATGAATAAGATTTTGTTATGATTCATAATAATGGATGGTGAATCAATTGTGTGATTTCAATTATAAGTAAGATCATGGAATACAATGACATAGAAAAGCTTAAGAAGCAATCACGTTCAGGATGTAGCCATTGAGAACGTAATTGACCTGCATCATGCAAAGGGTGGGACTGCACTGCTCAATTGCTTTCAAGCAAAGTTCTCCATTATAATGCAACAAGGGCAATGTCAAAAGGCCCGCCAAGTGTTCTTTCTCTCACCGTGTGACTTGGTTCTTTAGGTTGTGCTCCAATTTGACGGGGGGACATGTGGTCAATTAGTCCACACTTTAAATACTCTGAACATAAGATTTGCTCTGCAAAGAATCTATATAATAAGGCTTTAGTGCCGAACCAAATCATGATTACCAAAAGATGAAAGACACTAGGGTCTATTCTGAGGCATTTTAATGATGTTTGTCCAGAATTAGAAAGAACTTAGGGGCCCAAATCAGATTAAAATCTTGTTTGCATAGTTTAGGACATATCACTTCAACATGGAAAGCCACTGGTTCATAGTCGGCCCCTACTTTATATACACCAAGAAAAGCTAGGATAATGTTGCGTCTCAAGCACACACAAGGGTCCTTCAAATTGCCAAGTCCCAACTCATGACCGTTGCTGGTTTGCATGGCCCCCAACAATCTTATTCATTTGTCTTCTCCGATATGACTTCACCGGAAATCATGTTCCCCCTCCCTTGGGCCCTATCAATGTCCATTGAACCTTACCCTTTCATCAACCCCAATGGGCGGGAGGCGACAACCCAATTGGTATAAGATGTTATGAAGTAACGTAGACAAAAGTTACACTCTAATTTTTAAATTGAATCATAAAACTAATTCTTATATAGTATTTGAGATCGAGTTAACTCTTACTTACTTGGTTTATAGGAAAATTCATTCTACCATATCTAACAATGAGACTAAAACGTCTAAAGAGATCTTAAGTTCATTTTACTATACTTGGTTTAATGGTAAGCATCTAGCTATTGGTAATTGGTGTTGCAAACTTAAGAAGTCTTAAGTTTAATACAGTTTCATTCTCCATTTATCTATCTAAAAAGAAAAGGAAAAAATAAAGATATTATTCTAAAGACTTACCAAATCTTAGAAGACTAAGAGAATTAAAACATTGACTGAGCGTGGTCACCCACAGCCTCAAAGTGATTTGTGTCAATCGAGTATAGGGCATAGCCCCAAGGCATAGGTCTCAAGTAGTCAAGTCTTCCCCAAGCTTTAACCAGCATGAAAAGAAGAGAAAGCAAGCAAAAGATCCGTAGGGGCACGTGAGCCATGAGCTCAGTCGCGCAGGAGCCACCACTGCTTCCCGAGCCTTGACCACTGACCCACGCCTGACACCTCCATCTCTGTCAAACATCAGAACGACATCAACGATCGACACTCTTGAACAAGAAACCACACGTGGGACAGACCCGTGCACGCGCGAGGCTGATGTTTGACTCCTGTGAATTGACTCGGGGAAAATCACGGCCGGGATTTGGGTCCTTGCGAACAGAAATCTGGACCGTTGAAAGACGGGACCATCCCGAGGATTAGGCGTTAGAGCCTGAGAAAGCCGACACGAGAAGCTGATATGTCGGGTTTTGTTAACGTTGTGAGAGAAGGAGTTGAGGGTTTTCATCCCCATTTCCCGACCGGTCCATGTCAAGCCACGTGGCGGACGATGGAATTGGTTGGTTGGGCTGCCATGCAGCGGTGGCGACCATGTGGGCACTTCCCTCGACAAGCTTCATGTGAAAGGGTTCACGCGAAGGTGGTTCCCAGCCATGAATGTGAGACACGGGGAGGAGCCCCTTCTACACTTTCCTCGCGTTCACACTCTGATTTCTTTTTTTTTTTTTTATTCAATTTACTACTTTAAGTTTAGCCTATAAAAATTTAAGTTAAATTTATTATATTTAATAAGATATTGAAACTAATAATTTTTAATGCATGAGCATATTTATATAAAATAAACATCTAATATTAAAAAAAAATATTTTTACTTTTAAAATACCTTTTACCCAACAAGGAATCTTAAATTCACCTTATGAAACCCCCAAGTTGTTGTTTTCCACTTCAACTCGGGTGCAATAAGAGAAACGATGTGACTGCCTGCTGCAATGTGACTTGTGACTTGTGACTTGTGACTTGAGAGTTGGAATGGGTAACCCCAACCTCTCCTTCGGTAAGTTTCTTTGTAATTTCGGCCTAAAAGGCAACCAAGTCAACAAAGTACTTTCTTTCCTCCTCTTTCTTGCTTCTTAAGTTTGGAAAAGAGGAAAAGAAAAGCATTTTACTTTTTCCATACAAAAAATATGCATACAACATTGCAGAAACATATTGATTTCAAGTATATATGCGAATGGGGCACGTTTTTCTCATCCATTTGTCAATGTTGGCATCGATTTCTTTAGGCGTAAACGGCTGCTTTCGTATAATCCAACCATCTTCAGGAATCTTTCGTACGCAAATACAATATAGAAACAAGTTCCTGTCTGTAAAAGCCGCATATCAGCGGCAGAAAATGGCGATTGAATGCTTTTATGGGCATTGAAGCAAGTAATATTCGTCGTCTCTATCACCCAAGAGGATTCACCGCGAAGCAGCGATGAGCTAATGATGCGTGTTCCAGGAAGGGCCACGGAAATGCTGTGTCGGAAGACACACAATTATGACACTGCACTGCTGTATGGGGACCTGTGTTGCTCTTTTTGGTTAGATGAGAGACGAAAGGAGATGGGATCGTAGTACTTTGTTTTCATCAATTCCCATGTAATCAGTACCCTGTTGTCGGTTGCGGTATTGACTACAGTTATTGCTTTTGGGGCTCACCAGGCAGCCCCTACACCTACTTGCCTACTGTATCCCTGTTTAAGGCACTGATTTTGAAAGGATTGGTCTAAGTTCTTGCGCTCTAGTGTCAAAATTCAGCAGAAAAAAAAAAAAAAAAGAAATTACTTAGGTTGTAGTTTTGAGTTATTTTTGTTATAATATTAAAGTTTAAATTTTGTTTTATTTTGAACTCATTACATATATTATATATACATGAGTATTTATTTTATTTTGTTCAACTTAAATTAGATATGCCTACTCTAATTTTTGAGTTTTACTTTTGACTTATTTTTATTATAATATTAAATTTAAGTATATCTTTTTAATATTGAGTCTTAGGTATGTTCTATATGCAAAAGTGTTGGAATAAAACTTTTATATGAAAAATAAATAAATCTTGAGTAGTATTTAAATGTAAAAAATATTTTTTTAATTTATGAAGTAACTTTTAGATTAAATTATAAGTTTATTTCTTAAAAAAAAAAAACATAAAATGATGGTCTTGGCAAGATGGGAATTTATGTTAAAGATGTTTGTACTTATGTGGGTGCTGATTGATCTATGTTAATCCTTCAACGTTTTCTAATGACATGACATGATTTCAGAATAATGTAGTGAAGGATCAGAAAGTGGAAGCTTAAGCAAGTAATTGGATTGGACCACTCGACAACATGTAGAAAAAGCAAGATGTTGGAGCTGGCAGGGCCCTGGGGGACTGCTGTTTTCTTCTGTGGGAGAACCTTTGAAGTTAATTAGATGGAAAAAGATATTCCTTGGGCCTGAGCTGTTTGGATGCTTGCATGTATGGCTAAGAACTCTAATTTTTCCACTGCATATTGTCTTGTCTCTCTTTCTCTCCAATAAAAGGGACCCGTAAAGATATAAAAGTGATAAAATGTTGGCCCTGATCGTGAAATTATCCAGCAAAAGTTGTTTAAAGTTGGTCGAAGTCTGATGTGGACACAAAGCCAGAATAATTGGAAAAGAAAAAAATGCTAGTGGAAGCATTGTGGCCCTTCTTATGCAAAATGGGGCTGGAAAAGGGGAAAACATAAAAGTCAGAAAACTTTGCATCTTTGATGTTTCCTACCAAATCATCTATTTTTTGGCAAAAAAAGATTTAGATGTATATTTGTCGACAAGTTTGCAACCATTAGAACAAATAACAATTACAAATTACAAAATAATTTTCTTTTTCTTTTTCTTTTTCTTTTTAAAGGAACTTTATTTATAAATATTAAATCTTTTCGTACAAATATTTTGAAGTAAATTATATGAGTTTTTCAGTTCCTATAATATTAGAATTTAGATTATGTTATGTTCTATTTTTTGTTACCTCTTGGTGTTGCTAATATTAGGATAACTTTTCAATATGCATCTTGAGAAAGAAGTTTAAATTGATTAATTTCTCCATTCTTAACCCAATTCGCATCGAGTGGAGAGAAAAATAGAAGAATAAAGATTTACGAGGTCAATATGGTGCCCAACCAAAATGCAAGCACTAATTCTGATTACTTCATGTATTGGCTAAAGATAAAAAAAAGAAGCAGTTTCAGGTGAAGAGTTATCTAAAAAGTCCAAAGCCCACATGCTTCTCTTCTCTCTCTTTCTCTCTCTCTGCATTTCTCCATCTCCCAGTCCCTCTTTTAGGGGGCCTAAATCAGAAGTTTGAGTTCTCCGACAACAACAAAAGCTTCGGTAATGGCGTAACGCCTTAAAGTACTGCCTCACCTTCCACTACAATCCAAAGGTCGCTTACCCAATCTGTTTCTCTCTCTCTCTCTCTCTCTCTCTCTCTCTCTCTCTCTCTCTGCGTCTCTGTGGTTGGGTAACAGCTCTGCGATAACCAAGAAGAACCACGTAAAAATGGTGTAAAACCGGTAGACTTGGAGTTGAGAAGAAGAGGGAAACCAACAAGAAAAGAAAATGGGGGGAGAAGAAGTGTATGCATGGCCACCAGTGGGAGCTCCATTGAGCAGCGTGCCGAGAGAGGAGCCCTGGAGCCACTTTGATAACTCGGTTAATGCCGTGTCGTTCGGGTTCGTTGCCACCGCCATTCTCATCTCCATGTTCTTGGTCATGGCCATCTTTGAGAGATACCTCAGACCCACCTCGCCAACGCTGTCACCGTCCGGTAGCCGCAACCACCGTGACCTCGAGTCCCAGATGGGCTTCAATGCCAAGCTTGGTCATCCGTCTCCCAAAGTAAGCAATTCATGTCTTTTTTCCTTTCTTTTTTTCCCTTCTTTTTGTCAAAAGAGTTCTGCTTTTGGGTCTTTTTATCTCTGCATTTTCTCTTGCAACTATGTCTCTTGCTTTAGCATGCTTGATTCTCTCAAAAGTGCTTAAAGTCGTTTATTTTCTTTTGGGTTTCTGTTTTTCCATCTACCCTATCACCAAAGAGGGAAACGCAGATGCACCATCGTTCTAACCCAATTGTTGTTGCTTTCACCTTTTCATGACAGTTTGGGCCTTTTACCTTAAATTTCTGTAAACAGTGATGATAATTGCTCTGGTAGAAATCTCTTCGGCCCAGTTTTTCTTTTTCTCTCTTCTAATCATGTGTGTTGATTTGCAGTATTTGCTGCTCACAAGGTTCAGAGGCTTTGCTTGAGTTGTTTTGATTTGACTCTAAATGCACTTGCCCAGAAGAGCCTTTTTCTTTCGAAGTTTAACCGTTTAGTCTCCGCAGGAATGGAGCATCCACTCTCTAATTAGTTCATTTTTCCCTTTAATTTCTGTGTTTTTGCGTCCTTCACTCAGTTCAAGACATCCCTTTTGTGTTTGGTTCTTTGTTTTTTTTTTTTAATATGTTTCTGTTCATCTGGTCAGTCTTTCCTATTTTTGGTCACTGAGTTACCAATTACCACTGAAATTAGAAACTGGTATGCCACAGGAGTCAGTGAGATCGATTACATTCCGCACCATTCAATTTTCCCCTAGGGCCCTACCCTTTTCATCTTGATTCGAAACTTTCCCTTCCTTGTACTGACCGTTCCCCATATTTGTCCTCCTTTGTCTGTGATTTCTGTGCCGATGTTCTTTCTTTTCTTTTCTCCTTTTCCCTGTATTCAGCAAACTCTGTCACGGATCAAAGAACTGTTTCTCTTTTGACTGTTGAAGACTAAAGGTTGTTTCCAAGTTCATGTCTGAAATCTATTTCCAATTAACAGGTGCTTGTGCTGTAGCTCCCAGAACCAGTTGGGTGAAATCTATCTATTTACTGCATCTTATTGCATCTTGCTGGTGTTAAAGTTTCTCGTTTTATCCGTATGAACTTTCACGTGATTAAGTAACAATGTTGTCATGTATTTATGATTGTTGGGCGATGGCCCATTGAAGTGGTTGTCTGTTAAAGGTAAGTGGTTGGTCCCAAAGAAGAGTCTTGTGACTGTGTTCCTGGAGTTCAGTCGGTGTCCAACGAGCCCATCACTTACAACATTTATGACACCCAGCATGGTCAGTGCCGGGGCCGGAGACAATTAGTTTTTCTTTGTGGGCTAGTGCTAGTTTTCTGTCTTCTTTTCATTTGCTGGTTGCTGCGTGTTTTCCTACCAGTTTAAGAAAGCAAAGAAAGCTGTGTTGGAAGATATTTTGGGTGCTATAATTGCATCAAAGGAACTGAATCCTATTAGCTTGTTTAGGGAATCATATTCTGGGAATGCCTTGTACGATACTTCTGGGAACATCCAAGGCCCACTTATTGATCTTACCAATTTTTCAATGAGGGGACCAACTTTTATGTGGGACAGAGCCGACAAAGGACGTATTCTCAGCTTTATGAACAGGACTGTAGATCTACAGTTATTGGTGGAAAATGGAATTTTTGGTGTTTTAGAAACCAGGCCGGGTTAAATGTTGAAACAGTGATACTTTGTTGAACCCTTGGACCAAGAGATCACATAGGAAAGCTAAAAGACTGCATGAACACGCAGGTTCTCTCACTGTGAGTTTCAGAAACTTATCGTGCCAGTTGGAATGAATTCTAAGTCATTCAGTAAGCTAGAAACAGTTTCAGGAACACTAACTATGTGTTACTTCCTGGTGAAAATTGATCTGATATCCTTAAGAATCCAAATAAGAAGGATAGTTTTTTTTTTTTTTTTCCCTGCAGAATCTTTCATGGTTGTCTGGTTTTATTGATTGATTACCAAGACATCATAAGGAATCTCCCATTGTTGGATGAAGTCATCAACTGTGCATCTTTTGTTATCACTTTCCAATTGTCTTGTCCTCCTAAAATGTTGTTTACTCTCAGCATCCACCATTTCATCCTAAACTTTTGTCTGCAAATCGAAAAAGTCAAACGCATATGCTAGTTGTTGGGATAACGTTGTTACCATACCTGCTAAGTCAGAAAAAATACAAAAAATGTAGAAATGCGTCATCCAACCATTACCATGATCATGGGTTTAGTGGGTTTGATTGTCTTTTATTCTTATTTTTGTCTGTTTTTGCTGTTTGTATATGTTTTGATATTATGTACCAAGTAAAAGTGGACAACTTGATGATCCCTTCACCAGTTAATTATTCAAGGTTAAAACATTTATGAATCCACTTTATTTTAAATGGGGACTACAAAACCCTGTTGTACCGCTTGAATGGGAAACAGTGATATATTCATCATTGAAACTGAACAGCAGGACTGGCATTCAATCCGGCTGTGGCTCCATACTGTATATATTATTTTTTAAAGCGTGGTTGGGATCTAGTTATGTCTTTTATAGGATTCAGCTGTACATTTACAGCAACAAAAGGTGTAGATCTAAGCAACTTTTGTTCTCAAAATCAAAACATGGTTTCAGTTTGACATCAGATTTGTGGTACCAGTGCAATGCACATTAGTATACCAACAAAGTTTTTGTTCTTGTGGTAGGTTTTTCCTCAACAGTTGAATGTTGCTTTTGGTTTCATGTGTTCGAACTTGTTATGCCCTTTTGCAATTCATTTTCGACATTCCTAGTTATATCTTAACAATTTGTCGTTCCTTAATTCTGCAGATGACTGTATATGCTAGTGCAGTTTCAGTATTGATGCCTGGTGATCATATTCCTACGTTCATTGCACACCCAGCCCCAATGCCATGTCCCTCTGAACAATTCTTATGGCCTCATCATCATATTTCCTTGCCCAATCCCAACTTGAACAGCAACTTGAGCACAAACTCGAGCTCGAGCTCATTAGCCGAAAACCAAACGTGAGAATCGCATGGCATCAATTCAAGCGCAAACCATGATCATACACTCAGAGCAAGAGTCACTCCCTGGACTAAGGCAAGCATTGGCGACACTGTTCAAGATTTAGAGGTCATGATCATGCACTCAAGAGTCATCATTTGTAAATAGGATTAGTGCAGGCTGGCTTTGGCAATGGGTCACCTTCATATTAGCAGACTGACCCCCGTCCAAGTGCTGCTGGGATTTACATTTTTCTCTTGTGATGTTAAGATTTTCCAAACACAATTCGATCTTTAGTGATGTATCTATTGCAATCAGATGGATCGATTTCGTCTGTTAAAATCTGAGGAACGTAATTTGTGTTGAGTATAAGTTGTGGCCAGTACCTTACCCAACTTACATTAGACTACGACTGAACAAGGGAAGTATAAACGGTGAAAAACTTGTCATGGTATATATTTGCATTAGAGTTTTTTTTCTCATTTAAATGTTTATAACTTTCTTAAACTATTAAAGTGTCCCTGGTGCTAATAGAATCTTTCCAAGAGAGGCAAGGCAATGCCTTGAAAGATGCCGGTTCATCCATCACCTCAGCATTGTCTGTGCATCCATACGTCAAAATCAAGGTTGCTAACTTCCTAAAGCACTTCAGGGTAATGACAAAGATACATAACTTTAATAATTGCAAGCGATGGTACTAACCGAGCATCTATTCTTTGTCTTTGTTGAATATGTTTCTATTGTCCGTTTTGCAGGTCTTGCCCTTCAACAATGTTTAATAGTTGAATGACAACGAGTCCTCACGTTGTAGAGTTGATCAGCAAGTGTACCAAAACTAAGGCTATCTCAAGTTGTGTGGTTTGGTTTAGTCGTGTTTAGTAGGAGGTTCTGGGTTTTTCTATCGTCTACTTTTGGTAAATGTTAGAGAAGCACTTCACAAACCATCTCCTTTGTCGCATCCACCCATATAGTTGTTTCTCTTGGTATTGCAAGTCAAACATTCATATCAACGGTTCCTCAGTGCTACAAATCTAGAACTCCCCACCAAATATTTCGTAGATCCATAGACTTCTCTTTGAAAAGCATAACATTATAGACTTGCTCATTTAATGAATAGATTAACATCTACTTTATCTTTTTATAAATGTCTTCAAAGAGCTTATGTCTTTTATGACATCTAGATGGGCTGTCTTTTATGACATCTAGCCCATCTAGCGTAGACCTAGCAAATCGAGAAATAGACCTACATTACTCATAAGCAAGACCACCGCCACAAACTCAAACAAGGAAGGTTCTTTCTCTTGAATCCCTTGGAGCCGGGGAAGTGCCCTTTAATGGGTTCTTCATTTGCCAGACCCTAGGTCTTGCCCATAATCATATGCCTGGATTTCTGAACCCTTGAAAGCAAGTTGGAGCCATTAGCTCAACAGGTAAAAGTACTTTGAGGAAGGAAACTTTAGCTTAAAGGGAATTGACACTGTTTTGATATTCCACAAGTGGGTCATCAAGGTTTACCCAAAAGGAGATAGATTAATCAGTGCATATCCTTTCTGATACACGAAGCTACATACTACTAAAGTCATTTCCTTTTTAAATGTGGCGTATATTCCACAGAAAGACTGGCGCTGAAACTGCCAAAAGATGATCCTCCATGATCTTCACAAGAGAACAGATGTGAACGAAGCTTGAGGATTAAAATTTGAACTTTTAGACTACAGTACATTCCTTCCTTTTGCATTCAATTCCTTATGATTGGAAGAGATAGAATGTTGGTCTGACTCTGAATAAAAAGGATGAGCGAAGGAACAGTCCAAGATATCTGATACTTCCCATTTGCTTTCCAGGGAGAAAAGCCAACGGCTTGATATAATATTAGGACCTCTGTTGCATTGTCAACATGCACCAACGGCTACAACATGAATAAACAAATAAAGAGTTGGGAAAAAGTTGGGTTTCCCTCCCTCCCTCCCTCCCATTTCAACTCTCATGTAATCCCATAAGATTCCCGTTGCGAGTGAAATTAATGTGTTTTTGTACTATTGGGGAAAGGCAGCTTTATCTTAAAGTTTTGCTTGCTTCCACTTTGACTTTAACATGCATATAAATTTCTTGCAATTTGATGGAGAATCACATCATATAAGATTTGGAGTTGGTAGGTAGGATCAAGTTCATGGCTTTCGGTATAAGGACCAGTCTTTTTTAAATGTTCTTTTAGGGCCAGTCAAGAACATTTGTTTGTATCTTATCATTTTCTATGGTATGGTAAATGCAAATGTGACGATGGAAGTTATTACAAGACAAGAGTTTTAATATGATTCAAGAGATTAAGATGAACTTGTTTTGCTACTTACGACTTTGAATATTCACGACCACAAACTACTTTTTCTTCTTTTGAGACAGATGATAAAGTAATGTCGAGAGAAACATCTGTGGGGGCAATTGTATGGTGTCCGTGCAACCCCTTTTCCCTGTTCCTTTCAGTTCTTGAAATTTGACTGCAAACAGAAGCCCCATGTCTTGTGGCGCAGAGGTTTTCAGAAGAAAGCAGACCCAAGTTCGAGAAGCTTTGGTGCATACAAATTGCAGACTGAAATGCTGCACCCTCGCAGGGTCAATGGGCAACTTTGGACCCAGAAGTTACAGGTTCAACTTTCAGAAGCACATAATTAACATGCAGAACACAGCTTCATAAACCCAAATCAGAGCTTTTACACAAGAATCGTAAAAGTACAATAAAATTTCACAGATTTTAGCTCATGGGAATGGGAATGGGAATGGGAATGGGGACTTTTTACAGAGGCGTGGGATTTCTTCTCTCCTGTCCTCAGCTTTTCGGATTCAAAAGCAGAAATGGGGCACAGAGTTCGAAAACACTGTCTTTGCAGAACTGTAAATCTTTGGTTATCCGGACACGAAATCCACGGGGACGAGTTGAAAAGTAAAGAAAGGTCAATTCAATGGTGTTTCGTACTCTGAGTTTCCATACCGTGACGTTCAGACACAGACAATGCCATCTGCATATCTGACAACATGGCTCGCAAAGACAAGATCTTTCCAAATCCCCAACTCGAGGACTATTCACTAAAATTGAAATTATCTACAGTAGACAAAGACTTGAGCAAGAAGACGATGAATTTAGAGAAAAATGAAACACTCCAAGGACACAAGCGGGTTTTCCAAGGACTCGTTGGTCGTCGGCGAGGTCGTCGTCGGCTGCAGCTTGCCCTCCGTGCCGTTATCACTCGTAGTCTGCTGCTCTGTTTGTGGGGTGTAAGTCTCAGACGGAGCCGCTCTGACGCGACTGGGAGACTTGTTTGTTCTCCTGGCAGATGGGCTCCGACCCACGGCGGATCTATTTGGCCCATTATCCACACGGGTCGCCGGCGACCTAGACCGCCTAGCGGAAGGCTCTCCGGGAGGCCCCCTCCGGTTCGGTGGAGTCTCGCCGGCTCTCAACCCACGTCGAGGTAGCGGTTCTCTCGCCTGAACAGACCGGACCGTCCCGGAGTTAGTTGTACTGGGAGATTGATCGGATCTCCGGGTGGGGGACCTCCCTACAGGCCTCTCTCTCTTGGCTGCCGGGTCCCGACCACGAACTCTATTCCTGTGCAGCGGTCTAGCCGGGGACAATCTGTGGACTCTCTGACGGACCTCCTCGTCGTCGTCTCTCTTGGTGGTTGTAGTAGACACGCTCTCGCTCAAGCTGTAGACCTCGGAGAGCTCGGAGACCTCGTTTTCCGCAGCTGCATTGACCGGCGAATGAAACTTCTTGGTCCTGTCGTCGACGTCGATACTCTTATCGTCGCCAATGTCGTCCTTAACAGCTTCGAACACCGGTTTCCCGGCGGGTTGGAGGTCCTGCTGAGGCTTGGGTTTGGGGGTTTCGGAGAGCACTTCCTTGACGGTCTCTTCTTCGGACAGCGGATGGGAAGCTCTGTTCTCGTGGGACTCAGATCTCACCGGGTGAGCACCCACTTGAGGTTGGTGGTGCTTCTGCGAAGCTGGGGGCTTTGTTGAGCTCACGCAGCAACCCATTTAAGATCTTCCGTCGAAACGCCGGTGAGAGCTACCGCAACAAGGAGGTAGTGTTGGGTCAGACTCAAAGCCGGAACGCCATTTTCAGCCGGTAACTGCACTTAGAGACAAGTTTGTTTGCAGGAAGAAGGAATGGATTGGGAAGAGTCAATGCAACGTATTTATTGTACGTACCTCCGACAATTTGTCTGAACCAAACTCTGTAGCAGAAAATAATAAAACAGTCCTAAAGTCTCATTTATGTAATAACTTCTTTGAGGTTGTCCATTACTAATAATTATTATAAATATTTAAAAAATTGCAACAATTACATACCAAACATCTTATCTAGGATGATTTTTATTATGTCAAAAATAAATTTTATATTTCAAAATTAGGTTAACTGATATTCTAATTGCAGTACATAATTTTTATAATTTTTTGTATTGAACTTAGGAATAAGAAGTCTCACACAACATTAGCTCTTTGGTAAGTGAGGTACTCATCGATCGATGACAATAAAATTATTGCTTTTTTTTTTTAAAAAAAAAAGATAGTAATTTTGGACATAGATTAAGGTGAGTGGATGGATTTGTCTCCTTTTTTGTATTGGGGTCTTAATAATTGGGCTCGTGAGGTGGGTGTTATCGTTTGTCTCTACCGCGGTGGTTGATGAGCGGCGCAAGTCATGCAAGGGTGGTCGTTTTACAACCGTGACAGACATGTGAATTAACGTGAATAATGTGCAATCAGTATGGGTGGTTCGTCAAGGATCACGTGTGTCGGATGATTTTACTATGTAATTTAGCAGCCACAACTGGTTCTGATCCCTTTGACTTGGAAGGAACAACATGATTTAGACCAACATGGCTGTGCAATCTTACAAACTAATATATAAATCAAGATGAAATAAACCCATTTTCCCGTACCAAACATATTTTAATGGGTCATGATTGAAAGAAAGTTACGGTGCATTAATTCTTCTACCGCTTTGTTTTTTTGTTTTACTATATGTCTTTTTTATTTAAACTTTACTTTAAAAATTTTATTATTTAATGTGAAACTTTTGTTTTATATATACTAATCTGTATATCAAGCACGATTATACTTAAAGATTGTCAATTGTATAGGGTGAAATAAAATTAATATAAATTCTTATATTATGTTAAAAGATCTAAAGATTTAGTTTATAATTTAACTCAAAAATTAAATAATTATTCTTTTAATATATGAGATTTTCAGCACAAATTCATATGTTAACATTATAAAAAACTGGCAATCTCCTTCGTGCTAGAAGAAGAAAAAGAGGGATAAGAGGAGGGTCGGTGCATTCTACAGTTGAAGTTTTGCACCTTATTCAATTTCTCAGACCCCACGACAGTAATGGGTATGGAGGGAAGGCCTTGAGCAGTGTTTGGATCATGTCATAATGAGAAGAAGAATCTGTCGTGCACAGTCCCAGAGTAAGACAATACCGGAAGATATATTGTATCTGGCAGACCTGAAAGCCATGGGTCCTCACTCGAAATGCCGAAAAGATTCATTGTAGAGAGTTATCTTTCTGGAAATGCAGAAAAATTTGGTAGGATGTCATGCATTACTTCTAATTTTCTATGAAATTTACTATAAATGAACGAATTGTCTATTTCATGCTTAACCTGGTTTTAAGGATGAAAAGGACTTTCTAACAACAATTAATAGCCAATTCAATTAGATATCCCAAAGTGGCATGTTTTGCAACAGAGTTGGTGCAGCTCCATGACCAAACGAAAGGGAGAAAGATAACAACATTCGGCCAATTGCAATTGGTGGAAGGTCTGCCACAAATGTAGTAAATGCAATCAAGAAGATGATTAGCAGGCAAGGCGAGTATCTTATTGGGTTAAAATGATTTGGGCTGGATTTACATTTTGGGCTGAAGCCCATTCAAATGTGGAAGTCATCATCGAAGCATTGCAAAAGCCCATAAACAAAAGCAGCACAAGGAGTTCTATAGAAGCATTAAAAGGACCCCCAAAACATTAAGGCCCATGAAAAATGGGAAGAACAACAATCAGGATGTGATCTACAAAAATAGAGTCAGCATCAATAGCATATCAACAGAGACCTCTTTGCTCCTTATATGCTTCTTTAATGCACAAAAACCAAAAATAGAATCGGATATTGCACGTAATACAGTCAAATGCACACTCCATAATCTTGTGGTGGTGAAACATTCTTATTACTTCTTTCAATTTTTCAAGAGTTTCATTGTGGATCTCATTCTTAGTTTCCGTGAGCTTGATGAGAGTAGGCTTTCTTATCTATTTTGTCTGATTTTGTATTTAAATCATCTCTTTTTCTCATCCATCGAAATCTCTCTAATTGAGCAAAAAAAGTTTCCTCATGTTGTTCATGTTTTTGTAATGTACCAGGTGTATTTCATGGACTTATCAACACCATGTTCCTTGGGGAACATGAGAAAGCAAGCGAACGGTGAAGCACTACAGACTAGTAAGAATTCTGACGCCAAGACTAGTTCAAAATCACTCACCGTTAAGAAAGAATCAATGCCTTTTTAACAAATCATCCGTCAAACGATTGCTTCATGTATCTCACTAATTTCATGATTGCTTCCATATGTTATTGTTTTGGAATGTACGTGAACTGACTTAGTAGCTATTTTTGATAAGTTAATGTCTGGTTTTCTCATGATCAGATATATGAACTTTCTGATCAACTTATTATATCATGATACAGTATTGAGAAGCTTGTCCTCCTTTTTAGTATAGATGCTTGCATTATACTCTTCTTAAGTTGGGTTCAATTTTAGGTCTATTCAAATATCTAAGGTTTTTGACCCAAAGAAGCCATATGCAACGATCAACTCTAATGCATATTTCCTCAGGTCAAGACAAATTTCAACTTGTGACATTTTGCTTTAGTGTGAATGAAATATTTCAACAAGTCTAAATCCCTCATATGAAACTTCAAGCGAAAATAACCTTTTATTATGATCTTAATTTTTGTGAATTACATTCTAATTATAGGAACAAATGAGAAAGATACTTTTAGTTCTTTTCCACAATTATTGTGGTTAAAACCATTAGCTCTCTTATTACTCTTGTGCAAACGTTTGCAATTAGGAAGTCTTTTCTTTAGTCCTTCGTGTTCACTTTGAGATGTACTTAGACTAAAAGTTTTGTTGGTGAACAAAGTATGTACAGTTATGTGGATGGCTTAACCATGAGTTTTTCTAATAACCTAATCTTGGTTAGCATCTATGCTTTGCAAAAAAGGTTGTCAATAACATAAAAGTGTAATGAGTTAAAGATGTTCTTTAAAGTACCTTCCTTTGCTAGATGGACAATTCTTTGGGTAGGTAATTTGGAAGACCATAAAACTCATAAGGTCATTTCGCATGTAGTTTGTTCACCTAAAAAGAAAGGAAGACTTAAACTACTAAACTTTAAAGTATGGAATAAAGTTTTGTTGGGATGGTCACTCTGACTTCTCATCAATTATCTAGGTTTATTCTTATAAAGTAGATGGATTTATAGTACTAAACGAAGAAGAACTTTAATTATGTATCTTGACATCAAAAGAAATATGACATAGAGTTGGAGATATCTTTTAATGCTACAATAAATTTTCACGTCTATGCTCTTTGAACTTTCTTATTGTTGTAAAAAGACATTCATGGAATTGTACTAAATAAATATTGAGGTTGAATGGTATAATTTGATATAGTCAAGTGGAATTAGCAAACATAACTTTATTAGATAACTCATATGTAAGGACATACTTCGTACAATAAAAGTGATTTCTTGATGACTCTTTTTAATTGATTTATATTGTAATTTTTGTAATTGTCAATTTAAAAATAGGTCACACTTGTTTTTTCAATATACTTAGATTGGAGAAATTTGGTAAAACATTCTTGGACAACAAGGCCTTCATAAAAACATCAATGATTAGAACTCTAAATTGTAATGGATGATTAAAGCAACTAAAGGAAAAGATTTGAATGTGAAGCTTCTTAAATTTTCTTTTTTAGCATATATCTCTTGTATATGATTTGAATGAAATTGTAGCCATTTTTAAAATAAGGTTGTTAAATTATCAATTTTATTGGCTAAAATTAGTTTAATAGTATATGTGAGAACATTTCTATTTAGGAATATTATACCTTTTTAGGTGACTATTTTGTTATATTATAGTTGAAAGATTCCAAACTTAATTTTCTTAGATAAATTGTAATACTGAAGTATGCCTCTAAGTGATGAATAAATTTCATATTCATAAAAAAAAAAAAAAAAAAGAATGTTCCTCTCTAATGCCTTGCCTTATTCTTGTCTATATAACAAAGAAAAGAAAAAAAGAAAAAAAAAAGAAAAAAAGAAAAGAAAGAGTAGTAGATAAAAGACTAGCGTAGTTCTTTCCACTTTACATGGAATGAAATGGAGCTTTTTATCATTGAATCTTTTTTTGTTCACAAAACCTTTACCCCTATATTTTTTTCTTCCTTTTTTAAAATTAGGTGAAGGGGTAAAGGGTGAAATATGATTGAAAGATAGAAATCTCATGCAACTCTATTTAATTCTTTTTCAAAATTATGGTTATTAAAACCATTAACTCTTTTGTTACTCTTGTGCAGCCTTTTACAATTAGGAAGTCTTCTCTTTAGTCCTTCTTGTTTTCTTGAACACATACTTGTATTAACAAATTTTATTGGTGAACAAAGCATGTACACTTATGTGGATGGGTTAATCGCAAGTCTCTCAAATAACCTAATCTTTATTGGCATCTATGCTTTGCAAAAAAAATATTGATAGCATAAAAGTGTAATGAGTTAAGGATGTTCTTTAAGGGTACCTTCCTTCGCTGGAGGGATAAATGTTCTCTTTAGTACTTTGCCTTTTTCTTGTTTAAAAAACAGAAAAAGGAAGGGTAGTAGATAAAGGATTAGGGGAGTTAGCTCCACTTTACTTGAATGGAGCTTTTTATCAAGAAATCTCGTGGTTCACGGAACCTTCGCCCTTATCTTTTTTAATTTTTTTCCTTCCCTTTTTAAAGCTACGTACAAGAGGGAGAAGGTAAAATATGATTTCAAAATAGAAAATCTTATGCAACTCTATTTAGTTATTTTTCAAAATTATGGTCATTAAAACCATTAGCACTCTTGTTACTCTTGTGCAGCCTTTTGAAGTCAGGAAGTGTTCTCTTTATTCCTTCTCATTCTCTTTGAAGCATACTCAGATTAACAAATTTGTAAATGAAAAAAGCATCTATGTTATTAGGATGGGGGATAACCATAAGTTTCTTAAATAACCTAATCTTGGTAGGCATCTATACTTTGCAAAGAAGTTTTCGATAGTATAAAAATGAGTTGAGTTAGAGATGTTCTGTAAGGTACCTTCCTTTCCTAGAGGGATAAATTTTTCTCTTTAATGCTTTGCCTTGTTCTTGTTTGAATAAAAAAAGAAAAGAAAAAAAAAAAGGAAGGCTAGTAGATAAAGGACTAGCGAAATTTGCTGTACTTTGCATGGAATGGAGCTTTATATTATTGGCTCCTTTTGTTCACAAAACCTTTGCCCTTATCTTTTTTATTTTTTATTTTTTTAGTTAGGCAAAGGGCAATGGGTGAAATAAAATTGAAAGAATGAAATTTCATGCCATTCTATTTAGTTCACTATCAAAAAAATTTAGGAGTTAAAACCATTATCTCTCTTGTTACTCTTATGCAGCCTTTCGTAGTTAGGAAGTGTACTCTTCATTCCTTCCTGAAGGACAGAAATCCCATGCAATTTTGTTTAGTTCTTTTTTCAAAATTATGATTATTAAAACCATTAGCTCTCTTGTTACTCTTGTGCAACCTTTTGTGATTAGGAAATTTTCTCTTTTAACTTCTCACTCTCCTTGAGACATAATTAGACAAACATGGTTATTGAACAAAACATATACGATTATATGGATGGGTTAAGATGAGTTTTTCAAATAACCTAATCTTGGTTAGCATTTATGCTTTGCAAAAAAGATGTTGTAAAAAAGTAATGAGTTACAAATATTCTTTAAGGTGCTTTCCTTTGAAAGAAGGGATATACAAAACCTAAAATAGAATTGAGTATTGCACATTATATGGTCGAAGACTCGCTTCAACGTCAAAACATTATTAAATTGGTTGTAATTCACAGTGATCGTCAATTAATTTCGCATACCATCTTTTTTTCTTCTTATCATTTGATTGCGTAGGAATGAGTTATTTTTTCAGAAAAGGGTTGCACATGAGCTTAGAGGGACAAAAATTATGTTTTGTATCTTTCTTTCATCTTATTTTTCATATGGTGTCTTGTTGACTCGGGTAACTCAATCTATACGTACTCAGATTAGAAGGCACGATTATGTTCAAAAAAAAAAAATTAGATGTTTCTTTTTAAAAAAAAAAAAAATCACCCTCGCAGTATTGTAAAGATTTTTTTTAAAACTAAAAAACTTTAATCTCACTCTTGTGGTTTCCTAAAGATATTTTGTCTTTCGTAAAGACACGTGATACACATAAAAATCACGTAAGAGGCTCATGTACATGCAAAGTCGTTTCTTTATTCCTTCGATTTGGGTACGGGTGTTGGCTTTGAGTGACGAGCGTTTAAAAAATGGCATATGATTCAAATTTATTCCACAATACTTGTGAATATTAACGTCGGATCAAACCCAAAGTCCATTTTGGCCTAGAAACCATTCATCAATCCCAAGATTCTTTGAGTAGATGAATGAATTGCGAAAGATGAACACTTCTTTCGTGCAGGGGCTCCACTGGCTATCCAGAAAAAAGAAAAAGGAAGAAAAGAAAAAGGAGAAGAAGAATAAAGTTAGAAATAAAGGGAGGTCTGGGTCCTGATGCCATCGGTAAACTCTGCCTATAAAAAAAGTCCGATTGACATCACATGATGTTCAAAATTTACTTCCCTATTCTTCCATCAGCTTTTGGAGCGATCGCAATAGGTCATATGTTTTGTCATTTTCTCTTCAAACTGTGTTACCACCTACAATGAATTATTTATGCAGTTCTTGTGTTTATAGTTTGACTAAAATTCTTCTATACTGTCATTCTCATTTATTTATGCAATTCTTGTGTTTATAGTTTGACTAAAATTCGTCTATACTATCATTCTCATTTATTACTTATTCAAATCTTTGTGTGGATACCATTTTTACTGTTATGGAAAAACTAATCATGAGTTATTGTTATCTACAATTGAGCTGTTATATTTTGCTGTTATGAATGTTTAGGGTATTCATCAAATAAATTTTTAAATTAGGTGGCAAATATTGGCACCAAAAAATGTTTACAGTTTAATTTAAAAATAATAGTTAGAGCTAAAAAAAATACAATAAAATACACCAAAAATTATAGAGAATCTTGACTTAATCTTCACTATATATAAAGTAACGAGGTTTGTTATCAACCGTCTAACCCTAAATATTTAAATTGCCTCTTGCCTTTATCTTTTAGCTACTTGGAAACTAACTTCCTAAACTTTTCTTCGACAGGGTGAAAGAAAACCAAGAGATTAAAGGAAAGATATGTATTCCATCTTTTCCTTAATTAAACAGTTCTATGATAAATGGCACATCCACATTTTCATTCTATCTAGTTTGTTGCTACAAACAATTTTGACTCTATTCGCACCATTCAGAAAGCGAGCAGGTCTGATGGTAACCATTTTGGTTTGGATAATTTACTTGTTGGCTGATTGGACTACAATCTTTGCGGTTGGACTTATTTCCAACAGTCAAAAGGATGATTGTCTACATCCCAATGAACAGGCTGACATTCTCGCATTTTGGGCACCTTTTTTGTTATTGCATCTCGGGGTCCAGATACCATCACTACTTTTGCAATCCAGGACAATGCCTTTTGGCTAAGGCACTCACTTCACTCGATCCTTTGTTAAATCCCTCAATAGCCCTCTGGACTGCTGCAAAATGGTATTGAAGATGCCAAGTTTCGATCAAGAGGGGAATGAGCCAGAAACAGTTCCTCGTGCCAGCGAAAATCTTGATGTCCATGAGATGAATGAATCAATGCATTAGTTATTTACTGTGCTAAATGCAATAATCGATGATGTTGCAACTCGTTTTCACTCAGGGAAAGATTCTGGTGAAAGTTCTTCTGCAAGGCAAGGAGGATTTCGCCCCCAAGGAGAGAGAAGATCTATGGGAAACCAATTTCAGACTCGGACAATCAAGTTAGACTTTCCACAATATGAAAGAGGTGGTGTCCAACATGGTGGATTGATTGTGCCTTGCAGTTCTTTGACTACCACGACACACCAGAAGAAGATCGTATTAGGATTGCCTCTTGGCATTTAGATGGTGAGGCACAACTAGTATTTCAATTACTAAAAAAAGAATATGATAATGATCTCATTCCATGGCAAGCATAAGCAGATGAACTCAAGCAGCAATTTGGACCAACTCTTTTCACTGATCACTTTGGAGAACTCACAAAATTGAAGCAAATCACGACTATTCATAATTATCAACTTCAATTTGGTAAGTTACTTCTTAGAGCTGGTCATTTGAATGCTGTACAAAGTGTTAGTTGCTTTATAAGTGGATTAAAAGAATGTATTCGTTTGGAAGTTCTTGAACACAATCCACCAATGCTGTCAGCAACAATTGGATTTGCCCGATTATTTGAACCCAAAGAATTAACTTCAAGACCAGTCGTTAGCTCTATTAATAAACCATCACCTTCCCTTAACTGCAGTAACACCAAACCAATAGAACAAAAGCCACAAATGCCAATAAAAAGACTTACATAACCTGAGATTATGGATAGACGTGCTAGAGGCCTTTGTTTTAATTATGATCAGAGATTTACCCTGGGCCATTGTTGCAATAAGTTATTCCTGTCAGAAATTTTGGATCCTGAGGAAATAAGAGAAGTCTATGATGAAAAAAGGGAAGAATTATTGGGAGAATTACAAATGATTTCCCTGGTTGTCTTATGTAGGGTCAAAAGTCCTATAACTATGAGGGTTCAAGGAGAAGTTGGAAATCCAAAGGTTAGAGTAGCCATCTTGATAGATTCTGGAAACACTCATAATTTTATAAGTGATCAATTGGCTAAACAAATGAAGTTGCAGCCTGATTCCACCAAGGACTTCAAGGTTGTGGTTGCTAATGGTGAAGTGTTGCAAGGGGCCGGGCTATGCAAAAATGTAGAAATGTTGTTGCAAGGCCATCATTTGACTGCTGATTTTTATGTTCTTCCAGTCCCTAATCTAGGGGTTGTGCTCAGAATTCAATGGCTAGAACAGTTGGGAAAAATTGTTTGGGATTTCTTTAAGATGCGGATGTCTTTCAGTTTCCAAGGAAAGTCCATACGGGAAGTAAAGTGGTTAGTAGTGCTGCATTAGACAAGATTCTAGTTCAGCAGAAAGAAGGATGGTTGTTACATATGAAAGTCTTGGATGAAGGCACAGAAAATGGACAGCAAGGTCAGTGGCCTCCAAAGTTTGCCCCGTTATTGCACAGTGCTGCTGATTTGTTTAAAAAGCCTCACGGCTTACCTCCAATCAGATCACATGAGCACCAGATTATGCTAAAATATGATACTAAGGTAGTTGTTAATCAGCCATACAGATATCCATATTTGCAGAGAAAGGAAATAGAAATATTGGTAGTGGATTTGTTAGGTAAAGGGGTTATTAGAGACAACACTAATGCATTTTCTTCCCCAGTCATCTTGGTGAGAAAAAAAGATGGTACATGGCGCATGTGCATTGATTATAGAAGCCTTAACAAGGAAACAATCAAGCATGGTTTCCTAATTTCCACAGTGGAAGAATTATTTGATGAATTGCATGGTGCACAACTCTTTACTAAGCTAGACCTGCGTTCTGGATATCATCAAATCAGGATGAAGGATTCTGACATTGCTAAGACAGCCTCCCAAACACCCCTAGGCCATTACAAGTTCCTTGCGATGCCTTTTGGGTTGTGCAATGCCCCATCCACCTTTCAAAGTTTGATGAACAAGGTATTCAAGGACTTTTTAGGAAGCTTTGTTTTAGTTTTCTTTAATGACGTATTAATATATAGCAGGAATTGGAGTGAGCATACGACACATGTTAAGTTGGTCTTTGAAAGGCTGAGGCTTCATCAATTATATGTAAAAAAGGAGAAATGTTCTTTTGGAGTTCACAAGGTGCAGTATTTAGGCCATGTCATTTCAGGGCAAGGTGTAGAAGTGGAAAGTGATAAGGTTAGGGCAATTGTGGATTGGCTAGAACCAAAAAATGTGAAAACTTTAAGGGGATTTCTCGGGTTAATTGGATATTACAAGAAGTTCATTAAGGCCTATGGAGTGATAGTTGCCCCTCTCACTCAGCTTCTTAAGAAGGAGGCCTTTTAATGGAATAATGCAGCAGAAACTGCTTTTAAGCAGTTAAACTGTTTTGAGTTTATCTAGCGTGGAGGGTTTTGTGTGAACAAGAGTTCTGAGGGATCTTTGTAATCCGTTTGGTAACCTGTTCTGGGTTGTATTGTTTAAGCGAATACTTGCTGTATTTGGCTTGTTTTGGAACAGTTTTCTAGAACTTTATTATCAAAAGTACTCTGTTCTAGGACTTCCTTCGTTTGCAATTGTTGTTGCTGTTTGGCGTGCTTAGAAAAATTCAAGTGCCGTGAACTCACTTTCATTCCATATAAGGAGAATGGGGGCTGGCTGAAGCCTGAGAGCATTACGAAGTTCTGAATTCACCCACTCGTTATGTTTCCGGCCAGTTGTTGAATCTGGGACAATGACTTTAACAAACTAAAGTGAATGTTTGATAGCAAGAGGAAAGCTTGAAGATTTTAAATGCTCTTGCAACCCGTAAGTTTGGGTGCCTTTTTAATCAATGAAACCAAACATGTTATCTCTTGACGATGGTAACATTGGCATTATAGTAATACAAATGTATGATGGTTGTCATATGCAAAGCTACCTTACTAGATTCTATAACAGCTGATTTTAGGCAATTTATGTTGAGTTTGTCTTGAAGCTAATAAATTTTGGTTTCTTTCCTTTTTAATATTGGGGTCTAAATAATTAGGCTCGTGATGTGGGTGCTATCATTTGTCTCTAACGCGGCGGTTGGTAAGCGGCGCAAGTTCTGCAAGGGTGGTCGTTTTGCAACCGTGACAGACATGTGAATTAACATGAATAATCTGCAATCAGTATGGGCGGCTCGTCGGCCCTCGCGTGTCGGATGCTTTCACGGTGTAATTTAGCAACCAGAACTGGTTCTGATCCCTTTGACTTGGAGGAACAACGTGATTGTCTTAGAATTTAAATATTACTTGGAGATGGTATTTTTTTAATGTGAAATTTTCATCTTTAATATTCTTTCGCGTCAGTGAACATATTTTGAGTTTAAGATTTAATAAGATGAAATAAATACTCATTGTTCACTAAACATATTTTAATGATTTAGGACTGAATGAAAGTTGTAATAGATTTATTTAAGTTCTGATATTACATAAAAATAACTTACAATTATATAACTTGAAGATGTGCATAATAAAATAAATAAATAATAAGTTGTTTGAGTAACCATGTGATATCCACATAATTATTCATGGTAAAAGAAATGATAAGAAATACAAGCAATTGAAAAAGAGAAAGGTGTCAATATAAAGTTTGAAGTCCGAAAGAGACATACTTCTTTAGTAACAATAAAATACGCCTGAAGAATGATGACTAGAACTAGAAGAAATGGCTCCAAAAAAAATATAATCTCGTATCTCTTTATGCTTCTTGTAATATAAGGTGGTGGTAGAACTGATGGAACAATTAGATACATCTCTTTGATGTAGGAACGAGTGGTATTTGGGCCTTAATAACCCCGCATCACAAATGAAATGTGATTCAAACGTATTCCACACTACTTCTGAATATTAACACCTATCAAACCCAAAGTTCCAATTATGCTGGGCTAGAAACCATCCATCAATCCCACGATTCTTTGGGTAGATAAATGAATTGTTAAGGAACGAATAATTCCGTGCTAGGTAATACTTGTTTTTTTTCGACCAAAGGGTCCACTTACTGCTCTGAGAAGAGAAAAAGAAAGAAAGAAGCAGAAGAAGAAGAATAAGGTTGGAAATAAAGAGAGGTCTTGGCCCAGATGCCATGGGTGAACTGAGCCTATATAAGTCCGACTACCATCACACAATATTCAAATTTTCTTCCCTATTCTTTGCATCAGTTCTCGGAACGGTCGGCAATAGGTTATATGTTTTCATTATTGTCTCTTCTATCCGTGTTACTGGCCACCATCAACTAGTTATGCAATCCTTGTGTTTGTAGTTTTTCTACACTGTCATTCTCATTTATTACTTATTTAAATCTTTGTGTGATACCATTTTTACTTTTATGGAAAAACACTCATAAATTTTATTGTTATCTACAATTAACCTGTTATATTTTGTTGCGAATGCTTACGAGCTATAAATTTTCTGTTTTAACGTATTCATTAAATAAATTTAATGTTCACAAGTTAATATTCATAAGTTTCCTTCAACATTCAAATTTTAGTTTGAAAATAATAGTTGAGAGCTAAAAAAGAGATCCAATAAAATAACCCAAAAATAATCGAAACTCGACTTAATCTTTACTATTAAGTAAGTAATCAAGTTTGGTATCATCCATCTTACATCTACCTCTCGCCTTTATTTTTTAGCTACTTAAAAACTAACTTCTCTTTTCTTTGACAGGGTGAAAGGAAACCAAGAAATTATGTATCACATCTTTTGCTTAATCAAGCAGCTCTATGAGAAATGGAACATCCAGATTTTCGTTCTATTTAGTTTCTTCCTACAAACAATTTTGACTATGTTCGCACCACTCAGAAAGCGAACAAGAAGTCCGATGGTAACCCTTTTGCTTTGGGCAGCTTACTTGTCGGCTGATTGGGCTGCTATCTTTGCAACCGGACTTACTTCCAACAGTCAAAAAGAGGCCACTCAGAAAGCTTTTCGACGTCCCCATGAACAGGATGACATTTTTGCGTTTTGGGCACCGTTTTTGTTTTTGCATCTAGGTGGTCCAGATACCATCACTGCTTTTGCAATTGAGGACAATGCCATTTGGAAAAGGCACTTGTTTGGACTCATAACCCAGGGTCTTGCAACTATTATTATCTTCCGTCAGTCCTTTATGAGAAAAGAGTTATGGGTCTCTACTGTCCTCATGTTTCTTGCTGGAACGATCAAGTATGGCGAGCGAACTTGGGCTTCATATCTTGCTAGCCTGGATAAATTTCGAAAATCCATGCTTCCAGATCCTAACCCAGGGCCCAATTATGGAAAACTCATGGCGCACTACGGCAGTTACAAAGAGGCCAAACTCCCAACTATGTTTGAATTGTTTTCAGGACCCGAAAGAGATCCAAAGATTTCCAATACATTTGATGGAAAGCTCAATGCTCCTGAGCCAGTGAGCCGTGCTCATGGCTTCTTCAACAATTTGAAGGGTCTCATCGTGGATCGCAAGTTCACTTTACGTGAACGTGACGAAAGCAAGCATTTTTTTCAACACGTAAATCCAGAAGATGGCCTTAATGTGCTCGCAGTTGAACTCAACTTCATGTACGATGTTCTATATACAAAGGTTCGTGTCGTGCACTCAATGTTTGGGTACATTATCCGATTTATATTTTGGTGTGCTCTTGTGGCAGCCCTTTCAACATTCTTTTCATTAGATAAGCATGATTTTCACAAGATTGACATTGGAATTACCTATAGCTTGTTATTTGGTGCTCTATGCTTGGATGCAATTGCTCTTGTTATGCTTGCTTTTTCTGTTTGGACAAGTGTTTCCATTACGAAACCGTGGGTTAATAAGAATACTTTCTCTTTCTCAAGAGGATAAAATTGCCCCAAGAATCAAAAAGGCACAGGAGATGGGCTATGCAACACCTCTTCTAGAGATGGTCCGGGTGTTTACATGGACAAGACTTCTTCATGACTTATTGTTTGTTGGTGCACATATGGCAAGATTCGTAGGTCCCTAAATAGACTAAGTATTTAGTGTAAAAATATCTTATAATATTTTCATTTATTGTGTCCTTATATAGGTTATAAATCAAGCCTATAAAATAAGGCTTTCCTTTGTACAGATTAATTCAATATACTCGTAATAGAATTCAGCTCACTTGTTGGCCCTTTTACATGGTATCATCGACCTTGGTTCTTTCTTGAGATTCCTTTTCGCTTCCACTTTCTCATTCCTTGGCCTTCAATAACAAGTTAGGAGCACATTCGTCATTCCTTTTTTTTTTCTATTTCTTCAACCCTTATTTTTTTTTTTTGCCCAACGTCGTTTCCTTCCTTTTCCTATTCGACGTCGTCCCTACACCTTCATCACCCCTTCCTTTTTTGCCCTCCTTCTTTTCTCTATTTCCTGAATTACCCCTAGCCCTAATTCTCAATCTTACCCGGAACCTTAGCCACCATGTCCACCAAATCCACCGCCACCATCGCCACCGCCGTCACTACTTGCGATCCCTACAGTTTTTCGGCGGCCGATCTTCAGCCCGTGAGTATTGTCTCCGTTAAACTCACCAACAAATCCAATTAGGCGAATTGGAGCAATCAAATCCAGACCATCCTCCTTGCCCGTAACAAGATGGGCTTCATCAACGGCACCCTCCTGCATCCCATCGGCGACGGCAATGATGCCAAATGATGGGATCAATGCCACACTGCGGTCAAAATGTGGCTCATCAACTTCGTCGAACCCACTCTCACCAGGATGATTACCCGCTTATTGGTGGTGGAGATCTAGACTGTTTTGGAAGAGAGTTTCAATAAGGTCACCGCAACACAAAAATTTAGCCTAAAGGAGGCCATCAATGACCTCAAACTCCCTAACAGAGCCACCGGCGCCGAACTCACGAATTTTTTTGTCTGGCTTCAAAACCTCTAGAGCGAACTCAAAGCCCATTAAGCCTCGATTCATTGCACCTGCAAAAAGTATGACTGTGGTGTGAACTTTCGCCTTCGTGCCCGCGATCAAGAGGAGAAAACAAGGAAATTTCTCCTTGGACTTCCATCAGAGTTCCAGACGCTCTGCTCCTTGATCTTATCCTGTGAAGAATTATTGAGTTTGGAGAAAACTTATGCCATGCCAAGCACGACGTCACACAGTGCTCCACACACGCCGGAAACTTCCTCCGGCGACTCTTCGGCTTTCCAGGCGACCTGGTCGCCAGTTCTGTCGGTGAACAGAGCCTATATAAGTCCGACTGACATCACATGATATTCACAATTTACTTCTCAATTCTTTACATCAGTTTTCGGAACGATCACCAATAGGTAATATGTTTTCCTAATTGTCATTGTCATTGTCATTGTCATTTATCAATGATTTAAATCTCTGTGTGATACGATTTTTTTTACGGAGAAACAACTTAAAATTTTTCTTGTTATTTAGACTTGAACTGTTATAGTTTTGTGGTCAATTTTTACGAGTAATGACTTCTTTTTTAAGGTATTCATTAAACAAACTTTGAACTAGGTGATAAATATTCGCATGAGAAAATGTTCATTGTATAATTTAAGAACAACATATGATAGCTAAATAAAATAACACACAAAAATTATAGAAAATCTTGACTTAATCCTTAGTATGTGTTAAATAATCAGATTTAGTATCATCAACCTACACTATAACAATATACATTTATCTCTTTCTCTGCCTTCATCATCTTTTAGATACTCTAAAACTGATTTCTTAAACTTTTGTTTGACAGGGTAAAAGAAAATCAAGAAAGCAAAAGAAAGATCCGTGGAACATCATCTTTTCCTTAATCAAGAGGTTCTACAACAAATGGAGCATCCACTTTTTCGTTCTGTTTAATCTGTTGCTACAAATATTTTTTATTTTTATTTTTTTGCACCATTCAGAAAGCGAACAGGAGTGCGTGGGTACTCTTTCAACTATGGAAAGCTTATGTGTTGGCTGATTGGGCTGCCATCTTTGCAATCAAATTACTTAGGATGCCGCGGAGAGCGACATGATTTGATTTTGCATTTAAGTCATCTCCTTTCCTCACCCTTCAAAATTTCTATAATTAAGCAATATTGTTTTCCATTATTGTGATCAAAACCATTAGCTGTCTTGTTACTCTTGTGCAGCCTTTTATTGGGTGACAAACATAAAGTCCACGTAAGTAGCCCATGTACATGCAAGCTGGTTTCTTTATTCCTTCGCGTTTGGGTATGGAGGCCAGGCATCAGGCTTTGACACCCTAGACTTACAAGAAGCGAATGTTTCTGATTGGGTGACAACGCTTTAACAAATGAAATGCGATTCAAATTTATTCCACACTTCTTCTGAAAAATTAATGCCCGATCAAACCCAAAGTTCCAATTATTTTCGCCAAGGAAACCCATCCATCAATCCCAGGGTTCTTTGAGTAGGTAAATGAATTGTAAAGGACGAATACTTCTTTCGACCAAGGGCTCCACTTGCTATCTAAAAAAGAGAAAAAGGAAGAAAAAAAACAGAAGAAGAAGAATAAGGTTGGAAATAAAAGAGAGGCCTCGGCCCAGATGCTCTCGGTGAACTAAGCCTATATAAGTCCGACCAACATCACATGATATTCAAAATTTACTTTCCCATTCTTTCCATCAGTTTTCGAAACGATCGACAATAGGTCATATGTTTGTCATTTTCTCTTCTATCTGTGTTACCACCTGCCATCAATTATTTATGCTATTCTTGTGTTTGTAGTTAGACCCCAGAGTTCGTCTACACTTTTATTGTCATTTATTACTAATTTAAATCTTTGTGTAGATACCATTTCTATTTTTATAGAAAAACCACTCATAAGTATTATTTTTATATACAACTGAGATGTTATATTTTGCTGTGAATGCTTCCTAGGTATAAATTTTCTTTTTTAAGGTATTCATGAAATAAAAATTTAAATTATGTGGTAAATATTGGCATGAAAAGAGTTCACGATTTAATTTAAAAATAATAGTTGATGGCTAAATAAAAGATCCAATAAGATACACCAAAAATTATAGAAAATCTTGACCTAGTCTTTACTATTTACATCAAAGAATTTATGTTTACATCTACTCTTGTCTTTATTTTTTAGCTACTTAAAAACTAATTTCTTAAAATTCTTTTTTGACAGGGTCAAGGAAACCAAGAATCAAAGGAAAGATATGTATTCTCACATAAGCCTTTCCGTGATCGAGCAGCTGTATGATAAATGGAACATCCACATTTTTGTTCTATTAAGTTTCCTTCTACAAGCAATTTTGACGATGTTCGCACCACTGAGAAAGCGAGCTAGAACTGCGATCGTGCCATCATTGCTTTGGACAGCTTACGTGTTGGCTGATTGGACTGCTGTCTTTGCAATCGGACTTATTTCCAACACTCAAAAAGAGGCCACCCCGAAAGGTTTTTGACATCCTAAAAATGAAATTTGTCTGGAAGGAGACTCAACTCACGTCAACTATAGGTTGATAATGAGTTGAAATAAAATAAACTAAACGAGAAAAATGTACCTGAAGATAGCTGCATCTTTATATTAGGATCTTGGCTAAGATCTTACCCTCTATTTTTTAATCGTGCTAACCGATGAGAAACTAGAACTTAAAAATGAAATCAGATTAGCAAAACATGTTTGGGGAAATGTTCAGTTCTGTTTGGATAGCATAAATGAGAATAGAGTTTCTTTTTTAAACGAATACTGTGAACAATGTCCGTGAACAGTATGTAGATAGTGATCACTATAAAAATAACCGTTATACCCCTACCATAAACATTAATTCTATATACTGAGCCCAATGCACATAATTTAAGCTAGAGATGGGACTTAGCCGATATATTATAAAACGTGCTTACTAAATAGTCCTGACACATCACAATTCTATAAAGTATACTAAGGCCTACATTGATTAGCACCATACTCGCAATTAATGTCAAAATCTGTCTAATTAACAGAACCAATATTAATTACATTAATACACTTTCATAAGAGAACTACATTACATGAGCTTACAAAATAAGCTAACACACAATGCACATGATGACAGTTTGGCATTATGGGCACCTTTATGTTATTACATCTCGATGGTCCAGATACCATAACTGCTTTTGCAATTGAGGACAACGCTATTTGGAAAAGGCACTTTTTTGGATTTATAACCCAGGTTCTCGCTACCATTATTATCTTCCGTCAATCCTTTTGAGAAACGGGTTACGGCTCTCAACTGTCCTCATGCTTATTGCTGGAACGATCAAGAATGGTGAGCGAACATGTGCTTTGTATGCCGCAAGCCTGGGTAACTTTCGGGGATCCGTGCTTCCGAATCCTGACCCAGGGCCCAATTATTTGAAACACATGACGGTATATAACAATTACAAAGAGGCCAAACTCCCAACTAGGATAGAATTGGTACAAGTACCTAAAAGAGTTAGGAGGATTCCCATCTCATTTGTTGGCCAGCTCACTGATTGTTCTATAGTAACAGACGCTTATTTCTACTTCAACGATTTCAAGGGTCTCATCGTGGACCGCAAGTTCGGTTTACGTGAGCGTGAAGAGAGCATGCATTTTTTCCAGGAAAAAAGTCCAGAAGATGTCTTTGATGTGCTAGCAGTTGAACTAAACTTCATGTACGATGTTCTATATACAAAGGTCCGTGTCGTGCGCTCACGGTTTGGGTACATTATCCGTTTCATATTTTGGTGTGTTGTTGTGGCAGCCCTTTCAGTATTCTTTTCATTAGATAAGCGTGATTTTCACAAGATTGACATTGGAATTACCTATAGCTTGCTCTTTGGTGCTGTATGCTTGGATGCAATTGCTCTCTTTATGCTTGCTTTCTCTGATTGGACAACTGTTTGCATGGAGAAATCGAGGGTTGGTGCTCTGATGACCTGGATGCCCAAATACTTTCTCCCTCTCAAGAAGGTAAAATGGCCAGAAGAATCAGAAGGGCTCAGGAAAATGCCCAAAGAATCAGATGGGCTCAGGAGATGGGATATGCAACACCTCTTCAGGCGATGGTCTGGATCTCTATATGCCTTCAACTACATAGCTTATTGTGAAAAGGAAATTCCAAAGATCAACCGGAGTTGATCGCTTGTTGTTTCCGTGGGGTATTCCGGTTTGTTTTTTGTTGTTTCCGTCTTAAGCCTTTGTATTATAGTATAACACAAGTGGAAGGTAAACGCTTGAAGAAAACCCTCTGGAAATTCATCTTTGATGAGCTGAAAGACAAATCCCATATCGTATCTGACCTTGAGACTGCAACTAACATACATTCAGCTCGAGGTGGTTTTGCTATTCTGCTGAATGTTTCAGATGCTGAAATTAGGAAGTGTTTGATGCATTATATTACTGATCTTCAATATGATGAAAGCCTTGAAGTATGGCATATTGCAACAGAGCTTTGCTACATTAAAGACACTAAAGAAGTTCCATGTCGTGAACATTACAAGAACCTCTCAGATTATATGTTTTATCTTTTAATTATGCAGCCTGGAATGATGTCAGCTATAGCAGGTATTGGTGAAATAGCACTCGAAGATACATTTGCTGATACTAAAAGATTCGTTGGTAAAGGTAATAAAATATCTAAGGAAGATTTTGTTGATCGAATCCTTTCAGTAAATAGTATGGAAAAACCTATTGATTTGGAGGGTCCTGAGAGCAAATCTATGTTGTTTGATGCAAATATTCTTGCCAAAAATCTTTTAAAATTGAAAGAAGAGAAGTGAAGAGTGATAAGTAAAGTATGGGTGGAACTATTATCTTATGCTACAAGTCACAGCAAGCCCCACAATCATGTTGCTTTGCTAAGTAAAGGAGGTTAGTTTATCACCTTTGTCTGGTTATTAATGGCTCATCTTGGTATTGGAGAGGAGTTCGAAGCAATTAATGTAGGCCAAGGGGATGCAAGACACAAAAGGTCGAAATTGGTAGTAGGTAAGTAAACTAAATAAAGTGGTCGACTCGTAACTTCTTTCAATGTAATATTTTTTTGTTTTATAAAATTTGGAAGAGGCAGGGAATATTTGCTATTCCTTCGTTTTCTCCCAATGGAAAAAGATGATCGTGATATGTTTGAAAATATTGGACTATCTTGTAAGTTTTTGCCTTATATTTAAAGTGTGGCCCATATACTATACATCATTTAAGTATGCTTTAAGTCTTTTGACGTTATCACTGAAATCCTAATTAGATTCAAGTTTTGTTTATTGATAGTAGGAATTATAAATTTGATTTTCCTCTGGGTAGTTTGATTAATTTTTCACTTTCATGCGGAGCTCAAACCAACTTAATGCTTACATATTCCTTATTAAAAAATACAATGGTTTTTTTTTTTTTTTAGTGGTGTTCATTCAAGAGGTGAAATTTAGGCATTAAAAGAAAATATGTCTAGCACATGTAAGCACTTGGTCGCCCTCACTTGAGCGCCAGTGTGCATTTTTATGTAAGTCTCTCTTGTAGAGAAGCGAATAGGATTTGAAAACCATGTGATATTTACATAATCAATCATGCTAAAAGAAATTTAAGAAATACAAGCATGCCTAACAAGTAAAGAAGGAGAATAAGGTGCCAATATAAGGTATGAAGGCTGAAAAGAAAAATACTTCTCTGTATGATGGCCATCATATGCGAGCTACTTTACTAGATTCTACAACAGCTGATTTTAGACAATTATTGTTGCGTTTGTCATGATGCTAATAAATCTTGCCGGTTAGAGAAATTATTGCAGAACAAAAAATATTGTTTCACACAGATAAATGGACAATATAATCACTTTAGAATACTTCGGCGAAAGTAATCTATAGAATATGCATTTTCTCATCTTAAAAACTTTTTGGGTTCATTTTTTCACCCATTTTTTCAATTTTTAGTGACTAAAAAGGGTAAAAAAAAGTTTACCTCATATAAACACAATGTTTGAATAATGTTGACCTCAACAACCTAAGTATTGATTAAAATAGTAAACTGTTAATCTATCCCAAAAATAAATTGACACTTTTTAGAAAATTCAATCATTCTACAAAAGCTAGCTCTAAAGAAAGGGTATAATTTTTTTTTTACATATAAATAACTCCACAAGCTTATGCCTTAGCAATGAGAGACAAATTTACACTAGTATTTAATATGCCCTCTTACCACAATGATCCAACTAAACCATACCACAACATCACTTATATTGTGTAGACTTTGAGGCAAACCATACCCATATTGATAAGGGTGTAAAAAAAATTGGGCTATGATACTATATTAGAAAACACAATCTTTCTAAAAAATCTAACTCAAAAAAATAAGGTATCTCTTTATAAAAAGTTATTCTTCAAGCCAAAATCTTAATAATAAGGGACAACTCGGCACTAATATTTAACAACACACAACTTGATTTAATAAGTACAATCATTTTCATATAGAGAAATGCGTCCCTATCCCATTAACTTATGACAAGAAGTTTGAGAAAGTGCCAAGTCGTTACAATCAAAGTTCCAAACTTCAGCTAAGGTTTTGTTCAGTTCTTTAGGATTTCGAATTTAAAAAATTATTTACAATTAAAACTCAAAACCTTGCTAAGTAATCCGCTACCTTAACGCGCATCATTGTTTGATTTGCATGAGCTTTCCATAAAGTATTGACAGTAGTTGAGTTTTTTTAAACTTCAATACCCATACGATAAGCAACCCTGAAAACCAGCCGATAACTTGCACTTTTGGTAGGCCTGAACCCACTTTCTTGTACATGTTAAACACTACAGCAGGACAAAGCAGCACACTGATTGGGAAAACAACTGGACTCCAAACTTAACAAGACAAGCCTAAAGCAACGTATTACCAACGTTCTTACATTAATATTAGTGAAGTTATTAAAGCTTGTATTCATCAATTATGTAGCAGGGGCATGTTTGCCAATACCATTATGTTTATGTTTGAGAGAACCCATTTTCTACTTTCAAAACGGTTTATAAAAAAATAAATATATTCACATAAAAATGATTGTAACATATTAATAGATAAATAATGTGTACCATATACTGGATTTTAACATATTCTCTCATTCAAAATGTTTATAAAAAAAACATTTTCTCTAAAAATGTATATTCACAAGTGACAAAATAATTTTGCTTAAGAACTAAGCTATGATGTCATGGTAGATTTTGAATATATTAATAATGTTGGACATATATTAGATTTTGACAATTTCATTTCTAAATCAACATCTAACCCCAACAAGTACTCGGTTCTCATCGCTAGAAGTTAATTAATTTAGTGATGGGAATTGAAGTGTGATTGTCTTGCCTTCTTTACGGTGTAGCAACACAAGTTTCTTACACTACATGACAGTGCAATTACGTGGTGAAAAGGATTACATAGAGAGTAATGATCACTACACTTTAGTTTCCCAATTATCAATCCACCAACCATTGGCACCCGACAATAATAAAAGCCCACTTGGGGTGGAAAATCTGCATTAGTCAATGAAAACAAGAAAGAAAAGTTTCTCAATCTCTAGCGCTTTAGAAGAAGAGGTTTGCTGCAAAAAGAAGGAAGGGTGGAAGGGGAAACTTCTTTGGCACCATCATAGTTTCACCTAGAAAGCGTGGGATTGAAGATTATATCCCTTGATCTCTCCAACAACCTGTTTAAGCTTGTTATCATAAGTTTCCTCTTTCTCCTAAGAGATTTGGTAGCAAACGACAATGCAGAAGCTGAAATGTTCAGGATTCAGGAAGGATGACAAATGCCATCAACTAACTCCTAAATACGTTTGCCGCTTGTAGCTGAACCTAAGATGTGTCCCTTGCATCAAAATAACTTTTGTTTCATATTGGTGATTCTACAATGCCAAACTATAAAAGAAAGTTAAGCGTGGCCCAATTTTAAATATTATCCATAGATCTTTTTTTTTTATTGTAAAATTTTTATTTTTAACATTTTTTGTATACTAAACATTCATTACATCAAAATTGAACATGCTAAAATAAATGTTTTACATATCAAGTATTATTTTAAGGTTTTAAGATTAAATAAAATTATATCTCTAATACTATATTAAAAATAGACTCATAATTGATTTAAAAATTAACTCATAGGTTAAGGATATATTTTCTATATTTAAATACTATTTAAAGATCATATTTTTTTAACATAAGGTTTCCTTTCAAAAATGTCATAAAGAGCATACTTCCGATACACGAGTAGCTTGTTTGCACTAAACCAGGATTCAAGTAGCCATAAACCGCTGTAACATGTTGTGTGCTTTTACAGGTCTTTCTTTCCTCATAAACCTATTTTACAGGAGATAACTTTTAAATATAGTATAAAAATCTGTTCTTTAATAGGACACCCTATACATGATATCTGTTAAAGAGATCAAGTACAAAGTCTGCAACTTCGTCTCAATGATTCCGACAAAACTGTAAAGCAATCCTTTCCCAGCATCACATGGCACCCAGGTGTCCCTACGAGATTCTGTGAGTCTAAATTGAAGCCGTGATTAATGCGCTACGTGGTTGACGAAGATGGACGGACTCTTTTTTATAAGAAGATGTAAACCTAACCCTTTAAGAATGACTCAAACCATTCATGTCAGACTGCAGCTCAAAGTGAAAAAAGTTAAACATAAAATTCAGCAGACAGCACATGCGGCTAGCTTAAACGGCCTGTTTACCTTTCTTCTTATCAAAAGTGAGTTGGAAGAAGAACTTGTGAAATTAATTTTGAAAAAAGACCGCCATCCGACAAGAAGATAGCAATGTGTTTATCTAAAAATTGAGTTGTTTGTGAAAAAGTTATTTAATTGTTGTTCATCACAAGGAATAAGAAGCAGATACACAACATGGGGCTCTGTAACGGACCAAGGAGGGGTCTCAAATCAAACGTTGGAGCCAGCTTTTGAAGTTGTTTTCTCTGGGAGGTGGGGCTGAAGCTTTAAATAAACATATCTTAGTCTCTTTTTGAAAGAGATAGATGTCCCGGAACGTCTTTTTCTGAAAGAAAACAACGTTTACTCTTTGCTCACTGTAGAGGCCGAGTAGCCGAGTTTGTTCCTGCTTAGAAACTCTCTCCTTGTGCAGCTCTCCAGCGGATATTAAATAGAGCCGTGGAATCCTCAATAGTCATCCTTTTCGTCTTCCAATCACGGCTACCCAATCTTTGCTCACATTGTTCTTCCAATCCCTTTGGCTGGATTCAGTTTAGCGTTTCACGAGTTCAAAAGGAGGTGCTTTTCTCAGAACTTGCAGCATCTTTGGCAGACTCTCGTTTTGAGCTCCCTTGACTCTGAAAGGGTTTGTTTTTGTCTTTTTTCTTCTTCTTTTTCTTCTTCTTGGTTCAAATTGTCAGATGTGTAAGTTTTTTAAAAAAAGTTTTTATTTTTCGGTTTTTCTAGTGATTCTTTTTGAGAACTTGTGTATTGTTTGCTTTGGGTTTCGATATTTCAGGGAATTGTAGGAGGTACTGGAAAAGAGTTCTTGGAACACAGAAAGACTAAAGAAAGCTGGGATTTTGCGGCTGAGGGAATGGGTTCCGGGGACTGGAGTTCATGTTTGAGAGTCTGCATTGGGTTGGTGTTGATTGTCTCGGCGAGATTTTGTGTTGGGATTACTGACCCTCGTGATGGTAAAGCGTAGAGCTCGCATTTTCTGATTATATTTGCCTGAAATCAAAATGATTGAAGATGGCTTCTTTGATTAATGTGTCCTTTCATTTCAGTTGATTCTTTCTGCAAAACCTAACTTAGAGTAAGCGTTGCCTAATATTTAAAATTTCCTATGTTCTTCCATTTTTTTAGCGTTTGTTAAGCTTTGCTTGTCTGCAATTTTTGCTGTTGTGCTGTATTGAGAAGCGCAGTTTTCGGTTCTAATAAAGAATTTAGCTGAATTATTCCGATAAATTAAAGTTTAAATACGGTTAGCTGTTTTGTTTTTTGTTTTTTACTTTTATTTTAAGCTTGTTCTGCTTCCTCAGTGTAGAAATTATGGCTAACATTGTCAAATTTGGAGTTGTAATTTAATTAGTTTATTGCATCTGTTTCTTTACCAGTTGTGGCAATTAATAGCTTGTACGTTGCTTTGGGGTATCCACCTCTTCTTGGGTGGCTTCTTGTCGGAGGAGACCCATGCGGTGATAAGTGGCAAGGTGTTCAGTGTGTCTTCTCAAACATAACGGAACTGTACGTTGATTGTCCTGCTCTTGAGTTCTTATCTATCAGTTTTAATTCTTCTGTTGATCTTTTGAGCTGTTTGGGTTGACAGACGACTTAGTTCTGCAAACTTAGGAGGAGCTTTGAGCGAAAGCTTGGGGGACTTTGGATCGATCTTGGCAGTGTATGTGTTCTGGTTACCTGCAGTTTTCCATCTCATATATTCATGCAGTTGTCATACGGGTTAATATTCTTTGAAGTGACTGTTACCACTGCTCTCTGAATCCAATTTGCTAATGTTTATGTCTTAAGCCCTGAATTTGTATGGACTTGCTCCAAATAAATGCCAAAATGTCATATTGATCTACCATTTTGTGATGTGCTACGGAAATGTATTTCTCAAGAGTGAACTGTGCTTCCCTGTGAAGCCTGATTGTTACAATCTAGTCTGCTATTGGACTTTGTGATTCTTAATCAATGGATTCAATTTTCTGCACATAAACTCGTTGAATGTGAGTGCGTATTGGGAAGGAAGAATCAAATTGTGTTGCTTCCTCATTCAATCCGCATCTGTTGTTTAAACTGTTTCATATCTCTATCTGTAGTCTTATGAATCTTTTGGTACATTATGGAGCAGAGATTTCAGCAACAACCATATTGGCGGAGCTATTCCATCAACCTTGCCCTCCACCATCAGGAACTTGTATGTTCAAACCTCATTTACTTTCCTTTCTTTGATAAAGTGATTTAGTGAACTAGTTTTATCCTGTTATGTTCAAAAGCCCCAACTTTTCATTTTTTGAGTCTTTTATTTATCCTATTTGTTTACTTGTCTTTCTAACAACAAATTTACTGGAAGCATTTTAATTAATAGACCTTTAAGTTTTATTAAATTTTAACTGCACTAGGGTAATATTTCTTTTTGACATAACATTTCTGAGGCAGTTGTTTTTAATACTAGTGTTTGGCTGATGCCTTCTAATGATTTTCAATGTTTGTTTAGATACAAACATTATCCACCTAGCATTTGTGGATAACATTGATGGAGCTTTAAGGTTCTAATGCTGGGTTTCTTTTTGCTTTCTTGTGTTCTTTTTCTTCATCTGAAGTGTAATGTTTCTTCTCAGGTCATTAAACAATAACCTTCTAGCTGGGCAAATACCAGATGCGTTTCAACAGCTTCCTGTTTTGATGAACTTGTAGGCATCTTCTTTCAGCTTGGATAGCTTTCTTGCCGTCTTAGTTTTCTGTTTTTATGGTTGTGATCACATATTATGCTGCAGAGATCTGTCGAGTAACAATTTAAGTGGTCAGTTGACTCCTTCAATGGGAAATTTGTCTGCTCTTAGCACTCTGTAAGCAATTATCTCAATAACATTTCTCTTTGTGTAATGGCTGTACCCAAGAACTTCCGCTTACTGTATACTTGCTATATAGGCACTTGCAGAACAATCAACTATCTGGGACCCTTGACGTTCTGCAGGATCTTCCCCTGACGGATCTGTACCTTCTCTAATCCTCTTTTATTTTTGTTTTTGAATATTTCATTATGTCATTTCTTGGAATCTTAATGTTGGAGGAGTTGATATTGATCCAAAAGTTGGAGGGAGGAACCTTGAGCTGGCTTCAGCAACTAAATTTCTTTTTTTCACACTTTGTAGGAACATAGAGAACAATCTTTTCTCTGGACCTATACCTGCAAAATTACTGAATATTCCAAATTTCAGGTGAATCTAGGGGATGTATCTTTCTTTAGCTTTTTTTTACATATTTATTTTTGTGCCTCATAAAAATGCATGGATTTTCCTTTTATCACAGACGTGTTGTGTTGTGTACTCCAAAACCTCGAAAATAATGACTGTAATGCTACCATCATGGTGTCTTTTTAATCAAGTAGGGAATTTAGTTACTTGTATGTCCTAGATTAATTAATCAAATCCATACTCGAATTATCTAAGAGAGCATGAACATATTGTTGTTCAAGCTTAAGGTACAGAATAGTTTGATGCTTCTTTCTTAATTTCTTTTTCCTTTCTTTCCTCCATTTTGGGAAAACAACTAGTCTGGCATGACAATGTTTACCACTCTAATGCCTAGTAAATCAGCCTGTATTGAATAGTGCTTTATTTAAAGATCATATTTAGAACGTGGCTAATCCCATCTTCTAAACAATTTGTTATTGCAAGACACGGATAAGTTGTTGTCATTTTGACCTTTATGGATTATTCACAGAGGACATAATAGGATACTTTTGTTGTATTATAGTGGCTAGTTGATGTCCTAATTTTTCTGCATTGCAGTCCAATGGTATGCATAATGTTCCATTTTAGTATCATGTTTGTACTGCCTAACTTTTACTTGGTTGTGTTTGGTAATCCTAGCTTGTATTTTGCAGAAAAGAAGGAAATCCATTTAATACCACAGTTATTCCACCTCCTCCAACTGCGGCCCCTCCTTTTGCAATGCCACCATACTCTGCCGCAGCCCCTAGGCTATCACCAAGGAGACAAGGACAATTTGCCCCAGAAATCAGGACGCCTACAGGAGACAGGCCAAGTTTTACTGCCAAGAGGATCATTTGGATTGCTGTTATAGGGACTTTAATTCTGGTTGCAATGGGGCTGTGCCTTTGTAGTTTGAGATATATGCGAAGAAGGAAGGATAAAAAGAATTCTGAGAAGCATGATATTGCTGCCTATAAGGACTCCAGAGAAAAACTTAAAAACAGTGGGTCTCCGTTTCAACAAAATGATCTAATGGAGAAAGGTAGGAGTGATTGGTCGATTATGTGTTAATTGCTATCCATTTATAATAATTTATATATCTTATATTTTATTTTACTTGAAATTTTGCGTTTCGAACCTCTTTAGCAGTTCCAGGACAGACAGTTGTGAAACCACTAGATAGGCCTGCCTTGGACAATGGAAGAAAGGTTCCCACTTCAAAGCCTCAGAACAAAGAAGAGATAGACATGAAACTGATGTCTGCGGTTTCAATGCATAGGGAGAATAGTGAGACTGACATGAGCTGCATGGATATGGAGCTCTTGCCACCACCACCTCCACCTCCATTCTTTCCTTTTGAGAAGACCAGTGTGAAACCAAAGGAACCTGTCAAAGTAACTACAAATGAACATCCGTCTAAGGGTCTGAACACAAGTTCTGTAAACCCTTTCAGTGTTGCACTGCTTCAGCAGTACACAAATAGCTTTGCTCAAGAATATTTAATTGGGGAAGGCATGCTTGGTAGCGTCTACAGGGGTGAGCTACCTGATGGAAAGGTAAGGTCCTTTGAGTTTAATACGAACAGATTTTCTAGGTTGGCTATGGGCTGCTTTATCATGTAGCTTCTCAACTTGGTTGCCTGGTCCTACTTTAGACATAGTGTCATGATTGTTTTGTGTTGTTTCACTTTTACCTATTGAGTTGTATGGAGGTTCCTTTGTGGACTTCTGGGATAAGCTTGCATACTGGAAATTTCTTTCTCAATTTTGCTGTTCTTCGTCATGTTCATTAGTATGGCTTTGTGTGATGAAGCTATTGTACTCACCTCCAAGTGTGAAACAACAACTTACTAGGCAGCCGAGGCTGCAAAGTCAAACACACTAAACCATCACTCTTTCCCCAAGTTTTTAGTTACGTTTGGACAAAAACCTTGATTGGAATATTATGGGAATGACACTAATTATTCTTCCAGTTTCCTGTCAAGAGTCCTTGATAAGGAATGATTTCCATGTCTTTTTTGCTTCAGATGATCATTCTAGACCAGTCCCTTCTTGATGTTTTCTAGATACAAATTAAAATTTATATTCTAACATTTGATGTGTCACCTATTGATTCTTTGTAGCTTCTAGCAATCAAGAAACTGGACGCAAAAGTTTCCAGGCAGCTGAGTGATGAGGAATTTTTGGAACTAGTTTCTAGCATCTCCAAACTTTGCCATCCTAATATTGTGGAACTAGTGGGTTACTGTTCTGAGCATGGTCAGCGACTACTTGTGTATCAGCATTGCAGAAATGGGACACTCCATGACGCTCTGCATGTGGATGACGAGATTCATAAGAGACTTTCATGGAAAACACGTGTCCAACTAGCACTTGGAGCTGCCAGAGCTCTAGAGTAAGTAGAATAACTGACTCATGAACATGATAAAGTACCTATAAATATCTGGTGTAATTTTTGTTTCCTATATAGAATGCTCATGTTAAGCCAGGAGGTCAGAAACAGGGATCTTTATTGTCTCCTTACTGGTGAGGTAGGGGAGCTGTTGGAGAGCTCATAATCGGCTTGTTGGATTGCACTTGTGCAAGACCTTCTGTTATCAATTTTTAATCCAATAAAAGCTGACTTTCCCCTCTTTTGTGATAAAGGTATTTGCATGAGATCTGTCAGCCACCCGTCATTCATCGAAATTTCAAGTCTGCCAATCTTCTCCTTGATGACAAGCTTGAAGTTCGTGTCTCAGACTGTGGTTTGGCTCCTCTACTGTCGTCTGGTTCAGCAAGTCAGGTAACTTTGAGCGTAATATATTCAATGCTTGTTAGTCTAATGTTCAAAAGTGTTCTATAGCATTGTTAATCAGACAAATTGATAGAATACGATTGAACAAATTCGAATTTTTCCATAAATGAAAAACCATGTAGCAAAGATGCTGAAGGAGTAATATGCATTAAAGATATTCTTTCTTTTCCATCACTTTGACATGTATAAAAATAATATTGTGACATTTCATTTTCCATAGCATAAGAAAGTCCAATTTTTTTAGTATCGAAATGGACAATTCTATTATTTATAGTTGAAAAGAATAGTAACAAGAGGTTTGTCAAACCAGAATATCCTTTTATCCTCTTTATCTTAAATATTTCTAACTTCGAATTTTCTTGATTTCCATCTAGATAAGAAGTTTCATAAATGGGTCTATTTTTATATCGTGTGTCTTTAAAGTGGAATTCATCCTTTGTCTTTGCCTTTCCATTCATTTGGATCTCTTCCTTTTTAACAATTTTGTCTGGATCCTCCTTTTTTTCATGAAAGTTCTAAACCATGTTAAATATTTTAGGAATATGACTTTGGAGGCAAAACTGGAAACAAAAAAATCATTTCCTTTTGGGGGAATTGGTGATTCCAGTGCCTGGGCTTGTGGACAGAAACAAGTTTTTGTTACTGGCCCTTGTATGTCTTGAGGTTCTTCTATTGTTTATAGCCTTTCAATTTATGGCCTCTTATCAGAAACATTTTGAATGCAATGCTAACACCCAAAACACTGTCAAAAATAGAAAGAAACCCACTAATCTGACGTGGTTTGGCAAGATTGCTATCAATGGTGAGGTGGAGATCAAAATTCTACTATTCGTAATTGGGGCTTCATTACTCTTGACCTTACTTTTCTCTGTGTATGAAACAAAGCACACAGTTTGTCTGAACACCGCTTCTTTTCCTATTCGATTCTACTTTCACTTGACAGATGATAGCCGTAGGTCTTTGCCTTTCAGCAAAAGCCCCTTTCCAGTATTATTAAGAACAATCCAAAATACTAGGCAATCCACAATAGTAATCTTTCATATTCTGGGATCTGTAACCCATGGACTAGTCACAGTGGGGATCCAATGTTTATTTATTTAAGTGTTCAAGATGTGTATTGTCATTCTTGGGGCTTGGTGACCTGTAGTGTCTTTTCTGAAGAACTAGCTGACATCCAGTTATGTTCTATTTGGCCTTGGCTGCTGAGCAACATTTCTTCCTCTTTCTCTGTTTTGGCATTTGGGTTTGAATCAAACAGGGAGGACTCCCTTGTATCACATAGCCAAGAGTATTAAACAATCGAAAAGCTAGACTTGCTATTCTCCTAGTATGCACTTCATGCTTTCTTGATACTTCTGAAAACTGCTAACTGGTATTTTGTTAGGTCTTTCCAAAGAATTGTCTAAGAAACATATTCATATATCTTATGGTGTTGTCGCAAATTAATTATATAGATATTTTCGCTTTGGATTGTGGTTAGATGCAGTTTTGTGAGTTAAGTTGTAACAATATTGCGAGAAACTTTCTACTTAATGCCATAGGATGCCAAAACTTGTTACTGTTTGTACTTGTTATTAAACTGAAATTTACATTGATATTGTGCAAAAAACATGAAACTGTTATTTGGTAAGGCAAGACACGAAATTAAGTTGGATGGTTGACTTGTCAAATATAACTTGAAGCTGATGTTCGTGCATTTACTGTCAGTTGTCTGGACAACTTCTCTCTGCTCATGGATACGGCGCCCCAGAATTTGATTTGGGAAGTTATAGTTACCAGAGTGATGTCTATAGCTTTGGCGTTGTAATGTTAGAGCTACTCACAGGCCGGAAGTCATACGACAGGTAAGACACCCTGTTACAGAAAGTGCATCTTTTCTTCACCTATCTTTCACTTTTGCATTATATCCAGAACAAAACTCCCCCTTGATCTCAACTAAAAATGTCTTCTTTCCTGCTTAAACATAATATATAGGTCACGGCCTCGGGGGGAGCAATTTTTGGTTAGATGGGCAATTCCTCAGCTGCATGATATTGATGCATTGGCAAGGATGGTTGATCCGTCATTAAAAGGAACCTATCCAATCAAGTCCTTATCTCGTTTTGCCGACATTATATCCTCATGTGTACAGGTGAGAATATATATGGCACCTGAATTCAGTTATGCTTTTGACAACTTTGCTTATCTAGCAAGAAGTTGCCTAACTTCAATCCTGTTTTGCAGCGGGAGCCGGAATTCAGACCAGTAATGTCTGAAATTGTCCAGGAACTCTTACAGATGATGTAGAGAAGACACAGCAGAACTGGGGCATCAGCTAGAATCATAAGCATGCCGTTGTAACAATTTATAATGGTAGTCGTTCCATCCGGCGCGGTCTTAACGTAATTTAGAACTCATTCTGTAAAGGTGTAACCTAATTTGTTATTTGATTTTCTTCAAGACTGCTTACAGCTATGTAACTTATTCATGGTAGGAAAAAAATTTTAAAAAAGGAAGTCTGATGTGTAGGTTTTGGGTTCAGTTCTAAATATATTCATGCTTTGATGTTTACCCCTGTTCATGTTAATCTGTACTGTGGAAAATTGAAATGATGAATGAACAAGCCTGGCTGCCTACTTTAAAAATGGCTAGGGTTCTGTGAGCTAATATGAAGTTTAGTATGTGAAAAATCCAGATTCATTCTCTTCAAAAGGTCTCATAAAAGAAAAGGATTGTGAAGGATTATAGGACACATTATAAATACTTTCTTTTTTAATGTAGAATTTTATTGTTTAATATTTCTCATGATCTAAGTATGGACTTTTTTTATTGGTGAAGGACTGGCCTTTGTTACATAATACAATCTCAAATTAAAGATTATAGCACTTATAATGTGTTTTATAAATTTAGACAATTTTTTTCAATTAAGCCTTTTGAGAAGCGGTATACCTAAGTTGTTCATATGATATGAGGATCAATCTTGCGTTTGTGAAATTCTAACCCAATTTATAAGATGAGCTTAGACTATGGAAAATGTAAGAGAATCGAATCAAATCTTGCATTCTGGAGAAAAATGCTTGTAACATATTCTATAAATTTAAATAATTTCTCCCTCTAATGAGTCTTGTTTTAAAGAGAAATACATCTACATATTTCACATAATATTATTTATTTATTTATTTATTTATAATTTTTATCTTCTTTAATCCATATTCAAGCAACTACAACTAAAGTAAAGATTGACCACTAAATGGTTGGTAATTTGTTGGTCATTTTAATGAATGACCCATGTCTTTTCTAATACCTTTGCGTTAAAATCAAACAAAACTTGTTCATCCCGAGTGCACATGGCTCTGTCCTGACTTGGTTTACTGTTTAACTTAACAAAAGCACTCATTGTAGAAGACAGGTCCTTGGATTTGATGGGCGCCATGACGGTGATGTGGGATGTCGGCTTGGTCCCAGACAGTCAAATGGTTTTCTTTTGCTTAACCTTTAGCCATATTCAAATCCTAGATCTGTTTCAAGCTTAGGACAAAGATCGGAAAGTGAGAACAAAGAGCAGCTCCTGTCACGCACATGAAGCACTTCTACAGTGAAGTATGGATATTAGTATTCTAAGATCCTCACTTGATTCATGCCCTTTAAACCAGATTCTTGTAGTTGGCCGGGAAATGCTTTTACAAATCAATATTTCTAGTACAAGCCCCGTTTGCAAGTTGCCATGGAGTTCGAACTTGGTCTTCAGTCTCCAGTCAACCTAGCCTTTTGTTAATTTCTAGACACTTTAACAAAGCATCGTGGTGTGGTATCTCCCAAAGATTTATGTATCATGCTTTCTTAATGTTATAAGTCCATGTTTGATTTGAAAGTTAGCTCGATTTAAACTTCAACATAAGTCTTTTTTTAACAATATGGCATTAGACATATACACTTTCAATATACCTCTTCACTACAACAGTCCAATTTGGACCATCCTATGGTGTTACATTGTATGAATTCTAAAATTACCTATATCTACAAGGTTGCTAAAGAAGATTGGATTTTGATACCATAATAATAAGCACATTCCTACTTAAAAAATTAACTCATGAAATGAATAAATATATTCTATTTATCTAGACACACAAACTTATAACTTAGGAATGTAAAATTAAATATTTATACCATAATACTTAACGATCAATTTTAAAAAAGACTATAATTTATTTTAATATAATATCAAAACTTTATATCAAATGTGACATTTTATTACTGGTATACTAGGTTTCTATGATCTACGCTCTAAAGGAATAAGTGTTGGTACGACGATGTTAATTTGCTAAAACCTTCTTTGCCTAATAATCTGAAGTTTGACACTTACTCCCAACAACCCTTTCCCCCAACTTTAATATATATATATATATTATTTGCATACATTGGTAGAAGGAGTTACACGTTTTTCTATCATCTTTTCTGGTTCAGATTACTGGTTCAAAAGCAGCTACCGACCATGTTGGAAAGCGATGGCATTGTTATCTCTAGCAGCGGCTGCTCCTGCCGCAGATGGGGCCTAGACCCTGTAAAACCTGAACCGGTCATGCTCAAAAACCCATAGAGACGGAGATAAACTCTAGATGGCAGAACCCCACCACCATTAAAGACCTGGACAACTTGACTTACTGTTTACGTAACGCGTTCCTCATAGTTGAAGCAGCTGCAAGTTATGAATTTCTCTACATTCACACCTTGCCTCTAACTTTGAATTGGCAACTAAAAAATGTAGTGATCTAAATAAAATGCTATAACAGATAGCGCAAAACCAATGACAACTCTCAGAAAAGAAAACTAGATCGAGGTTTCAAAAACGTTCCATCTTGACGAGACCATGTTCTCAATACCAAGTTGGGTTTTTGAATGCAAGTTTGATAGGAGGAAAGTGAAATGAACATAAAACAATGCCAACAACTTGGTGTGCTCTTGATTATTATATATGAATCTTGCAGCAAGGTTCGGATACTAAATCCATTACATGATTCTTTCGTCAACCATGTTGGACGGCACGTCTCTCTTGATTTAATTAAACTTCATCAACCAAGCTCTACAACCAAAAAGCTAGAGCCCTTGTTTTAGCTTTTAGACCTCCACATGATTCAAGATGATTGTATTAAAAAGTTCATTTACTTCGTCAGATTAACTTATAAGAAAACGGCAATTTGTTAATATATAAAAGATTTTACAGCGTGGTATAAATAATTTGAGTAGTTCAACATTTTCTATTATAATCACTATGACGTGAAGTCATAAATTTTATGAGTAATATAATTGAAGAAATTCCACACCTAACTCATAGGTTAGAACCAAATCTTATTTACCTAAACCCTAGATTCTAATATTATGTTACAAAATTTGTTTTTCTTTAAAACCATGTTAAATGGAAGATGGATATTTTATATTTGGTAAAATAAGATACTTATCTCCTTAAAATTACTTCTTTAGGTTTTTGTTTAAAGTAATTATTTGTCATATAGAAAAATTATAAGACTATTTTGTATAAATAATAACAACTATATACATTATAATTCATAAAAAATTTAATACAATTGAATTCATTCAGCTTGTTGGCCTTTTATTTTAATTTAGTATAATTAAACCCATGAAACAAAAGTGCACGCCATGAATTGATGACATGAGTTATGAAAGTTCAGTTTGAGAAGCAACGCTTAAGCTGGAGTTGATACACCAAATTTGACTGCTATCATTGTTTAAAGCAATATTCAAACACCAAACAAGATGTGTTAGTCAATCCAAGTCACAATTACCACCCACAACAAACAGATTGAGAGTACTAAAAGCAAAGACAAGAAGAAACTCCAGCCTATGACATCAAATCCTTGTTTATAGCTTTCTAGTGGTTGGTAGAATAATCACCCCATAAAATTATTATAATATTCCTTTTTAATCTGCTCCACCAATGTGCTCCGGGCAAAAACAAAATAGCATAAACCACATGCACTATGATGGTGGGACCAGTGGATCACATACCATGTTTAACTTTATATAGTTAAAATATAAATTTATAATAAATTTTTCTTCTTTTTTTTTCTACATAACTTTTATATAATTAAATTTTATAATATGGTATTAGAATAAGTAATTTCTTACGACTTTTATGAATACAGATATAATCTAGTATAGAGTTTATACAATAAAAGTGACATTATGATATTGACGTGATTTGAATTGAACTATTACAACAAGGAGTGTGTTAAAAATAATTCTATTCCTTTAAGTTAGTTTTACCTAGGAGGTTTAAAATTTATAATTAGTTGGCTCAATCATGGTCAGCATTCATAAGGAGCTCTCTTTCTCTCTCTTTCTCTCTCTTTCAATCCGACGCGTCTTCGGAGAAAAGCAGGGAAGAGAAAAAACTCTCTTTTTTTTTTTTTCCAGTTTTGGGTTTTGGTTTGCGTGGAATTGAATTGCTCTGAATCGGTGCACGAGCTGTTCGCATGTGAATCCAATTCCTATCTTTCTTCGCGGACTTCATTTACTCGCCGGAAGAAGGCCTTCCCTTTCCCTCTCTTTGGACACCGTTTCTGCACGTGAACCGAAACGAGTTGCATTTGTCGATCTCGGTTTGGAGTCGGGATTCCATTTCTTGGCTTCGCGGAAATGGCGAAGCGTGGATATAAGCTGCGTATCCTTTGGAGTTTTATGTTTTTGAAAATTTTAGAACTTTAATTGTTTTCTTGAAATGCACTGCTTGAACGAGCTCAGAGTTTCTAGTTTCAGTTCTTGGTTGAAATATTAGCCGAAAATCTTGCCTTTGCTAACTGTGTATTTATAGATGTTCCTCTTCTGGAGTTTACGGCTTAACAGACTTTCCTTTTTGGGTTTTTTTTTCCTTTTAATTTTGTTGTTTAGACTCTGTTTGGTTGCTGGGGAAAGAAAGTTAAAATCTGGATTTTGATGATGGGAAAATTGAGCTGCACCGAGCTCAAAACGCACTTTAAGTTTAGCTGGGAAGAGGCTTTTAAATTCCCGGCCAACAGTGAACACGTTTTTAGTTTGATTTCTCTTTCTGCAATCTTCTCAGCAGTAGAGGGAGAATTAGAATCTAAAACCCGGATTATAACCAATATGTAAAGCTTTGTAGTTTTTTCAATTAAAGCAATAAAATCCACAAAAAGGAAAAATAAAGTTGTATTTTCTGTATCTTGGAACATTTCATTTCTTGACTGAACTGAATATAGAGGAATTTGTCGCTCATTCGGCGGGTGTGAACTGCCTGAGCATTGGGAAGAAAACCTCCCGTCTTTTTATCACCGGTGGGGATGACCATAAAGTTAATCTGTGGACGATTGGGAAACCCAATTCTTTAATGGTAAAGGCTCAAGCTTTGGTTTTGTGCATTATTCTGGCTTACGAAATTTCCAATTTAAATTGCTATCATCTGAGAGTTTCCTTTGATGCCAATTTCGGTTGTGAAAAAGTTCTTACTTGTGGAAAATTAAGTGCATTACTGGCAATTAATACAACTTCAATATCGCCTTGTCCTGTGTATTGTCACTGGTTCGCTGCCAAAGTTATCTAATTCTTAATCTGAATCCACGTTATGGGCTATTGATACGATGCCAATATAGTGTTTTAAGTAAGTGTATCAATTAATATGCTGAAATCACAATTTTGTTTAACTGGCCTTTGAAATAATGCACATTGTCGTCTTCCCTTCTTCTACGGTTGTCGAGAACCTCGTTTAATGAAAGTCATATATTTGCTGGACTGGTTTTTCGTGTAGCTAATAACGAATTTTTTTTTTTTTTTTTGTGTCTGACAATGTTCAGAGCCTGTGTGGCCACACGAGTCCAGTTGAAACTGTAACTTTTAATTCTGAGGAAGTTTTGGTGCTTGGCGGAGCTTCAACTGGTGTGATAAAGCTCTGGGATTTGGAGGAAGTAAAGAGTAAGTCATTGATTGATTAAAATTAGTCATTAAAGTGAAAATGCCGTTAGATTTTTGTGTATTAGGAGTAGCAGATTTGCATAATTGTTCCACCAAAAAAGAAAAAAGGAAGACTAATAATCTTGGGTTGGATTAGCAAATTTACTTAGTGAACTTGGGCTATCTCCGGCTGCAATTCTCATTTCAAGTCATGACTTATGTAGACCAGAATTTACAGACTTGCGGCCTTGGGTTACAGCATTAGTAGTATTTTAGCAAACCTCTAATCTGTTTGTTATTATTATTGAAGTGTAGTGGTTCGAACTCTCACTGGCCATAGATCCAACTGCACTGCTGTTGAATTTCATCCATTTGGAGAGTTCTTTGCATCTGGTTCAATGGATACTAATTTAAAGATCTGGGATATTAGAAAGAAAGGATGCATTCACACATACAAGGGCCACACTCGAGGCATTAGTACAATCAAATTTACACCTGATGGTCGATGGGTAGTTTCTGGTGGATTTGACAATGTTGTCAAGGTAATAATGGATCACTCTCATAGAGAGCAGCTTGCAGCTAAATTTCTTATCACTTTCTGTGACAGCAATCTTCTGCCACTGTGAATAGGTTTGGGATCTGACAGCAGGCAAGCTCTTGCATGATTTTAAGTTCCATGAAGGACACATTCGAGCTATAGATTTTCATCCCCTGGAGTTTCTTCTGGCAACAGGTGAGTAACTGAATCAATACCCTGATTTCAGACTTGATTTGGCCACATGTTTAGACAAAAAGGCTCTGCATGATTAAGGAGTCCCTGAAAAAAGGTCAAGTTATATTTAATGAGGAGAAATGTAGATCCTTTTTATTTATGCAGGTTATATTAGCCTCTGGTACCATCTTATTGAAGGTGCTTAGTTCTCATTGTTACTATTAATCACATCGGTTATCTAAATGAATTTATCTATGTAACTGCTAGCAGTTGCAAACATTTTGGTGTTTGTTTACTATTTTATTAAGACTGCAGTTTTGTTGATTTATAAGTTGGCTAGGTGCTACATAAGATCTGTTTGTATGATGTTTCTGATTACCTCTCTGCTTCTATAAATCGTTATTTTCTTGTTTAGCAAGTAATTACTAATAACGTAAGAATCTTTTTCCAGGTTCAGCTGACAGAACTGTGAAATTCTGGGATCTGGAAACCTTTGAACTGATTGGATCTGTCAGACCTGAGGTATCTAGTGTCATGGCTCTTAAATTGAAAATTGCTGAGTAGTTTAAGTATTGTAGAAGCTCAGTGTTTCGATGGGATTACTGAAAAACTCTTGAGATGCATACTGGTCCTCCCATGCAATCACCTATGCATCTTTTTGTCTGTTGTTTAGCCAGAGAGATCCTGTATTTTATCTTTCTGATTGATAATGGTTTGATATGGATCTCGTCACACTTCTCTAACAAACCTTGTTATCCTCTTTCCAGGCTACAGGAGTACGTGCAATCACCTTTCATCCTGATGGGAGAACTCTATTTTCTGGGGTTGAAGATGGTTTGAAGGTTGGGATTATCTGCATCATAAGTTTTAATTTGATTGGTATGAAAGGATGTAATATTTTCCTGTTTTCAAATTGTAGGTTTATTCATGGGAGCCTGTAATTTGTCATGATTCTGTTGATATGGGATGGTCAACGCTAGGTGACCTATGCATTCACGATGGAAAACTTTTGGCTTGCTCATACTATAGAAATTCTATTGGAGTTTGGGCAGCAGATATTTCGGTATTCACCCCTATCTTTTCATTCACTTTTTCTTTTCCTTTTCACAGTTTGAATCCTTGGAGTTTTCCCATGGTTTTTGGGGTGAATTTAAGGTATATTTTCTGTGACAGCGGATTGAGCCATATGGAGCTAGTACTGCACATGAGCAAAAAGACTGTACGGAGCAGAAAATTAATCTTAATTTCCAGGGAAGCCAGTCTTCAGAGAAAGTAGGAAGTGGTGTCAGGTCAACATTGGGTCAGCGGTGTATGTCTCCTGATTATGAGACAAAAGAGATAAAGAACATATACATTGATTGTAAGTTGTTTCTTGTTTTCTTATGCTTTTTCTCTCTGTTCTTATTTTTGATATTCTTGAAATTCACGAAACTTCTCAGTTTCAAGTTCTCTGTTCATTTATCTTATGATCTGTTATAGACATGGTTTTCATCAAAGGGTCTGGAAACTTTGAGTGGTCTTACAACTAATATTTATGAAGTCTAGTTTTGATTGGAAGCTGGTGCTTGGGATTAGTATGATTGATTCCTCCTTACCTCTCAAACCAAATATATATATAAATAGAGATAAGAAATATCATATCAAAGAAGACCACTGAGAGTTATGACTTGAGAAGTATCATGCTTATATGGGTAACTGTATATGGGTAGGTTAATGACCAAGGTCCAAAACTGTTTGCATATATCATATTTAAAGATTTGATGTTAATATGTGAAACCAAAATTGCAGCGTTTGGCAGCACATTATGTACCCTATTCTGTGATCCCAGTGTGGTCTAGATTCATATAGAGAGTTGGTTTCTCTTGCGTTGAGGCAACTACCCCTGGAGGTGTATTCTAACATCTGCTGGAAGTTTGGTTGGTTTTCTATTCCTGAACTGAATCTGGCTTTGCATAATTAAGAGTTGTTTTGGTTTCTGGTCTGTGAAGATAGATAGGATTTATGCTCTGTGAAGATAGGATTTGGTTTGAGTTATTTGACATGGACGGAGGACTGGGTTTATGATATATGGTTGACACACTTGGAATGGAGATCACTTAGATAAACAAGATAACTGAAAAACCTGACAAAATTGGATATGTAGGCAGTCTTGTGTGTTTATTTCCCCTAAGTTTTCACCCCCTTCTTTCTGATTTGCTGTTTCCTATTTTTCGTAAAGCTACTGGTGGAAAGCCTGTTGCTTCAAAGAGAATGGACTCCACTTATCTAAAAGACGAACCTGCATCAGACTCAAAGGAAATCAGTTGTCAGCCAGCGCAGAAGCAAAATCCTTTGGTAGGGTTAAATGCAAGATCTGAAGAAAAAACACTTGGTGAATCCTTTTTTGTGCCTAGCGTTGTACCAAGGGACAGTCCTGATGGAAAAGATGGTGCCGATTCTGGAAAGGAATCTATAACCTTTTCAAGGACAAAACGTGGTATGTTGCTCAAACCAGCTCATGCACGGAGGTCATCAACTAGCAAAATTGAGGTTGAGAAGTGGCCAGAAGTTGTTGAATCTCAAACTCCAAGCAAATTAGATGGTCCATTATGTTCCAACTTCCGATCCAAACTTACATCAGAAGATAGACCTGGAGAATCCTTGGAATCTAATATCAAGGGTGATGCTGAGAAGTCTGAAAAAAATTTGTTGACACAGACACCCTCTAATCAGGAAAAATGTAAGTTTTTGTACTGTTATGCGATCCTGTTCGAACTGAACATGATTGTTTCTGTGTTGATTCTTCGTTTTCTGTTATATTGCCCATTCACTAACCTATTTCTTTCCAAGAATTACTCACTGATGCATCTTTGCTACCTGTTGATCTCCATTTACCTCATCAAAACCTTGACCCCAAATACATTTAATTATTCTGATTGGGTGTATGTTTTCATCTTTTTTCCCCTCTACTCCCTGTTTCTGCCTCCCCTCAAATTCTTCCGGTAACTTTGCTTTGTGAGCTGTTGATTTCATTTATCTATCAAAGCCTTGCTGAAGAATCTCAGTTCATTCAACTGAAGTCTTCTGCCATTTTGCATTGCCAGAATGCATTTGCTCACCATGGCCCAAGATGTCTTAAGAAACCACTTCATCACTTTTATTGCGGTATCTGGAGCCTAACGGAAGCAATCATTTATTCTAATGCTTTCTTGTATAGCCATTCACTATAGAACCCAATTGCCTCAATTCTTGTTTCTAACATTTTTCAACTGTCTAAATTCCATATCATATAACGTGCTGTTACAGCTGACTTTTAAATTTATCCTATATTTCTAAAACAGTTTATGATATCTTTTGCCAATGATGGAATTGAATTTTGTCTTTTAGCTGAAAGATACGATTGTAATTTCATATATCTCCATTACATGTATTGTTCATTGATAAACAAGAAAACTGTTACTGTTTAAGTACTGAGGTATCCTGGTATCTCTGTTGGCTTTTTCCTCCAAAATTACAGGTTATAATCTTTTGATATCACTGTTTATGCTTGTCCATGGGCCTTTTCTTTTACCTCATTCTCTGGTTATCTGGAGTTTGGGCATTTTCTTCCTTTATTTATGGTGGGCTCTTAATAATCTTTGTTGATGATCTCTGAATAGATTTTTAGTCTCTTACTGGTAGTAATTCATTTTCATTCTTTCTTTCTGTTTCAGGTGACGAATCCTTGAATTGCAGCAAAGGCACGAGCTCTGTTAAAATTGTTAATGGAGGTTTGCTATTGCTTTACATTTTTGTTTTTGGTACAAATGAAGAGTGTAGATTCTTAAAAAAATTCCATTTTGCAGTTGCAATTATACATGGAAGGACCCGCTCTCTAGTTGAGAGGTTTGAAAGAAGAGAGAGAATCAATTGCAACGAAGATCAAGCATCTACTGTGTCTCATGTGATACCTGAAATGGATAAAACCCCTACCATTCCGGTACAAGTTTTGCACAGAGAAAGATTTGATATCAATGAGTATGAACCATCTACTGTGTCTCATATGATACCCGAAATTGAAAAAACTCACGCCACACCCAGTAGAGTTTCGCACAGAGAAGGATTCAGTAGCAACGAGGATCAAGCATCCACTGCACCTCACATGATACCTGAAATAGATAAAACTCACACCATGCCAGTAAAAGCTTCGCACAGAGAAAGATTCAATAGCAATGAAGATCAAGCATCCACAGTGCCTCATATGATACCTGAAATGGATAAAACTCACACCATGCCAGTAAAAGCTTCGCACAAAGAAAGATTCAATAGCAACGAAGATCAAGCATCCACTGTGCCTCATATGATACCTGAAGTGGATAAAACTCACACAACACCAGTAAAAGTTTCACGCAGAGAAAGATTCAATAGCAAGAAAGATCAAGCATATATTGTGTCTCATGTGATACCAGAAATAGATAAATCCCCCACCATGCCAGTAAAAGTTTTGCACAGAGAAAGATTCAATAGCAACAAAGATCAAGCATCTGTTGTGTCTCATGTGATACCAGAAATGGATAAATCTCCCACCATGCCAGTAAAAGTTTTGCACAGAGAAAGATTCAATAGCAACAAAGATCAAGCATCTGTTGTGTCTCGTGTGATACCTGAGATTGATAAAACTCCCACCATACCAGTAAAAGGTTTGCACAGAGAAAGATTCAATAGCAACAAAGATCAGGCATCTACTGTGCCTCGTGTGATCCCTGAGATGGATAAAACTCCCACCATGCTGGTAAAAATTTTTCACTCTTGAAAGGAAAGCTTTTGTTAGACTGCAGATATATATAAATAGTGGAATCTCTATTACTGGAGAATTCAAAATTTTAACTTAACAAGTAAGCTTTTCTTAAAAATGAGGTTAAAAGTTTATACGATGTATTTTCTTCTCGAAACTAGGACTTTACTTGTTGCTCTATAATCATAACTGTTTGAATTGGTTGGTGATGTTTCATTGTAACTTACCTTGTAGCTTAGTGGGGCTACTGAGGGGCACCAGCTCAAAGGGCTGGTATTGGAGACACCAAAACCCCCTACCCTTTTACCTAACTAAAAAGAAAAAAGAAGATATTGCTTCATTGGGAAGCCTTCCGATTATCAATCTAAGATGGTTTGAATCATCTGGTGATTGCCATTTCTTTTAACCTGTTACTTGGTATTAAGAGAAATTTCTTGATAGTTTGAGAATAAATAGCTCATTGATATACTTGAATTTCAAAATTCAATTCACATAAGGGAATTTGTAGTGGTTTTCTTTTAAGCAATCGGAGATCCAGTGTTTCCAACCTTTACTTGTCTGTTAATAAACTCCCATATGTGTTGTAACCTTTTGTTAACAAAAGTCAGCGAATTTTTGTTTCTTATTGTTTTCTGATTAACAGAAAGGAGAACCTCAAACGTCTGAGAGGGACTCAACTCCTGCTGATCATATGGATGTGACTGAAGATCTCATGCATACTCACGAATTATTCCTAAGTACTCTACGGTCCCGCTTAACAAAATTACAGGTAACCTTTGTCAAATAGATGATTAACTCTGCTCTGTCATGCAACTTATTGCTTCAGTATTTATTTCCAAGATTCTAGTTGTGGTTACAATTCCATCTGAGATGGGAAAATTCATCCTATAAGGTAAGTTTTGGGAGCCCAATGTGTTGAATTGGTCGTAGAATTATGGCAATTTGGATTTTATAGATATATGTAGTTTGCGAAATCTGAAAGGATCTAGGCCTTTGTAATGATTGAAAAAAACTTCTCATGGGTAGAAACTTTGGGAAAAGACAAAAATAAGGGATCTTTAGCACTTGTTTTCCGAGTGTCTTTCTTAATCTTACTTGTAGATTTGTTCTAACATTGTTATTTATTTTTGTAGTTTTCTTTTGTGAGTCACTCATTAGTGGTTTTGTGAATTGAAAGGTAGTTCGCCATTTTTGGGAGCAGAATGATTTTAAAGGTGCTATAAGCGCATTGAGGAAGCTGCCAGATCATGCTGTGGGTATTTGTTCGAAGAGTTCATTTTTTGATGCTTATTTTGGTTAATGGTGTGAAATAGCAAATAGTGCTCTTTCATGAAACTTAGGTTTTCTTAATGATCAATTATTCCGGTTGCAGGTACAAGCAGATGTGATCAGTGTACTAATGGAGAAAATGGATATTCTCACTCTAGATCTGTTCTCCTGCATGCTTCCTGTGCTTTTGGGATTGCTGGATAGCAAGGTAGAAAGGTAATATTTTCATGTGTAAGATGTTAAGCAAAGTCAAAATCCTGGGGTATGGGAGGCATTTGACCTGGGATTTACACCATATTAGTGCCGTCCTTACCAACTGTTGGACCATGACCGTAGAACTAGAGGTGGGAGTATCTGATTTATCACGTGAATTTATCCCATGGTTTGTAGTAAGTATATATTAAGCTCCTACAACCTACAGAAGTCCACATTTACTAATCCAAGCCCTAGGCCATACTTCCACGACCTTTCAGAATTGTAATTTAGAGGGAAGGGAATCCAACCTCAGAACTGATTAAGAATGTCTGAACATGTCAGGAATGAATCTCCTTGTAGAGTCTATCCTTGCTGGCATATGAGACGTAATTGAGAAGTGTGCTTAAATGATATTTCTAGGTTTTGTTTAGTCTATTCTTGCTTGGGGGTTGATGGCATTTTATCAAAATTCAATGGAGTTTCCAAGAAGTTTCTAGATGTTTTCTTATGCTGCAAATGTTATGCAGGCATACAAGTGTGTCATTGGAGATGTTATTGAAGCTTACGGCAGTCTTTGGCCCAGTGATACGCTCAACCATATCAGCACCTCCTCCTGTTGGTGTCAATCTACAGGCTGAGCAAAGGTTTCATATCATTAAATTTATATTGACATGTTTCTTTTGGTTTCTTCTCTAAGTATGTGTGAGTGAGACTTTGGTGTCATGCCATTACATCATTCCTTTGATCACAGGCTAGAATGCTGCAACCAGTGTTTTATCCAACTGCAAAAGATCCAGAAAGTTCTTCCGGCACTTATAAGGTAAGCATGTCATCTTGAGCTTCAGACTTCAAAGTACTATTTAATGAAAACGAGGTTTGTGTAAGTCTCAAGTTTTTTCATTATAGAGCTTAAGAATGTGAACATGCCTTGTATGTGCAATGAAGAAAGGAGGAAAGAGAGAATTTTCACTGAAAAAGCAATGATTACAATATTGTAACTGATTGCTGGATGGCAAAAACCGCAAGCCCTTGACAAGCAGAGGTTTTTCTATTGATTGTGCTGCAGGAAGGGTGGTTTGCTAGCAAAATGCGCGCGGGAATTGAATCTAGTTCTTCAAGAATCATGATCAACGCAACAAACCCAAACGAAATTCTGCAAGCAAGGGGAATATCTCGAATACTACCGTGATTGGACATGAATACTACTCATTTCGCATTGAGTTGTAGTTTCTCGTAATACCCAAATTTTGTATCAATATCTCGAGCTTTAGTCACCATCCCCGGCTTTTGTCAGGAGAAGAGCTGTAGCTCGAAGCAACATCTTGACTTGCCATTGCAAGAACTAGAAGATAGGGCAGTAGTTGTGATTCAAAAGCTTGTTCTTGTGGGAAAATCTCCCTATGATTCTTTGTATTATCGGTTCAATTGTAATGCAATCATGTACCAGGTTCAAATCCACATGTATAAATTGCATTTCTGATTGATTCAACAGAAACACTTCTTTTCATTCTTTCAAACTGTTGCAGCTCTCTGGGTAACGTAAAACTCGACCCTCGTGAGAGGGAAATGGAACCCACTACCTGAGTTGTAAGGAGAATTCAGGATTTGAGACTGACCAGTTAATTCAAAAATATCTCCCCAAATCAAATCTGCAGAACGTGACCATCTAAGTGCCAACAGGCATCTAAACTTACCAACTTCGTCAGACTTTGGAATAAGAGCCGTTGCTCTCACATGCTTATCTCTTTTGTCTTTTATCATTTAGAATTATTAAAAAAAATAAACCCATAATCTCCCTTCAAAGCATATTCAAAAGTTGAATAGATGTTTTTTATATTTAAATATTATTGAAAAATTATATATATTTAAACATTTAGTCATCAACAAGAACTAATGGATCAGGATTAGCTAAATAGACAACCAATCCACAAAATCTGAAGAGCTCTCGAACATCCCAGAACATATCCACCCTGCGCCTCTGCTTTCTGTAAAACTGCCCGAATTGCTTTGGCATTTTTATTAAAAATAAAGGATTGTGAGACAGGACAGCAGGCAATGCCGGGGACCAAAGCAGGGGGCGCCATTCGGGGCTTGCTTTGAGCATTGCTACACGTTTTCTGCACGAATTGCTCAGTTTTCTGCGGCATCCTGCGACAGGATAGACTGGACATCACACGTGGCAGCCGTTGATGGAGCCAATGGTTTGAACAACTCCAAAACTTAATGAGATGGAGACAACAATCTGCATGCATGCCTGTTCAAACTTCAGCTTTTGCTTCTTTCCGGGTTCTTCTATGTCCTCTCAACTTTTACCGAGTCACTGCTGGTGACTCTTCCATGAGTTGATAAACATATTTGTTAGTTGTTAATCAAGTTTCTTGGCGTTTCAAGGAACAACATGCTGGTTTTTTTAATCAAAAGAACTAATGGTAGACAATGAGAAGAGGGGGAAAAAAAAAGGAAAAAAGAAAAGAAGAGTTAGGTTATACGTTAAACTTGAACAATATGAAAAAAAATTTGTGTTGATAACAAAAATTTTACTTAAAAAAATATATTTTTTTTGAATAATATTTAAATATAAAATATCTCTTTACTAATGAATTAGCCTTTAAGTCTATTCTTAACGTAATATTAGAATTTGAGAATAAGACAATGATAGTATGTACAAAATAAGAGTTTTATATTAAAAAATAAAATCTTTAAGGTGAAGTTTAAATTAAAAGAAAATTATCCAACATTGAGCTAACTTTTTGATTGGATTATAAGGCCTTCTAACTAATAGTATTTTGACCCATTTTATTTAATAATGCGTGCTAGTCATAATAACTATGCCTTGTAAACAAAATACAAAGGTAGGATATATTGCCTAACCCTATGCCATTTCATCCTTAGAAAAGGATCCAACTAAAACATATAAAAAGAAAAAAAAACAAAACAAAACAAAAGAAAGACAAGTTGTACAGCACAAATGGTTGTCCATTACAAATCTAGAAAATAAGAAAATTGCAAACAAAAGCATAGAACCATAAACTCCAAAAAAAAAAAGAACCATATTGTTATGGTGAATAATACTACTCCAAGCCAAGTTCGTTTGCAAAGCATACCTCAACGCATTCTCAAGGAAGAGTTCCTAATCTATCATATGTTTGTTGCCCATTAATCGAATGTCAACAAGAAAATTGCCTTCACGATAAGTATGTTGAACACTAACCTAGGGAAGGATGAATGATTTACATTGGCAAATAATGTATTCAATTTCCCATGGAGGCTTGCATTCACCAGTTATGCATTGCACCGAAACTTGTGAATTTGCTTTAATCTCCATTGGAGGGGGTATCATGAGGTCAAAACTCAAGTTGATCTCCTTAAACTTCAATTCAACCTTAAACTCATTAGATTATGTCAGCATATCATTCTATTATATTCACCCTTGAATTTGAAGTGAAAGAGAATTAAAGATGAAAACTCCACATGGAAAAAAATATAATTTTGAGGTAAGATTTAAATATAAATAAATATTCATTTAATTTATGAGTTAACTTTTAAATTGTATCTTTGAACTTATTCTAATAATTTTAAAAAAAATATTAATAATATGAAAATTTTATTTATATCATTCATAAGCCAAAATTGAAGAACACCTAAACATGTCATTTAAGACAATCATGTAGAATTTGATAATTGTGACTCATTCTTAGCATTGGGAGGCTTTTTTTTTTTTTCCTTTTTTCTTGAAATGCACGACTAGTGGAACTATCAATCAGGATTTGGTTTGAAGAGAATATTTGCTTTACTAAGCAATATCATAAAATATATATTAAATGTTTGCAACTATGTGAGAAACGAAATCAGAAGACAAGTTGGGCTTTGCTGTTGTTGTTCTATTCATTATTTTATTTAGACGAAGGGATGACTTCTTGTTACTTGTTAAGAAAAGGTGACTTCTAGAGGAGCGGAGTTGGATTTGATGGCGAAGAATTTGCTACGTAACTATGAAGAAACTTCCAATCTATTAAAAAGTTGGTTTTGTATGGTTTAACGTGATAGACCAAACTGTGAAGTCAATTCTTAGGCTCCAAGAATGGCAAGCCATAAGAAAAGCTAAAAGGTCATTGTTTGAATGTCCAACGCCAAATGACACATAAGTACATATCTTTTCACTCAATGGCCTACATATCGGCTTATATTCCTTAAATGTTCTACTCTTGTATTGACATATTTTACTTATTCTAATTATTTTTTTCAATTAACAACATACTTTGATGGAAATAACTTCAACCATCTAAATTTAGGAGACTAAATATCATGGTAGCGTGCTTGTTACAAGTTTTAGCGGATTCTTCTTACAAGTTAAGAATATTCACCCCTTATTATAAATTAATTGTTTTGATCAAATATACTTCTTAACAAAATGTTTAGGTTCAAACATTTAGCAAAGTGGCGTGACCAGGAAGTCATGTGGTCAAGAACACCTTAATTGACTTGCATATGAGGAACCAACTACCCCAAAAGGAAAAAGAAAGAGAAACCACAAAAGACACGTATACTTACGCAATTGGCTTCTAACTTTAGTTTGGTTGTAAAGTCATTAACTTCTAATATTAATAAAAGATACATATACTTGAACTTAGGTTGGTTACTAAGTGACAAAGTTAAAGTGAATTACATAGTTTTTAGGTTATTTTAGTTGAATGGTAAAGGTATTAATTTTAACTTGAAATGAAGATCAAATACCCTAAAAACATAAAGAAAGAGAAAGTACAAAGCACTTATATATTTAAATTAAGGTTACTAACTAAGTGGTAGAACTATTGGCTTTAATTTTGGTCAAATGAAAAAATTATTAGCTTCTAATCTTAAGAAAATAAATATAAAACTAAACAAATGCTTAATGGTTATGCGACCAAACTATTAGCTTCTAATTTTAATCGAGTATAAAAGATAAAATTAATTACTTATGATCAATGGGATTGTTAGTCAGAGTTTGATTTAGAGAATAACACCAAGTTAGGGGTCCCTTGAATAACAAAGTTATTGACTTTTGAAATAAAACTATTGGTTTTAATTACAATGATTTTATCAAAAGATTGAAAGTTTAAAAGCTAGTTCTAATATATTTCTATTTAAATATCATTACCAATTTAAGTTTTTATAAAACTCATTCTTATTATTCACTTTTATAAATAGTAACAACTCACCATGTTTTATAACCAACAAATTGTCCGCTTGTGATTCAAACTTGAAATATGAAGTCGGTTTTGAAATCATTTATCATATGGCGGTATTAGAAAATTTCAAATTCTCTAAAGACTGGGGGCATTCAAGTCATTACACAAATCCACCCCTTTAAAATAAGCAAGAATAAAGCAAATCAGAAAAGCTTTGGCAAAACGAAAACCAGGGTCTCTTGCACAGGAAAATCCATCACGATCCGTTGTTTTGGTCGCCTCCTCGCATTTCGTGACTGCGAACTCCATCAGTCCAGAATAGCCATCTTCTCTCTCTCTACCTTCAAACCCTCTGGAATGGAATCCGTCAACCCCGTCTCTCACGCTTCCTATTAAAAACTTTTGCTCGTACGGAAATTACAAATCGACAAATATTAGAAAACTGCTTTTCTTCTCCCAAAGCCACCTTTCCTTTCGTTTCTCTTCTTCCAAACAGACCTCTTTTCTTTTCTCCCTCTCCCTCCAAGGAGTTCTTTTTCGGGGTTGTGTTGGACGGCCGTTGCTCGCTCCGGTGCACCGAGTTGCGAAGTGGAAGATAAGGCGGCTTGGAGGGGGGTTTATGATGATGGAGAGTTGGGGTACGTGGGAGGATCTTCTCCTCGGCGGGGCCGTTCTCCGGCACGGGACCGGAGACTGGACCGTCGTGGCCTCGGAGCTCCGAGCCCGACTTGTTTGCCCGGCCCACGCTTTCACTTCCGAGGTAATTAATGCAGAATATTTAAAACCAAGTTGGCTAAGAAACCGGTTGTTGTCTTCGCTTTATGGATTCATTAACAATTAATCTAATAATTAATTAAAGATTAATTACATTTCGCCTCAAAACTCGGTCACGTTTTATTTAAAGAGTCTTCCTGCTCTCCGTAGAACATTTCTTAATTATTTTGGAAAATAAATAATTGTTCTTATTTACACTTTTGCCCTCATGTTTCGTGGGACCCGCTGACACTTTGGTGGGGTCCATGCCTCCGTAAACTTTTTCATTGTTGATGGGACATGTCTCTATAGGGTGTGAAATGTCCAAACTACCCTTCAGAATAGTGACGATTAAGTGTTGCGTTGGAGAACATATACTTTATGCCCAATGTTCTCTGTTGCCTAGGGAATTTGGTACGTTCCGTTCCATAAACGCTGCATTAAAGTATTGCGCTGGACTGGTTTGGTGCTTAAATCTTTAATGGTAAAGACAACAGCAACTGCACTGTGGATGTGATGGGTAAAGAAGAAATAGACAGAAGGGAAAATATAAGAACTTGCAGATAATTAGTGGAACTTGTGAAATCCCATCTGAGAACAGTGTAGGATTTAGCACAAGTTGAGTCTATTCGTCTTATGAGCCAAAAAGGAGGTTCCTTTTTTATGTTGGTTGCAAATGCCCCGGACAAGTGTGGTTATTTCCAGTATATTTCTGGATTCTGGAACTTTTGGTGGATGTATTTTGCGGTGGCAACATAGGTTTTGTATAGATTATGCTTAGTTAAGCCATAGGGTTGTTCTGTTAGGCCAATTCTTGATGTTCTTGAGGGGTACTGAAGAAATGGACAGAAAGCAGAATTTAAGAACTTGTAGGTAATTTAACGGGTGCTTTAGAGTTCCCATTTAAGATTTAGCATAAGCTGAGTCCCTTGGTTTTATAAACCAAAATGAGGTACCTTTTCGATGATGTTCGCAAATGCCCAAGACATGAGTGGTTATTTCCAGCATATTTCTGAATTATGGGAATATGTTGCGTGGTGGCAACATAGGTTTTGTGTAGATCAAGATTAGTTAAGTCGTAGGGCATACTGATCTGGATTTTTCACAACACAAAATAATAGATTCCAAAAAAGAAATCAAGCAACATATCCTTTTCTATTAAGAAATAGGCTCTTAGGTCAATCCAAAAACATCCACCAAGTCATAAAATAACTGTAATTAATCATAAAGCAATCCTAATCTACTAAAACTATTAGTGCTTTCTTAAGGGATGTTAAACACTTTGTCATGATCTTAGGAATGTGGTGGGCTTGGGCTTATGAGGGTCCAAGTTGGTAACGATATTCAAATGAATTGATCCTTGATTAGTCATTAGCTCTACGGCTTTTAGTATAATGGTTAAGGATCCTAACAAATGGTATTAGAGTCATCCCCATGTTTAGGATTTGAATCATGGAGGGGGCAACCTATGGAATAAAGTGATCATAGGATTAGAACCTGGATCATCACAGCTGGAAAATGAGCTACCAAGCGTGGGCTATGGAAGCATGGTGGAATGTCATGATCCTAGGATCGTGGTGGGCTTGGTCTTATGGGGCCCATGTTGTGGAAGCATGGTGGAATGTTATGACACTAGGATGTTCCCTTTTTATTGAGACTTCACACCTCTCTTCTTTCTCCTAAAATCCTTATTTTATCTTCTATCCTTTTAGAATCCTTATTTTATCTTCTATCCTTTTAGAATCCCTATTTTAGAATCCTAAATCCTTATTTTATCTTATATTCTTCTAGAAGTCTTGTCTTATCTTTACCTCTACTATTCTTCTTGAATCATGATCTTATTTGTGGATGGATCATGACATAGAATTGTTCTATTAGACCATTCCTTGATGTTTTTGATTGGTTTATGAAGAAACAAATAGAAAGCAAAATTGAGAACTTTCAATTAATTTAACGTTTGCTTTAGAATAGGTCAGAACCTATGACTTTCCATTTGTTAGGTAAATAGGAGATGTTGGGGAGTTAAGTGTTAAGCCTCAATCTAAAATGGGTTACCGACTAAGCCACATGCATGTTGACTAGACATGAGTAGTTACTTCTTGTATACTTCTTAATTTTGGATATAGATAGGTTTTGTATAAATTAAGCTTTAGTGAAGCCATAGGGTTGTTTCGTTGTGCCATTCCCTAAGTGTTTAGCAGTGCCTCCTTCATGTATCAATAATTGACATCATTCTCTCCCACTTCCTGCTATCGATTTCTTGGGTTGATTTCCTGGGTAAGGTTGTCCCACTACAAGGAAGAATGTGGAAAAGTTTTTTCCCATTTTTATCTTAAATCATCCGTATGCTGATTTGTCTAGCTGTCGTTATTATTTTATCTTCCTACTAAGTGTATATATAAGTCAATTATTTATCAGTTTGCAAGAAGTGAAGAGATTGTCTAGCTTATATTTCAATTAAATTTGTCTTCATGTCCAATGTAGTAAATTTAGTATCTTGTTTGCAGGTGTGTAAGTCCAAATATGAGGACTTGCAACGGCGTTATGCTGGATGCACGTAAGTTTACTTACTGTTAATGCGAAATTAGTGTAAATGCATACTGAATGATGGAATTTTTTACCCCATGCCCTTTTCCTAACAAGGAATCTAATATTCTTGGTTTCTTAATCTTCATGCCACACTCTTATACTCTTTTCTTGTCAACCTGTTTCTTTTCACTTATCTACATTATTAACTGTGCATAAGCATGATCATTTTAAGTTCATTTTATGATTTCCTATGCAGGGCCTGGTTTGATGAGCTGCGAAAGAAGCGCATGGCAGAGCTAAAGCAAGCGTTAGAGAAATCTGAAGACTCAATTGGGTTAGTTATATGTTTATCTTTTAAGCTGTATTAGATCAGACGAGCCAGTACATAATTTTTGCTGAAAAAGAAAAAAATTGGATAGAACTGCCCCATGCTTCACTGTTTCTTGGGGAAGGGAAAAAAAATGGCGTTATATTGGTGTGCCGTTTTCACAGTTTAGGCTGCTCCCATTTCATTCGCTGCTACTACAGGATCGCATTTGCTTTGTGTCACTTTTCCACTTTTGGTACTCAGATGCAACTGGTCTTTTGCTAATTCCAAAAACTGTCTGTGTTGGAAGTTTTATCCAGCGTTTAGGATGGGAATGAACTAAGATTTAAAGGGATAGGAGATGAGGCACTTGGCGATTCATAGTTTGCATTCTTGTTTTATGTTATGATTTGTATGATCTGGCTGTTTCAGGTCCCTTGAATCAGAACTTGAATCTCTCAAGGCTGACAAAGGAGATGACGGTAATGTTGGTTATGGCTCCAGCCAAACTGAATCACCTGCTCCTTTCCAAAAATCAGATGGAACTGAAAATTCCGGTAAAGAAATGTCCAAGGACGGACTATCTGCCGGTAGTTTCACTGAGGGAACCCGTACGTATTGGTCTGCTGAATGTCAGACTCCTGCAACAACCTCAGCAGAAGACATAGAAATGAAGCCAGAAACTTCTCGGCCTCCTGAGGCTAAAGTCTCTGGTATTGAAAAGCTTTCAGATACTTTATACGGGGGATGTGGAGGAAATTTAAGAAAGAGAAGGGGAAAGAGAAAGAGTAAATTCTGCAGTAGGGATGTCAAGGAGGGAAGCATTGGAGAAACTGGCTTTTTGGCGCCAGGCGATACTTCAACCACCTTGCATTGTAAAGAAAATTCAACCAGCAGCCATGGTGAGGTTGCTGGATCTTCTGGTGCTGATGACTGTAACAGAGATTTGAGCAAGAATGGAATGAATGTTCTAATGGACATTTATAATTCTCTTTTGGAGAATAAAAGTGCCTCTGTTTTCCGAAGAAGACTTGATAGCCAGGTATGACATATATTTTCTTCTCTTACACCATGATTCAAATACGTTTCATGTGGATTGCTGCATCTGTTTATTGTTCCAGATTATGTAGGATTTGATCTGGATTTCTTATCAGGTACTTAATTTGGATCTCATACACAACCAAGTTCTGCTTGGAACCCAAAAAGAAGAACCTTAAGTTCTTGGAAGCAGCTCACGTATTTGTTTTCTGTTTTCCATTACAGAAGCGAGGAAGATACAAGAAAATGATCCGGCGGCATCTGGATTTTGACACCATAAGATCAAGAATTGTCAGCCACTCCATCACATCTGTTCTGGAGCTCTTCAGAGATCTTCTGCTGCTGAGTAACAATTCCTTGGTGTTTTACTCCAAGAGCACTCGTGAATACAAATCTGCTCTTCTCCTCAGAGACCTCATTACCAAAAAACTTCGTCAGCATTTCAAGCATTCTAGCTGCGAAGCGTCCTCTGTCAACCTCTTAGTTAAAACCCAAATGCCAAACCATCCTGCAAAGCCCCGGAGCGTTCGCCCCGGTACTGCCAAGGTATCTGAAAGAGCTGCATATGCAGTTGGAAAGACTTTAGATGGAAGCAAACCAGGTGCTGGTATTGCTGATTCTCCTTCTTCAGTGGAATCCACACCTGTGACGAACAAGGCAGCCTTTAGTCGGCTAAGAAAAGCTGGACGTGGAGGTTCTAATCAAGGATCTGATTCTCCCATGAAGGGAAGGAAGAGGATTCGAAGGAAGTTAATATGCAATTAACCAGTTTTAGTTCCAGGCTCTGGAGCGAGCAAAGTTGCAGTTCTTCAGAAACCTTCAGTGTACAAAAGATTTCCCTCCCTTGTTAATATCATTGTTGATAAAATACTCGGCAAGAATGTACTGTATACACGCATCAGATGAGAAAAGAAAAAGTTGTTGCTACCTCTTTAATCTTGTGTTGGTTCTGCATATCATTTTATTAACTTAGTGTTACATGGACTCCAACCCAAAAGATCAGCCTTACTAGGAGTAACTAAGGTCTTTATAATGATCAAAATTTCTCATTCTTATCCAATGTAGGATAAATGCTACTAACCCTCCTCATTAGGTTGGACCTCCCATTAGGTCAGTAACACTCTTCTCACTTAAATTCATGTCACCTCTATGTGGTTCAGTTCCCCTTGATGATTGCCTGATGGCAACTCTGAGGCCTCCTTGCTTAACCATTTTAAGGTGCTTGACGCTAGCACTGAAATTTACCTAAACCCTAATTAGGTAAATTTGATATTATTGTCATGGCTTGGGTTTTAATTGAAAAAATCGGCCTTATTAAGAGGAGTAACAAAACTCTATATAAGCATTAAAATCTCCTCACTCTTATCTTGTAATTCCAAATTTAAACAAGAAGAAAATGAAAAACGAAAAAGAAAAAGTACCTTATGCGCCACACAAATATAAGTTAAATTAAATAGATCTCTTTATAGACTCTCTCAATCTCAATACCTAAAGCATCAATATTGTCAAGCTTAAAAGAATGATTTTACATTTTAATTATCATTATTAGTGTTATTGTTAATACTATCTTTATCATCTTAACTTGGTTTGTGAAATTGGTTTCGTGATCACTATCTTCTTATTAATGATTTGACAAAATGTGTTGTGGGAATTCTTTTACCGCTTGCAAAGGCGTCTCCGGCGGCAGTTTCTTCGGGACTTCACGCGTTAGAAAGCAGCACTTACTTTTGCTTGACATCAATGAGTTTCATTATGGTCACACATCAGTACGTCATGACCTGCGACGTAGTTATGCATCCTCATTCAATATGTTTGCCCCACCAAAAACTTAAAGAACTATTAATGTTGTCCAGAAAATTTCCTCGTGAAAAGAGTTGACAATTGTCGGAAAATGACATCCTTTTTGTTTCTTCTGAATCCGACAACTGCAGCCCTGAGCTGGCATACGATGTCTATGACTATTTTCTAGCCGACTAGATAGTGCCAAAGTTTCTCGTGACAGCAATGAGCATCGCAATGTTCATGCGATCCTCATGAAAAGCAGACATGAGAAGGCATGCAAATGACATGCTACTTGGTATATCAAACGTGGTTTTGAATGGCTGTTCATGTTTCTCGATTCAGCATAACCATGGCAGGGTTTTAGTTCTGATTTGTGTTCAAAAGTTTAAATACTTAATTCAAAAGATAAAGAATTCATCTATGGTATGAGACTCGTGTTTGCTAACACTCTTTTGTATATTAAAAGGTTGACCTGATACCAATAATACTAAGAGATAACAGATATAAAGAGAACATAAAAGCTTAACTCAAAAAATAGTTTAAGAATTAAAAAATTTTCTTTATTTAAACTTTACCCCAGAGTCACTTATTTATAGTGTGGATCTCATAGTCTCCAACACTCCAAGATCAAGTCAAGGCCTTTGGTCGGCTAGGATATGGTGGTTGTGGAGGTGATAATCAACAAAATGTTGCTCCCATGCATGGAAGAAGAAGGGCCTCGGCCGAAGCAAATATGCTATTGGAACCTACCTTCTCTTCTCAAGCCAACTTGCAGTCCAAGGCGATAAACACAACGCAGCTTCTCTATCTATTGCGAAACCATGACATTAATAAACTTACAAATATTTTGAAAAACGAAAACTTGGAATATAAAATGAAATTAAGTCTTTATGAAGTTTCAAGTGATAAATGAAGTTGTTCCAAGGAATGGAAAATTTATTTTAACAATTCTATGTCCAAAGTGACTTAATGTTTTACGAAATTTACTCTCTTCATCAGTAAATCAATAGTCCAATAGTTGATTACCAGCTCTCCAAGACCTAAATTCTGGATTCAATATCCCATACTTGCAAACCTGATTTACCTACATAAAAAAAAAAAAAAATAATAATAAAAAAAAAACTCACTCCCCTTTAGTAACTACAAGCTAGAGTATTATAGACCCTCGTACCCATTGTAACCAAGTCAATAAAAATGCTTAACTCTTCCTTAATGGACGCAATTTGGGTTCCAATTCCCTCCCTAATAAGGATCTTTCTATTAAGATTGTGGGTCATGTCACAACACCTTCCCTTTTAATTCTAGTACCTCTCTAAATTTTACTTCTAGTGCATCAATGCTAGCATCAGATCTAAAATATGTCATGGTTTTGTCTTGGTCCCGATTTCTTGTACCAAGCGATGGCCCATTTCCATTATCTGCATCTCTTATGATATGCCACAGCTTGGGGGCCCTGTTCCCCTTAATGCTTGTGTCGTTGCTCTCTCTTCAATGCATTGATTTCCATATACAGGTCGGTAGATTGGGCTGTATTCCTATCCCGGTTTCAACAACTCCCGTACTGCTGCAGTATCTTTATCAACCTCAACAACCAAACTGAGTTAATGAAACAATTTTCCTTCTTTTTTGCATGCTGATCAATGAAGCATTTTCTTACACCATTTTGGACACGGAGTTGGCAGACATGGATGAGTATATGCTGATCAATGTAACAAAGAGCAAGTTTTTGACTTGAATATTAGTTTTGGAACATCTTTTGAGCTGGTAGAATATGACTTTTACTTAACGCGTCTGCCTTTGACTGTTGCTAAGTTGTATGTTCATGGGTATCCGCCTGCTGATTAGCAGACGCAAGCGTAAAAGCCTTCTTGTTTCCTTTTCAATGTTCTTTTCTGCAAAACGAGTCACTTCAGCAACTTGTGTTATACGCCACCTTTTATCTCTCCCTTAAGGTTTCCTAGAACTGACCCACCTCTTTCTCTCTCTCTTTATCAACATCCTAAACAAGTTTATGATACGTCAGGAAATTAATTACCTGAAGTCTACGTGAAAGGGAGGAGGAGACAAATCACATTAACTAAATGAATAACCCAAAATGTACGTGGTGGGCTAAGATTCCAATGTAATTAAGACAGATTACATTTATTAAATGGATGATCCAATGGGAACGTAGTGCAGTAAGATTCTAATATAATTAAGACAAATTACATTTGTTAAATGGATAACCCAAAGGGTACGTAGTGCAGTAAGATTCCCATATAATTAAGACAAATTACATTTGTTAAATGGATGATCCAATGGGTAAGCGGTGCCGTAGGATTCCAATATAATTAATTGAGGCTTGTTTAGTATTTGAACTAAACAATTTTGACCTATTATACTGTTATTAAAGCAGTGGTCATGACTTTAATTCTTCTTTTACATAGACCCGTCGACCAATTTGACTATTCTAGAATATGATACCAAGGAATATACGTGATCTAAGTGTGTAATTATGATTATCAAATAGTATGATTGATGAAAAACCGTGTAAATAAGCATAGTATATTACTTATATGTTTTAGTTTGAAATCTTCTTTATTTGTGAATATGTCTATAAAAGAACGGTATGGTACAAATTGAATATTATCTAAGAAATATTTTCATATGAAAGAAACACTAAACATTAGCAAGAAGTTTACAAGTTAATTGCAAAAGGATGTGTTAAGAAAGATATGGTAAAACTTTTACATTATTTAAATCTTGTTTAGGAATTTTTTATATATAAAGAAAATATCACATAGTCTTGAGTCAACTTTTAAACAAGATGAGTTGTCTAATAATATCTTCTTTGTAAACAATAGATTTTAGGAAAGAAAACTATTAAAAGTACCTAAATACTAACTAAGATTCTTTAGAAGCAAAAGACACCTATATGATTGAGCAGACCGAGATTAACTTTATTAGGCGATTCTTAAAGAAGAAGAAGAAGAAGAAGAAGAACCACCATCTCAAGTACCAGCTCTTTTATTAAAAAAAGAAAAAAGAAAAAAGAAAAAGAAAAAGAGGATCAAATTCTTTAAAAAAAAAAAAGGTCAAAAAAACAAAAAGGAAGTGGGACGCATGATGCTTTGTTTACAACCGACCATATAGAACAAATTAGGTCACCAAGACAGGTTTGGTCTCGTGAACAATCCACTTGTCATCTCGACGCATGCGACCACGGATCTCACATGCATGGCACATGCAGGCCGGAGAACCGGGGTCTCGAGTTGGGCATCCATGGAAAGAACGTTGACACCTCCCTCTTGGCCCTCGTGAACCCCGATGACTCCGTGACAGAAGCCGCAGCGGCAGCAGCACGACAACGTGGAAGCCACTCCAACCCTCCCCCCACCTCCACGATAACGTAAAAATATGTACGTAAAAGCCTCCCCAGGTTGAGCCTCTTTGCCTTCTTTATTACCCTTTTATTTACAGCCTTTAATAGTCACGGTCACCTGTCAAAAGCTCTTTGGACCAGCCGGCGACTTCCTTTTCGGGAATGCCTTCCATGTTTCTACGATAGACGTCTAATTGGTGGGTTTGGTCACTAGTGTCTCTGGTTGTTGGGTTAATTTTTGACTTTATCTTCGCAGGTGGCTTTCCAATTATATGATGGACGACGCATCAACTGCCCTGAGTTTTTTTTTTTTTTTTTTTAATTCTTGTCCTGCTTTTTTACCTAATGATTCTTCAATGTTTAACCTTAACGGACACGTAAATAATAAAAGGGTTATTAGGAGGATCATTTTAAGGTTTAGGATGTGGACAAATATGTTAAATGCTTAGAAGCATTTAATTTAAACAACTCTAGAGGTTCATGTATTTATTTTCCCTTCTCATAATGACCAAATACCGGATTATTGGACTAAATGCTAAGGGAAGAATTTAGGTTTAAAACATCAAACTTAATTCAAAAGTTAACTAAAATATTTAAAGAAATTTTTTTAGTTTACACAACTCTAAATGAGGATGTCTTGACAATGTGGGACAAATCAAATCACACTGTAACAAAATAGTATAACTCCAACACATACAAATCTCCTTCCTAATTAAGTGCTTGAGCCGAACGTTACACAGGCATGTAACATATGGATATTTTCATACACACAGTAAATTCCAACGAAAGTCTACCTAATTGTAGATTTTCTAATGATAACCAGTCTAGAATTGACAGCATGACAGTTCTAGAAAGACCTAAGATTCTGCAGGGCGACACGACCTGTGAAAACAGAATAAATATGTTTCGTTTGACGTGGGGGAAGTCGTTGAGATCTCCCTCCTGTTCTAAGTTATTACCACTTACAGCGGTAGAATATATTAGGGACCTGGCCTTACAAATATTAGGATAAACCTTCCAAATAAAATATGGTCATATCCTATATTTAGATCTGGGATTCTCAGATATGGCAGGATTTGCTTACCATGTTTTCATGGTTGCGGTGCCGTATACACAATGATGAGAGATGAGATTTGGTACGAAACGTCGTCAACCAACTCCATTTCAGCTAACCTTCCCTGCACCGGGAGTCCCACTTCCTTTCCATCATTACATCACGGTCTCTTGCTTCTTAAGACTGTAAACCACAATCATTTAAGAAAAGACCCATAAATGTACATGGTTTAGATATTCAATTTAGATGTCAATAATGTAACATTTTTTTCCTGTGTCTTTGGGATTTCTTTTATCAGATAAAGAAATTTAGGAACATGGGTTAAGGACTATACTCATTCCAATAATTTGGTAACTCACAATTGTTAATGTATGATTTTATAGGTGATTTTTGGTCTTGCTTCTATTCCTTTGCCCACCTGCAATTAGCACCACGATGGCATGCCAGCCTCCTGGTTTCTTTAATATTTTCATCACAGATCCTGCAGTATAAGCCTTTGTATTTATCCTTTATTTAAATTTGGTATTAAATTGGAAAGATTCTATCTTTGTATTTCAATGACCTTCAAATAGTATTGAGATTAAACAATCAAACCAAGTAACAACCTCAAATAGTATTAAGATTAAACAATCAAACCAGGTAACAACCTCAAGAATCAACTCGACATTAGATAAACTTTCCGGCGCTTTTTTTATTATAACCTTTTTTTATTTTATTTTATAACATTCCTAGAAGTGACAAATCCACCCCATATCCAAGTCCTTATCCTATGACAACTGAATCATTCGCGTCAAAAAAGGGAAAATCTGGGATTCCGTTCGAATGGAAAGATTACCTAAGAAATCAAAACTCAAAACTCAAAACTCAAAACTCAAAACCCAAACGAGGATTGGATGTGGATTGCCTCGTAGATTTTAAGCCTTCCCGTTAAGACTATTAAAGGAAAATCTAGATTTTGATATTTGGTTAAAAAGATCATTTTCATATCAAAAATTAGTTCATAAAGTAGGAGCACACTCACATAAAACTCATACTTTAATAATGTAGAATTGAATATTTACACGTAAACCTATCATCTCGTAGTGTCACCTTTGATTTAAATTTTAGACTTATTTATATCTATAAAAATATTAAAAAAAAAATTAAATTAGAATACTATACTAAGAAGGTCATTCTTATTTCGAAAACTACCCCATAAAGAAATGCACTCGCATTAGAATCCAACATTTACGTCCCGATACTAAAAGGGAGGAAGAAACAAAGACGAGGATCTGGAGGGTGTGTGTAGAGCCACGTGTGGAGATCCAAAGTGCTTAACAGTAGGGGTTTAAAGACAGACGGCAGCAGGAAAATCCAAGCACAGGCACATTAGCTTTCTGTCGTAGAAGAGGATCTGCGTGAGGGATTTAGTAAAACGTAAGGATCGGATTCCACCGGCAGTGCATCTGAAACATAAGATATAGAGAAACATAAGAGCCACGCACGGGGAGGGAGGGGTGATTATCAGTGTTTGGTTTCTGTGCGTGCGCGTGTCTTCACAGTTGTCGTTGCACTGTTACACTCGTCGGTGAGTCCGGGTGCTAAAAGGACGACCATCAAAAGCAACCTGTCCCGTGAAACGCGGCGTCTCGGTTTCCTTCTTTCTCTCTTTGTTTGTTTTTCAGCTGAGCTAATCCGGCGGAAAGTCTGTCCAGCTCATGATCGTTTACTGTTCCAGGTTTGTGATGGCTGATCTCCAGCTCGTTTTGCGGTCTCTCGTTTTTCTTTTTTAATAACAAGATCCACCGATGAAGAAGGTAAAAAATGATAAGGAGATTTTCGTTTTTTTGGTGAAAAGGGTGTGATTTTGTTTTCTGGAATTGGCGGATTGGCGTGCTATGCATGCTGATTAGCATACTATTATTTTAGCTGATTGGAGTCAAATAATTTGGGAGTCAAGAAAGTGTGGGAATGCTCAAAACATTGTTTTTTACTTTCTAATCCGGGTGTTAGGAGAGTTTCAGTTGTTTCATCTCATGGGAATGCGCAAAGAATGGTTGTTTTACTCTCTGGTTACATGGAGGAATCCCCTTCTTATGGGCTGTCTTTCGTGGTATACAATTTTCCTGGGAAAAAATTTGGTGGAAAATTTGGGTCCTTTTGTTTTTCTTGGATGTTGGTTGTGCTATTGGAAAGTTTTTGGAGAAGATTGTTTCTGGCTTCTTTGTTTGTTGATTAGTTTTGAATTACGGGCTTCGTCTTTGACCTTATCTAGTATGTTTCTTCTTCGAATCCCCTACGTATTTCTCTTCACGTTATGGTGGAGCTCGCAGGATCATGATTGGCTCGTGGGAAACTTTGGGAATGTTTTGCACTTAAGCTTGTTATTTTCTTGGTTTTTGGTGGAAATAGGAAATAGAGAGGAAAAAAAAAAAAAAGAAAAGGTACTAGCTGCAAGTGTGAATTTTGCTTAAACTTGGGACCTGAAATTAGTCCATTTAATTGCTAATTTGAGAATATTTTCCCCTTAAACATGGTTATTGATTCAGAAAAACATTTTACTTCGCAGGACTTATTATATTCGTCAATGAGATTTGTTTGGTATCGCTTCTGATACAATTCTTGGACTCTATATCCTGCTGCTGCAGTTTGTTATGAGAACTAGATAGAAGCCTTGGGTGTATATGAAGTCATCTAAATCATGGAGATGGCTGATAAAGAAGAAAACTGCCTTTACCGACGGGGTATGTTCTTCTTTTTTGTAGCTAGCCCATCTGCTATTCTGAGAATAATATAAATATTTTTAAAGCTTCTAAATGGATGGTGCTTTTTTAGGTTAACTGTGGATTAAAGATGAAACAGCTGCCGTTTATGGCAGTTGTGTGTACAGTTACGTTGATTGTTGTGTATAGAATCACAAAATATCAGTATCAGGAGACTGAGGTACAATGACTGTCAATTCTTCAGATCTTTCTTGTTATCTTTTATGATTAGACAGGATGCCTTGCCAGTGGCTGTTTGATATTATTTTACCCGAGTTCTTGTCCTGATATTCCTCCAATGATCAGGTTAACGAAAAGAATGCCTAATAATTCAGAGACACGTAGATAAAGTAACCTAAAGTTTTTGTCATTTGGTTGAAGTTTCATTCAGAATCTTAAATTTGTAATCCATGCCAGATTTTAGAGATGTTGCAACTGCTAGTTTGCTATCCACAGCTTTTTACTTTTTCTTTTTCTTTTTTATTTTTTGGTTAGGAGATCACCGTAAGGCTTGCCACAGCTGAATAATTATCCTTAATTTTGTCCTGCTCTTTTACTTCATGCTGCTCTTAAGCTAATCTGTTATTATTGTCCTGATAATTTGCGTGCTGACTTTTTTCCTCCGTTGTCAGATGGAAGGGGAATTTCATCATTTCAAAACCATGAAGGTGAGTGTTATCTTATTGGCTTGTACCTTGTCAATCTTAGTCTTTCATTTCTTTTTTTTTTTTTTTTGCTTCTAACCATTGCAATTAGCAATCTCAGTAATTCTTATCAGTTACATCAAATTATTCTTTTTGTTATTGTTGAAGTTACCTTGCAAATAGACTTGACCAAGTTGAATGTTTCATGTTGGGATATGTATGCTGTTTTGTGTCTTTATTCATTTTCATTCTAAGTTGCTTCTGAATATTGTTATTATTATTTTAGGAATCAAATTTAGGTCCCAGATATTTGGATGGTTTGCCTCGTGGCATTATACAAGACAGCTCAGATTTGGAGCCAAGGCCTCTATGGTCAACAAGTAGTTCACGGTCAAAGGTTAGTTCCAACCCTGTTGTAAAGTTGGTTTGTGCTAGAAGCTACACTTAGTTCTCTAGCTAAAGAATTTCAGTAGATCTGGCCTTCCAAAAGTAGTGTTACTAATGCAAAAAAGCATCAGGTACTTATTTGTTGTAACATGTGGTGGCTATTGACTTACAGATCAAGAGTTATACCAACCGTAACCTGCTGGCAATGCCAGTTGGTATTAGGCAAAAGCGTAATGTTGATGCTGTTGTGCAAAAGGTAAGACATTTTTTCTTTTAGATATTCAAAATGCTATTAATTGAAAACCTTTACCTAATTTCATTCAGTTCAGTTTCTTCCAGAGAATTTTACAATTATTCTATTCCATTACGATGGCAATGTGGATGGGTGGCGGGACCTCCACTGGAGTAACCAAGCCATACATATAGTTGCTCAGAACCAAACAAAATGGTAAGTTTTGACCGTTGGCAATTATATTGAAGATCATATTCTTATTCTGGAGGAGGTTTAGTGGATTAATTTATCTCTAGATCTTCTAAGAAGCCATCTTTTACTCTTGAAACACGTAACTTTCTTGGATATGAGAGTGATTTGGGAATTCTTATGTTGGTGGCTGTTTACATTATGCACTCCTTAGTCTCCATGCTGGGGACCAACTTTGAAAGAGAAATGCCCAAAGCGACCAAGCTGTGATTCTTTTAAGTTTCCCTTATTCCTTGGGTTTAACAACTAAGCTATTTCCTAGTTCTGAGGGTTGGACTATGTTTAGAGTATGATATGCACATAAATATCATTGTTTGTTTGGTGGAATTATCAAACTGCAAGTCCTTCTATTGTTGTTGCTCAAACTTTAATTAGATTCATGCTGTATTTGTTCATTTTTTCATCCTCTTCTCAGGTGGTTTGCAAAGCGCTTTCTGCATCCAGATGTTGTGTCCGTTTATGATTACATTTTTCTTTGGGATGAAGATTTGGGCGTCGAGCATTTCAACCCAGGAAGGTACAGTTAAAAGTCTTGTGGGAATCCGTCTGCCTGTGATATGTAGAAGTTTTCTGCCTCTGACATTGAAGTGCATATTGATTTGCTGTTAAATGCAATGAAAAAATATCAAGTTTGAAGCTGTATTATCTTGATGGTGTTGGGCCCATTTTTAATAGTAGTTGATATGACAGTGGCATCGGAATTAGTAGCCTTTTATTTTTTTTTGAAAAGAAAATTAGCGAAGTTGGGGAAATCTGGATTTTGTATCTTCTGCATCAAGACGTTTTTCAACAGTAGTTGAGAAGATAGTGTATATAGTCAATACTACAACTAGGGATTCTCTACATTTGCCTTAAGTCATTTGCAGAATCATATTCTCTACATACTGAACAATTTGATTTGGATTTCACTTTCCAGGTACCTGAGTATTGTGAAAACAGAAGGACTAGAGATATCTCAGCCTGCTTTGGACCCAAATTCTACAGAAATACATCATCGAATTACTATTCGGGCTAGGACAAAGAAATTCCATAGGTAAACAAGGGGGTCTTATATAAGAACAATCTTTGAAAATATACCTTCTAAGTCGTAATGCTTACATGATATTTTATTGCATCATACAGGAGAGTCTATGACCGTAGAGGTAGTGTGAAGTGTTCAGATTCCAGTGAGGGGCCGCCATGCACTGGGTAGGTTGTTATACTGGTTTATCTGGTATTGAATTTTTTCTTTGTACTTGCTCGTCTACATAGAGTATAGATTTTCCTTAAAATGTGTTGAAGAGAAATGGAATACTTGATTAATTTGACACTAGCTATTCGGTGAATAATGCTTATCCAACTCTGTCATTACTTGTAACTCGTTGAACCTATTTCTACAATTACTACATCAGATGAAAAAGTAGATTTATATGAAGACAATATCAAGGCTTATGCCTTACACTACAAGTTCCTTCATATAGGTGTCTCACTTTTGTGCCAACATATGCAGCATTAGCTTGATAACTAAGAGCAGTGTTGTTTTTTGTCTCTTGACATTAATTCATTCGCATAAGAAGAAATATAGGGGTCAGAGAAGTTTTTGGCTTCTCTGGTTCTGAGTAAGGCAAGGAGCTATGTTCAATGTGACTCGAGCAGAGAAGTTATCTTTTGAATAGAGAGATAACCATAGTTTTTGGCTTCTCTACTCAAAAGATAGCTTAAGAAGAAAACTTTTTGCAGTATCTTTTGGACAACTAAAACGGTTACCTTCATCTTCCAAAACGCTGAGAAAGTAGCAATCTAGTCTACTGAGTTACAGAAATATTTTGGTCTCTCTCTCTCTCTTTATTTTTATTTTATTTTATTTTTTAACTAAAAGAAGAATCTTGAGTCAAGTAAGGGATATATTCCATTTAATTGTCTATTCATTCTGCAGATTTGTTGAAGGCATGGCTCCTGTGTTTTCAAGGTCCGCATGGCATTGCACCTGGCATCTTATACAGGTAAGCATGTCTATGTCATCTTTCCAGAGATACTGTAACTTGACATCTTTGAAAAATTGTTAAGGTGAATATAGTGTGCTTTAGCATTATTATCACGTACTTGTAAAAGGTGCTGTTTACTTTATATTCAAACTCAAATCTTAGTGCAGATAATTAAACTCCATCCCTGGTGTATACAAGATTTGATTTTATGTCTTTTGTACAACTCCTAGAGGTTTTACTAACTAATTCAGCTAACATCCTCAAATACATATAAGCACAGGGAGGATAGACAACAAGAATAATTTCTGTGGTGTTTCTTGTTTTCAATAGTAATGAAGGTTTACGTTGGATGTGAGAATAATGTAGCCTACATAAGTATATATTTATAGAAATGTCTTGCATAATTGTGGAATTTTTTTTATCAGATATTTCTTTTTTGGGGATATATTCTTGTTATACGTCAATGTTTAACCCAATAAGTAATTGCTTACCTTTAGTGTGTATTACCTAGCAAAAGCTTCTGATTTAATTGAGTTTTTCTGTGATTCGTGTCATCATTTTGCTTTTCCTTGCTGTTGTGTGTCATGTACTGTCAAATTCTAAGTGATACTTATATCATGCACTCATGAATCAGGATACTTGTCGTAGTATGCCATGTATTTTTGGGAATTTGTCATTTGTGGAAAAAATCTATTAACCATTTTAATCTGCTACTTAAATATTTCTAAGACAGTGCATTAACTTTGACGTAATGAGATTGTTGATTATCTCACTGCCTTTATCCACTTCAAAGAAGATGGTTTTTCTCATTTGAAAGTTTTGGTTGCCGGAAAATTGTCTTATGCCATGTGCTAGCTTAAGTTTTTTGTTTTTCCGCTTTAATTTTTCATCTAGCATTTTGATGAGTTTTGTTCTTCTTTTCCATTCTAAATAATATCTGCCTCATGGAATAGTTATCTTTTATACTGTTTGAGCATAACTAATGAAGTACCTGTCTTTAGTATAATTTTAAAGGACACATCACAGAGTTGCTTTCTTTTTTGGTTCAGAATGATCTTGTACATGGATGGGGAATGGATATGAAACTTGGGTATTGTGCGCAGGTGAGATTTGACTTGGATATTCTTTATACAAGTTTAGGATCTTTGATGTCGAGAAGTTTTTCCTATTTAGTTCTGCCTATAATAATTACTTTTAATAGGCAAGGTATTGTTAAAGTTTGACAAGTCTTATCCTTCTGGCATTTCTCAGAAATGTCCATCTATTTACCTGCCATAAAAGCCAAGAACAGTCTGTACATGATTCACTGTTGTATACAGTTTTTTGGCTTCAAAATTGATGCTACAAGATTAATGATTTCAGGCCAGTTTTTGGCATTTGATAATTTCCTTTATGATTATCTCTTTCATCTCTCTTTCAATTACTTAAAGAAGTACTTGCCACCGCATAGCATGTAGCAATTACCAATTGATGATGGATGAATATGGCATTTTACAGGGAGACCGCACCAGGAATGTGGGAGTTGTTGATAGCGAATACATAGTTCATAAGGGCATCCAAACTTTGGGTGGGAATGGACCACCGTCTAAAAAGGTTGTTTGTTCTGCTGTTTCTTAATTGTTTAATCTATTTTGTATTTATTAATTTACCACTTTTGGTCTTTGTTTGTGACACTGACTGGTGGAAATGCGTGGGTTATTGTTTCACTAGGGCCTATACAGGGTTTCCATCAAGGGGATTTAAGTATTTAGGAGAAATAATTAATTACTGTTGTCTCTCTACCCTCTTGCTTTGCACTAGAGTTCTGCATAACAACGTGATACTCGTACACATACCTTCTGTCCACAAACGTTGACATGAAAACCATGCAGCGGAGTTGGCACTTCTGCATTATTACTGTTGTCTCTCTGGCCTTTTGCTTCAGAGTCTCTTATTAGTGGCACTGACATGTTTTTGGGTGGTAAATTAAGCTGTTAGACTGGCTCTAAGATGAGCTACATCTGTTTAATGGCATTAATCATTAATCGAAAACTATCATTGTGCTGTGATATGTTGGAGTGATTTCATGAACCTCTGGGATACTGATCTGTTTCCATTTATGAATAGCTCTAATGAGAAACCAGATCTTCAGTCTATTCTTCCCAATTGTTATTTTGTTCATTTTTCTTTTGCAATGATAAACATTCACTCCCTTTTGCAGGCCTCAAATACTGAAGAGTTGACCAAGGTAAACATCCTTTTCATACAAGCAAAAAGTGACTGCTCGTCCATTCCTACATTCAGACCCTGCTAAGCCTGATCATATACTTGAGACTTAACTCTTCTTCCTTGATTTTCAGAAACGTGGTTCTTCACCTTTCGACGTGCGAACTGAGGTGAGAGTTGTGAAAAAATAATCTGCATTCATCTCTTGGGTGTACATTCATTTTTTACCTCCCATTTACCGGCCATGTTTCGCCTCGTTGCATCTCGGCTGAAGATGTGTATGGTTTGGAGGCAAGAAAACCAAAACAACTCCACTGATATCCAAGGATAGCCTGGACTAGGATCATCTTTGCGTAGAAAATTGTGTGATTGGATCATTTTCCATTTACCACGACCTTCTTTATTTTTGTTTTCACTATTACCATAAGCTAACTTTGCAAGTCCCAAACGAGTATTGCTCTTGAGTCATGACGATTAAGCCACAATTTTTTTCTGAATTTCCAGTAAGTTTCTTTTGTCAGAAAAGCATGTACTTTGTATCTAGATATCATTTTTGTTAAGTGGCATTTGAGGAAATGATTGGTTTTTGACATTCATGGTGGATTAAGCAGATTAGGAGGCAATCAACATGGGAGCTTCAGATCTTCAAAAAGCGCTGGAACCAAGCTGTTGAGGACGACAAGAAGTGGGTTGATCCGTTCAGAAGAGACAGGTTCTTCAGAACGAAAAGTAGGAAACGTCAGGCCACTAACTCCTAAACAGATCAAGCTACTTGGATGCCACCGTTCGGCTTCCTCCGCAGCAACCCTCTCTCATCTATACTACATAGCTTACTTGTCACATTTATTCCATTGTTTGAACAGCCATATATACTTCTCGGAATGCAGATTTTGCCTTCTTACCTACTTTTAACCTCTCTCTTCTCTCTCTTTCTCTTTTCCCCCCTTCTCCCATTAAGCAAAGGAAGGTTTGTCTCGGGTTCGGTAATAGTTAACCATTGGATTACTAGCCAGTTGACTACAACATCTAACCACTCGACTACTGCTAGCTAACTAGTTTCAACTAAGTCAACCCAACAATGGATTAAAAAATGATCACTTTATGAAACTAGTTTGCTGTGTTATGTTGAACTTATATTGTATTCCTCAATCATTTGCCAAAAGATTTAAGCTTAAATGATAGTTTTAACATGTTTTATTTAAATATTATTACTAATTTGGGTCTTAATAAGTCTCAGTTTACTGTTGGCCTTTTCAAGCCAATAATAGCCCACCATGTTTCATAGATGATGCTCTTGTTGGTCATTGGGCTCCATTGTAGCATTTATGTCTTGTCTTTTTTCGCAGTTTAAACTTGAAATGTAAGGTTAACTTCCATAATATTTGTTATGTTATGTATTTCAATTACTTTGTCAAAAGATTTGGGTCTAAAAAATTAGTAACAAGACATTTTATTGGAATATGATTACCAATTTAGGCCTTCATAAACCCAAGTCTACTGCTATGGTCTCTATAAGCCTACAACAACTTCATCCAGTCTTTTACAACTTCATCCAGTCTTTTATGGTTCCGTTGTTCACCAAGTCGTTTGACGTTTCATCTGGCGTTGCATAAATTGTATTTTTTCCATTTACAGCCAAGCAGCAAAGAGAATATGAGACCCGACGGCCCTGTTCAAATTGTCCAAAGGCCTCGTCGTTGTGGCCGGCGGTCAACATCTGTCTGTTCTGAGAATAATAATGTCTGAGAAATCTAAATGGGTTGGAAACACCTCCGAGAAGCCTGTCCTGTTCTGCTTGTTGTAGAACCTCGTCGTTGGGTTTGGTGTAACCAAAACATCTTTAAAACCATTTGTCAACTACAAAAACAACCTCATTCTCGAACCCTTTTGAGTCCTTTATAAGCTAAAAAGGTGTCAACGTCTTGGGCAGGTTTCATCCACTCTCCGTGCAATTTGGTCCACGGTATCACTCTCCCGATCCGGCGACAGCGCGTCCGCTAATTCTCTTCAAAGCCGTATGTGCTGACTGAAGACAAGTCTTCTCTGTTCCTCTGATATCTTCTTCCCCTGTTTGTTTTCCCTTTTCCTTTCCCTTGACTTGCGAGAGAAGGAAGCTCCGAATCCTGCCTCTACTTGGTTCTCTTTAACTGTAGCGAGTGAGTTTTCTCAGCTTCTTATCTGGTGGGACTACCAGTCCCTTCTCCTCTTGCTGTTTCCATGGCTGGCCGTTACGATAGAAACCCTTTTGACGAAGAAGAAGTCAATCCGTTCTCCGTGAGTGTCTTTCTTACCTTACCGTGTAGTCTCTGTACTGTTGAATTTGTTACGGAAAGCTATTGGAGTTTGATTATCAGTTTGTGAGTGTAACTGATCGTGATTGCCTAGGAAACTTGTAGAGTTTTTACGGTTTTGGTGGAGTTCTTTGGGTTGAATTGTGGTTCATTCGTTTGACTTTGTGCGTCGCGAAGACTGAATTGATGTTTTTTTTGGGTCAATTTTGGTCCTTTGTTTTGATTAGTTGTTCAATTTTTCTGTTTTTGGTTTGCTTAGTTGTCGGATCAAGATTATTTGCTTAATTGGTTTCTTTTCTCCACGTCCCGAGCTTTCGCTGGTTTAAGATTGAAGTTTGACCTTAGGTTTGAGCTTTTGCCGGTATTATTTTGTCTGAGATGCTGCTTAAAGATCTGGAAAGGGGTCTTATGTTACTGAAAGCTAATTTTTGTTCATATTGCTGATCCCAGTGATAGATTCTTTCTGAAGTTGTTCTTTTGGAGTATTCGGACTAGGGTGTTTTGGATTGTAATCAGTTTCAGAAATCAAGTGATGGAATAGTGATTCCTTTGTCGAAATCTTCTATTTTTGAGCTTTGACGCTTGATATATGTATTGGATGCTTAAAGTGCCTTAGTAGTCAATAGAGATTGCGTGATTGAAAAGGGGAAGTACTGTGCTTGGGTTTAGATGTGTTCGTGATTAGGTTCTCTTTTTCACTCTAAGAAGAGTATTTTTTCTTAATCTGAAAATGATGTTAGTTTATATGGTGTTAAAACTTAATTAACATCATTTCATATCCTTATGGTGTAGATGTATAAAATTGAGTATTTCTACTTCTGTCCATCCTGTCCATCCTGTCCTGTGCTCTAAGTGTCTGATTGGATAATTCAAACAACCAGACGGACACTCACAAGATTCGCCTCTGCACTTCTTTAAAGATATTGTGTTTTTTTTTTTGGTGGGGGGAGGGGCGGTGGTTGGTTGGTGGGGGGTTGCAAATCTGGAGGATGTATATTTTAGACATACGAAGTATGCAGCATCTTACTAATCTCAAGTTTGACTAGCAGGATCCAGCTGTTAGGGGAAAGACATCAGGGCAGTCAAACTTTAGCGGGGGGGCATTTTACACAACTGTAAGCTTTCTTTCCTTTTTCTTTTTTAAGTAGTCATGCAGCCTTCATTTTTCTCTTTCAGAGTATGAATTTTATGTACAGTTGAGGTAATTACCTTGTGCCTTTTGTTCTGGAGTGATTCTGCAGTGCTCTTGTTTTCTCATTTATTATTTTACAATCGTTTGTCAACACAACCACTTTGTATGTGTTCGAAGTAACTCTTTCATTTAACCATTGATAAAACCTAACTAGATCAAAATATTGGAGCATTCGGGGTATGGTAAGTCAACACCATCAGACTCTCTTATGATGTGAAAGAAACATGCTTTTCAACAATTTCAAGTCGTTAATTCATCTTAACCATGTTATGTTGTGCTGCTGCTACTGATTCAAAGCCATGGCTTTAAGTGAAAGTGCCAACAGCAGTATCTGTCTTTTGGTATATTCATCTTTTTCCATCACTTATGTGCAGCTACATCCTCTCAATGAGCTAGAGGCTTACCCACAGTTTTGCAGTATTGTGCCATTTTTGCCAGTTGAAGATACTTCACACCACGTCTTTATTGAATGATAGTTGTTTTCATATTCATATAATAGACTAATTGCATATTAGAGATGTCTAGGTTTTCTCATAATATATTGAAAACTGCAGAAAAAGGCTTTATCTGGATGCTGTTTGATTGATTTCTTATTTGAGGGAGGGAAAGAAAGAGAGGAAACATGCAAGGCTTGACACATTGTATCAGGGGAAAATGTCCAATGGTTTTGTAATGTACATCGTCATATTTATTTGTTTGTTTGTCCAACTTACTTGCAAATGTTACGAGTTGTACTCCTACCCACATCTCATGGGGCACAGTGGCCAAAGGAAAAGAAAAAAAGTTGCTTATGTTACTTTGCCTTGAACTCTTTCGCTCATCTTGGTGTTCCTAATTTTTCAGAATTCTGCCTCAAATTCAAGGCTATCACCACTTCCTCCTGAACCTGCTGGTTTCAATTATGCACATGATGCAACAATAGATATACCAATTGACACAGCTACTGGAGGACGGAATACTAAGGTTGTTGAATACATGAACCCATGATTTTTCAATTTTGTCTCATGGTAAAATACTTGATATTGATATTAATGTACATCAAATGTAGGATTTGCAAAAGAGAGAGAAGGAACTCCAAGCTAAGGAGGCTGAATTGAGAAGGCGGGAGCAGGTATGCCTTTAATGGTAATGAAATTAAGAACTTTCTATTTTTGAAAGAATGTTGGACCAACCTAGCATTATCCTTGTTTGTCAATCTGACAGCTAATGACTCTTGTCAATTAATTTGAAATTTCACGTTGTTTTATATTGATCAACTAATAAGTGTCTCAAAATGTTGTCTCAATATACAATTTATGTTGAGTAGTGAAGTGATTTATTTGTCATTTACATGATGGCCCAACATGATTTTGAAGTGTGAGATAGTAGAGCCTGAAAATCTTTCTACTTAACCAAAACATAAGTACTACTTTTGGTTGATCTTTGTCCCTGTATATCTGCTGTTCTACATTTTCTGGAAAACCTGAAAGTTGTAATTTGATACTTATTCCATTGTAATGGCGTGCTAATTTTGATTATTGACACTATGTATCAGCATGTTTTGATTATCTCCCGGAATTTGACTTGTCTCATTTTTCCTCTGCAATACAGGATATAAAGCGGAGAGAAGATGCTGCTGCTCGAGGTTCTTTATCTGTCTATTTATATTAACTTTTTTGCTTCCGAGCTGGGGAAATTTTGTCCATTGCTATGTCATTTGTTCATTGTGGAGTATCCATTGTGCTTTTGGTTGCATTTAGATGCAAGCAAATATATACCATTTAGACTGCACTAATCTGCACTTTATCTTTATCAACTCTTTTGTTCAATTTATCTCAAATAATCTTTCTCCGTTAAGGTTATTCTTCCTACAAATTTTTAGTTTAAGTTCTCTTTTGTTCTGCAGCTGGAATTAATCTTGAGCAGAAGAACTGGCCTCCTTTTTTTCCAATTATCCATCATGATATTGGAAATGAAATACCAATTCATCTACAAAAACTGCAGTATACTGCATTTTCAACATTCTTGGGTATGTCAGCCTTGCCTGATTTTTTAGTTATTGTGTTTAAGGCATGATTAGTTTTATCACTGAGACAGCTACGTACAGGTAAGTTTTATGTTTTATATGGTGTACATGTAATGGTCTCTGTCTATGAATCCTTCTATGCTGGAGAAGCTGGGCTGTCTGTACTTGTTGAAGGGAGAAGGGCCAGAGTGGAGGAGTTGGTTCATCCTTGTAAAATCATATTAATTCAACTGCTTTGTTGACTCATATAACTAATATGTTGTGTCCCTTTGATGCAGTTATTGTCTTCTTGAGGGAACATGATCATATAGTTGGGATTTTTCTTTTATTGTGTTTTTATACCCAATTAGCTGACAGGTGTCTTAGGCTTTATCTGCGCGTGAAACATCATTGAGATTATTTAACCTTATATTTAAATTTTTGATGTTGGGCCACAGGAAGGTAGTCCTCTTGTTAGGATTAAATTTTCTCTTCAAATTTTTTGTTTCCTCTTGTTTAAGAGCCATGCTTGATAAGTTCATAAAAGCTTGATGCTTATCTACTGGGGAACTAGATGCTTGGCATTACTTTGGACATGGCTTCATTGTGTGTTAATGCATGGCTAGTTTGTCTACTACTTGAGATAGGTATTCCTTGTATGTGAAACTCATTGGTCTTCTTCTGAAAGCTTGAAAACTTTTCGGGCATAGATAGAGTGCAAATTGACCTCTGATTCCTGTTTCCTCTCCCTCCTGGTAAACACTTTACATAATGAAGACTGTACTGACTTGGGTTTATCCTGCACCATTTATTTCTTAAGGTTTCTGGCTTAGAAGCTTTACAGGGCATTGGAATGATGCTTGAACTTTCTTTTCATACCTGAGGGATGCGATCTTAAGAGAATTTTAATTGATTTATATGTTATGAATGTGAAAGTTCTCATGTCAATGATGCTCGGTAGAGGTTGAATATGATGATAATGGAATGTGAAATATCTTAAGCGTCTGAACATGATGATAGTTTTAATGTGAAACATCTTAAGGGGCTGAAGACATATTGCTGGAACAGGCTTACGATAGGATCCATGTTTATTATGATGCTATTGAAATTAAGTTTGGATTGAATTGCACGCTTATATTATGTGTAGATCCAAGAAGGTGTTTGACATTTCATTCTAGTATGATTCATGGGGGTCATTGGACCTCTAACATTGAAACTGCCTTGATGAAATCTAAACATTTGAAAGAACTACTAGAAAGAGGTGATAAGATGCGTTGGTTCCATCTCCATCCTGGTAAAGCTAGTTTGTTTAGATCAATGTACCTTTGTTGGCCAACACAACCTGCTGCAATGTCTATTCTACCTGTCTCTTATCATTGTGTAATCTTGCAGCATTGGTTTGAAATTGTGGTTGTAAGATCGATTGTCATCTTGGTTTACGTGTGATGTAGTGACCTTTCTGGATGTGTTATTTATTTATATATCTACATAGCATATCTTGATCTAAGTCACTGAAGGTGGGTAACAGTACTAATGGATGGTTTATATTATGCAGGATTGGTTCTCTGTCTTACTTGGAATGTTATTTCTGTCACAATAGCATGGATTCAGGGGGCAGGTGAGTTCAGAAAAAATGTACATATCTACTGGATATGTAGGAAACTTCACAATGGATTTTGTAAATTAAATTCCACGAACCTTGTCCTTGCTATCTCTTTGGTTGCAGGGGTAAAAATTTGGTTCCTAGCCGTTATCTACTTTATAGCAGGAGTTCCAGGAGCCTATGTGTTGTGGTACCGGCCTCTTTATCGTGCTTTTAGGTACTTATTTCCATGATTTCCGGACCTTAGCTGTTGCTATATGGAGAAATTCTAATTGTTTAGTTTATAATTGTAAGAAATGTTTCCCAAAGCTTGGACACTATGTGAGAGATTTTAGTGGCATCAACTGTGACTCCTAATGCTTTGTTATGGTGGAACTTTACTATTAGATATGGTAGTGTGTGCATACTGCAGAAAGAACTAATCTGATAAGATGGGTGCAGATTTTGTTACTTTTATGGATGTATGAAAATAGAATTCACTCATATTTTGAAGCCTGCAGAATTGCGGATTTGCTAAGTGGGTTTGAGGTGACACTTTTGTATCTCTTGCAGGAAAGAAAGTGCGCTAAACTTTACATGGTTTTTCCTGTTTTATTTGGTAAAATACCTATATACCTGTATCAATTCTTCTATCCACTTAAGGATAAAAAGAGCTTAATTTCTGTTTTTCTATTCTCTTCTGACACAGGTCCACATTTGCTTCTGCATAGTAGCTGCCGTTGCTCCTCCTATATTTTTCCAAGGAAAATCTTTCACGTATGTTCCTTTATCTCAGGCTTTGTCTACGTTTTTATTTCCCTACCATGCATTTCAAAGTGGAAAAAACTGGTAGGTTTTGGTCTTTCTGTCCCGTTGGATACATATGTATACGGTGAAACATTCTCTATATGAAAACTGGACTTTTTTCCCCTTGTGCTGCTGATAGTTATATTTTTGTGTGCCTTTTGAACAGAGGCATCCTATCTGCAATAGATGTCGTGGGCAACCATCCTTTGGCTGGGGTAAGGATGCTTGCGCAGAAGCATTGTCAACAATGGCGTTCATCTACTTCATATAAATCCTTATTTTAGTAGAATTTAGGAATTCATTTATTGGAGTTTCATGAGCTTTACACCTCTATTTCTTGCGTTGCTGAGGCTTAACCTTTTCTTTTCTTTTTTTTTTCTTTTTTTTTTCCTCTATTATAGATTTTCTACTTCATTGGATTTGGGATCTTCTGTCTTGAAACGTTAGTCAGCATCTGGGTTCTTCAGGTCAAACTCACTGCTCTCCAGACCTTAAATCTGAAAAGCATGTGCACTTCACTCACTATCGTTATTTCTTTGCTTGTCATGTTTTCATTTCCTTTTATGTGGTTTGCAGCGAGTTTACATGTATTTCCGAGGCAGTGGAAGAGATTCTGAGATGAGGCAAGAGGCTGCAAGAGGAGTTATGAGGGCAGCAATATGATGCCACCCGTGGTGAAAAGCATGATGCTGATATCGCATATGGACACTAGACTATGTATGGCTTTAGCCGCAGGAGATGAGGATAGAGAGAGAATGACTTGCGTTTGCTTTTGTTTATACCTGTTTTATAGCTTCGTTTGAGGACTAGCGTTTTTTGTTCATGTGGTTCATTGGAGTTGGTAGAAGGATAATGATGAACATGCTACAACCATCTGTATATGCACTGGTCCTATGTGGCTTTATTTCATATTTGTGCTCAATTCTGTCTATAAATGATAAATCTGTAGAACTTGAATAGCTGCATGGACGGTCAAACTGGTTGTACAGTGTGAGATGAAATGTTGCCAATGGTGCATTCAGTGCGTAAATACTACTGTGATTTGACTAAAGTTTTTGGTGTTCACATTCTTGGTGGATTAAGCAGATAGGAGTCGATCAACATATAACCTTCAAAACTTCAAAACGAGTAGGAATCAAGCCGTTGAGAATGCCAGGAAGCAGGTTGATCTGTTCAAAAGAAATTAAATATACGAACAAGAAGCCTCCGACGCCGACTTCTCCATAGAGCACAATTAATTACTTACTACTGTCTTTCTGCCCTTTTGCTTTGAACTATAGCTCTGTATAACAACGTGATACTTGTAGACGCATACATTCTGTCGACAAATGTTAATATGAAAAGCAGCAAATGACTCGGTACTTCTACATAAGTTAGGCTGTCTTGAAACTCCGGTGATGTGATTGTGCTTCAGTGTTTGTAAGGGCTCAAGCCGGTCAAACGACAAACCATAGTGCCTAAGGTGGCAATAACATGTTTTTGGGTGAATTAAGTTGTTAAGACCCAGTGCTTACTACCTTAGATAACTGGCTACAAGATGAACCATAAACATTGGCTTAAGAGTATCGTTGTGCTATGGGAGTGACCTCATAAACTTCCAGATTTTTTTTTTTGAAATGGGGTAAATATCCTTACAAATTTTATTACCAATAATAAAACTGAACGTAATAATCATACCTTGTAAGTTTATATTGGGTAGAACATAAACTTTATCTTTATAAATATTGGCTGAAACTAGCATATAAAATGTCCTCATAATCAATAAGGACATATATTATAACTGAATACAAAGCCAACTACATAAAACATAGAAATTAACCTTACAAGGGCAGCATGTAGACTTAACTTCTGGATATTAATTTGTTTCCCGTTATTAATATACTTCCAGCTATTTTTATTGTTTGAACAATCATATATTTCTTCTCGGAATATTGCCTTCTATTCCTAGATTTTGGCCCCCCGTTAGGTAAAGGAGGATTTGGGGTGTCAACCCTAAGACTTACATCTTAGTCAACTAGTAGTTAACCACTAGATTACTGGTCACTTGACTAATTTTAGCTACATTAACCCAACAATGGATTAAAAAAGAATAGTACTCTATGGAACCAGTTCACTGTGTTACATCATACTCATGTTATGTGCTGTAATTATTTTGTCAAAAGACCTAGGTTTAAATGTTAGTATCAACACATTTCTTTTAAATATAATTATCAATTTGGGTTCCTAAAGTTCTCAAAGTTTACTACGGATCTATATAAGGTCATAATCGTTGATCACACTTCATAGTTGATATCCTAGAAGCCCATTTAGGTTCCATTATGGTGTCTGGGTGTTTCTTTGGCCCCACTCTGGCATTTGTGTTAGGTTGCTTCCTCCGTAATTTGAATTTGGAACATGGGATTAGTTGTCTTAATCCATAAAAAAAATCCACATTTAAAGAGGAACTTTATTAATTGATATGTTATGGATGCTAATGTGCCCATGTCATTGATGCTGGGTAGGGGTTGAACGCGATGATAGTGGAACGTGAAATATCTTACCAGTTTGAACATGATGAGAGTGAAATGCAAGATATCTTAAAAGGCTGAACATGGTGATAGTGGAATGTGAAATATACTAAGAGGCTGAAAACATATTGATGATAATAGGCTCTATGTTCTTTGATGTTATATATTTTTATTATGATGGTATTGAAATTAAAGTTAAATTGAATTGTACGCTTAGATTATGCGTTTGACAGTACATCCTAGTGTTATTGACAAAGGGTTAATGGACCTCTAGTATTGAAAACGCCTTGATCAAATCCGAACATTTGAAAGAACTACTGGACAATGGTGATAAGATGCGTTGTTTTCATCTCCATCTCCCCATACAGGCTAGTTTGTTTGAATCAATCTCCCTTTTTTCAGTGAAGAATTTGCTGAGATGGAGCAACGATGCTCATAGAAAACGCAACGCAGTACACAATAGAAGGCATATTGGAACCGCACCTTGTGCTGTTTTCTACTCACACTTCTCAAAGAATAATGGTTAACGTTTTACAACTTAAATACAAGGAATGGTAAAATAGAAATAAGACTGGACCTACGGTAGATAGGGCTCCTTGGCCCACAGCACTAACATACTTCAACAGTCAGCCAATTGAATGGCACGACCTGTGCAATGTATATTCCACCTGTCTCCTATCATTGTGTAATCTTACAGCATTGATTTGAAATTGTGGTTGTAGTATGGATTGTCATCTTGGTCTACATGTGACCTAGCGACTTTTCTAGTTTTGTTGTTTATTTATATATCTATATAGCTTATCTCGATCTAAGTCACTGAAGGTGGGAAACAGTACTAATGGATGGTATATGATATGTAGGATTAGTTCTCTGTCTTACTTGGAATGTTATTTCAGTCACAATTGCATGGATTCAGGGGGAAGGTGGGTTTAGAAAACTTGTCCACATCTACTGGATATGTGGGAAACTTCACAATGGGCTTCATATATTAAATTCCATGAACCTTGTCTTCCTATCTCTTGGGTTGCAGGGCTAAAAATTTGGTTCCTAGACGTTATCTACTTTATAGCAGGAGTTCCAGGAGCCTATGTGTTGTGGTATCGGCCTCTTTATCGTGCACTTAGGTACTTATTTCCCTTGATTTCCTAACCTTAGCTGTTGCTATATGGAGAAATTCTAATTGTTTTGTTTATAATTTTATGAAATCTTTCTCAAAGCTTGGACACAATCTGAGAGATTTCAATGGCATCAACTGTTACTCCTAATGCTTTGTTTTGGTGGAATTTTACTATTAGATGTGGTAGTGTGTGCATACTGCAGAAAGAACTAATCTGATAAGATGGGTGCAGATTTTGTTACTTTTATGGATGCATGAAAGAATTTTAACAGAAATGCATATGTATGACCATAAGGTGTATATCTCTCTTGCAACAACTCGGACCACTTGTTCTTATGGTAAATGTTGTTTATGCTATGCATCTGCCGACTTACAAAATAAGAAGTTAAAATGTTTAAAAAAAAAGAATTCACTCATATTTTGAAGCCTGCAAAATCTCTGATTTGCTTTGTGGGTTTGGCATCTCACTTTTGTTTCTCTTGCAGGAAAGATAGTGCCCTAGACTTCACTTGGATTTCGCTGTTTTATATGGTAAAATACCTATATTCCGTTATCAATTCTTCTATTCACTTAAGGATAAAAGAGCTTAATTTCTGTTTTTCTATTCTCTTCTGACACAGGTCCACATTTGCTTCTGCATATTTGCTACCAGTGCTCCTCCTATGTTTTTCCAAGGAAAATCTTTCACGTATGTTCTTTTATCTCAGGCTGCATTTGAGATGTGTTTCATTTGCTACTTAGATTCATGGTGGATTAAGCAGATAGGAGGCAATCGACATGTGACCTTGAAATCATCAAAAGCACTGGAGTCAAGCCGTTGAGGATGCCAAGAACTGGGTTGATCCGTTAAAAAGAGATAAGATGTACAGACAAGAAGTCACAAACGCCGGTTCTCGAACCTCTCGTACAATTTCTAATTGCTTGGAAAGTTACTCTTACTACAAATTTTATGGTTTCAGTTCTCTTTCGTTCTGCAGCTGGAATTGAATGAAGAGAGGAACTGGCCTCACTTCTTTCCAATAATCCATCATGACATTCTCAAAAACTGCCAAATCATCTGCAGAAGCTTCAGTACAAAGCGTTTTCGACGTTCTCAGGTATGCCACAAGCCTGGAAACTCAGCACCTCCACAAGCCTCAGAAATGCCTATGTCACTGAGGCATTATGGAGGCTGAACATGATGCTGATGGCATATGAAATATCATAAGAGGAAATTCTCATACAAGTTTTAGTGCATGAGAGATATTGATGAAAATATGGCTGAAGCAGCCTTGTCATGTGATCCCTGGTCCTTGATGTGATAAATATATTGATCTAAATGATGATGCAATGCGAATCAAGGTTCGGTGGAATAGCAGGCTTTACTGCATGGATGGAAGCAGGCGAAACATATTTCATTTTACTGCAACTCCTGGGTATCTGTGGCACTCTTATATTGAAACTAGTCGGTGGAATCTGAAAATTGGAAAGAATAGAACAGAGATGATGAAATTGGTCTCAGTTCATCCCCATCAACTTAATTGGATTAGTTTATCTTTCATGTCCAAGTCAGTGGCATGACAGCCTCTATTCTACCTCTCTCTTAACATTGTAAATGTTAACATTTGATTTGAAAATGTGGTTGTAAGATAGATTAATTTCTATGGAATACAAGAAATAGTTTCCGTCGTCCTGCTGATGGATCTCTGCCGTGTGACTTTTGGAAAAGAGGCATTCTGCCGGCGATAGTTGTTGTGCACTCCCATTCTTTGGTTGAGGTAAGGAAGCTTGTGTTAAAGTATGCTTTATAATGGCATTGTCACATTCAAAAGGATCCTCATTTTGGAAGACGGAGCACTTCATTTACTGGACTTTTATGAACTCTACTCCATTTCTTGTATTGCTGAAGCTTTATTATTACTATTATTTTCTTTTCCTTGATTGTAGATCCTCTATTTCATTGGATTTGAACTATTCATCCTGAATCCACAGTCAGTCTCTTCGTTATGCAGGTACAATCTGAAAAAGGATATGCGCAGCATTCACATTAACAACTTCATTTCTCTTCTATTATTTTGTGTGCAGCAGATTTAGTTAAACTGATAAGATGAAGCAAGAGGCTGCAAGACAAGCCAGTTAAACTGCGATGACCTCATAACTAGACTTCTACTGTGTATGGGGATGGAAATGGCTAAAAATTTTGGCTTTGCTCACTTCTGTTTTATAGCTGTAATTGATCGCTGTGTTTGATCTGTTTTATTGGAGTGGGTTGGAGGATTATGATAAACTTGCTATAACCACCTATGTATGAATGGTCAAACTTGTTATATAGTGAAACGAATATGCATAAATTGTACCTTAAAGGCACTGCAACGACAACGATGGTCAATACTATGTTCTTGGAACTTAAAAAATCTCTCCTAAAAAAATCCTTTCTTGTTCCTCATTTTCCTTTGAGAATGAAAGTTAATTAAGGGTCCATATTATGTAGCTCAATGAGGAAGGATCGGTGGCATTTGTCTCGAGTAAGAGGATCTTGGTACTTCATAAGGAACTTGGTTACTCCTAAAAAGGCTCCACTTTTGGTTTAAAACCCAAGCTAGTGATATTTAGTATCAGAGTCACTTTACTTTGACTCTAATATAATCGTGAGATGCCCAAAACGGATAGATAGGAGCCCTAAAGTTACAAAGTCCCGTCAAGAAGATGTGGCCACACTGAGAACAACATAAATTTAGATGAGAGAGTTTTTTCTTTTTTCAAATAACTTAAAACTTCATCATACTTTGCTTGATGGCTTAAATAAAAAGCAATGACCCACTCCAAAACATGCACAACTCAGTCAGAAGTGCACCTGATTGGCAAGATACCTGTTGCCCAACCAAATATTAAAAGTATAATGACATTTGTCAGAGAGAGAGGGTGTTGGTAGGAGATTTGATTGCTCCTAATAAAACTGATCTTTTGTGTTGCACCTAAGTGCAAAGCTTTTGCCATTCCTTAATTTCAGAGCCTTTATCATGAAACTTCAGTTGAAGAAATCCTGCTCAGAGGAAAAACTCCCAGCTCAGATACAAGAAAAACTAGCAGCAAATACATGGACCCCTTACACATCCAACTTCTGATCACTCTCTCTGTTTGTCATGATCTTATAGCCCAAGAGATCGGAATATTGCAATATTGGTATGCAAGAGGAACTAGAAAGAAAAAGAAGATAGCAGACGAGCTCTTACCTATGGCATATATTTATAATATAAGTTTTATATAAAACTACACTCATAGTCATACAGCTACTGATTATAGAAACTAACACCGACGGCAACTGCATGCTCGATAAAGCATCTAGCAGGAAGCGGTACATTTCTTCTTGCAGTCCATGGTGCAGCCGCCGCCGCCGCCGCCGCCCCCATATCCCTTCCCGGCCTGGCTAAACGAAGTGAAGCACTTCGCCGGACAAGTGAGCTTCTTGTTGAAACACGGTCCCTTCTCTTTGCACACCACAGTACCCTTTGTCACGCCACCTTTGGCGAACCCTCCAGTAGGACCACCAAACCCAGCTCCGTACCCACCGGCCACACCATCTCCCCACCCTTTATCGAACCCAGGTATGCCAACGCCAGTTCCGGGCGCGAAGAACCCGCCCAGGTCACCATCGTTTCCACCAACTTTGTCGTTGCGGCTGCTGCTTTTCCCCGTGGCCTGCCGAGGATCAGGTGGGGAGGATCTGGCCCCGAGAGCGACTGCAACTGTGACAACCAAAATGGCTAGGAGAAAGCTGGTTACAGGCTTCATTATGCAGAGTTCCAAGCAAAGACAAGTGAGATTTGCAGGAATGTGATGAGGAGAGATAGGAGTACTTGTGAGAAGTGATATTTAAGTGGTGCAGTGATGGGGCTAGCGGTGTGAAGAGAGCATTTATGGGAGGGTATTGGGACAGTTGAGGGGGCCTCAGTCAATGTGAGTAGGTGGAGTGCAATTGTCAAGCTGCTCTTTCTTTTCAAGTTTCTGATTTTGTTTTTTTATTTTTTCTTTTCTCCTTCTGCACGATGGGGGCTGCTTTAAGATGTTGCTTCTTCGAGTTTGAGTTGCAGCTATGAAAACGGAAATAAAGAGGTCCATAGGTAGATTTTAAGAGGATCACATGAAGCGGCTTGTTTTTTCAACGGGCAGAGAGTCGGCAGTTCTGGTAGTAGACAGGGAAGGTCAGTGGTGGCGGTAGTAGTAGGACCTCTAGACAAGGTGAGTGGGCAAAGAGTTGTTTGCCAATAGCAAAGCTGTGCATGCACCCTACCTTCAACTCATCCTAATCAATCTGTCTATCTATTGTCATATAAAATGAATGAATAAATAAGGAAGATCATGAATCTAGCAGTTTAATTGAACATATCAAGAAGATATTATTAAAAATATGCCATAATTGTAAAAACGAATGGAACTAAACAAGAACAAGATGAATCTATTATAGAAGATCTTTTTCCTTCACTTTTTTTTAAAAGAAAATGAGAATTCAAATAAAATTGATAAAATGGAAGAGATTTGAATGAATGGAAAGGCAAAAGCAAAAGATGACTTAAAAGTTAGTTAAGGATTAAAAAGATTTTATTTAATTTTTATTTTAAGATTTTTATTTTTCAGTGTGAGTGTGAGATTTTCATCTTGTATACACTCTTTTACTAGGTTCAATTCATCCTAATTTCCACATCTTTCTACTATTTGGCATGAAATAAAACATAATGAGTTGAAACTAATATCATATAAGAAATAAACTCAAAATCCAAGTCAAAACTTAGATCAAGAGTTTCAACTTCTTTTATTTATTTATTTAAACTTCATATAAAGAATTTTATTTTTTGGTGCAAGACTTGTTTTTTTTAACATAAAAATATTACTATTATTTAACATATCATCTCAAGTCGAATATGAAAAAGTTTACATATAGTGAAACGACGATTATAAAGTCTTAATCAATAATGAGATATTGTACTTAAACTTTCATATCATATTTAAAATAATTAATTTTCTTTCTTAAAACAATTACTAACAAGAAATGATTAAATATATAAAGAGTATATTGGAATGAGATATTAAGAACAATCACTATTTAACATTATATTCTCTCCAATGTTTCCCGAGTATTTAGTAAAATCTTGCAATCCTTTATTCTTTTGGCACACGATTTACTAGTTTGTTGTATTAGCTAAGCCAAATGGATTGCTTGCTTTGTTGTTTTTGAAAGCATTCTCAGCCACTCCCTTCCTCACTTCTCCATAGATGACAGGAACGGGATTCCGTAGAAAAAAAAAAAAAAAAAGCCAATTGTATGATCTTGATGCATGTGCCTCTGAAGATCGAGGAAAAAAATTGCACATGCAATGTCAAATATCTGCCCAAAAACTCATAAAGAGAAAAGGTAAAAATGAGGCATATTTATTAGGCTATATTACAAATGAGTACCAATAAAAGAAAAGGCACGGAGTGAACCGTCATATCCGTTACAAAGTTTTTTTGTTTTCCTAAAAAAAAAAAATCTTAACAAGTCTTATTAATAACAAAGCTAAGTATAATAATTATATTTTGAATAAGTAAAAAAAATAAGTTACAAGTCTAATCTTTAAAAAAGATAAAATTTGTACATATCTAAAGTATGATTATAAAGTCTATTGGCTCAATGATAAACTAGCAGGGGTCGATATTGAATTTGTGCATTAGCGTGTGAGTTACATAAAAGAAAAACAAAATTTAAGAAAAACCACCTATTGTGTACTACCAAGTACATAGGTGCAATGAACAATAAAAGACGTGATATATGCCGAAGATCGGACTCTGCTGCTGGCAATATCGCATTAATGTCTCCAACTTCCAATCTGCATTTTCATTAAACTTGACAGTGATTCCTGACCTTTGTTGCACATGCAATTCGATCCCTGCCTTCACAGGTTTGCATTTGGTGCTCTACTAACTACATCATTTTCACACCATTATGGTGCTCTAGCGAATCAATCTTGATTTCCGTTTGAGAGGGAAGTTCTTTAACGTTTCCCAACCCAAATGCATTCACTTGTATCAATGCATAAAGACTTAATTCCTAGGTAGTTGAAGGCCAAAGATTGGTTATGTCAAAAGTAGGTTTATGGACCTTATCTTGATTTCACAGGTTTGCATTTGGTGTTTAAATGTTAACTCAAGGTTAAAAATGGGTTCTTCTTCTTCTTTTTTTTTTTTTTTTCTTGCATTTTAAGCTTTATGGACCTAATGTAATTTTTGACATGCACAACTCCTACACATGTTGAGTATCATTTAATTAAAGGTTATATATTGTAAAAATGTATCAATTATATCAGTTAAATTTAAAGTTCAACTTAAATATTAGATTATATATTAAATAATTTTTTCATTTAATTTAATCTTTTAATATAAAAGGTCCAGCCTAGTTGGGCTTCAATTCCCTAGCACTGTAAGTTGGTGCCAGAGTTGAACCCTCAAACCCATCCTGGCCGAACCTCCTTAGGGTCCTTGCCCCTCCCTCTTTCCAAAAGAATGATCTTGGCACCTGTCAAAATTTATTCCCTTTTAGCACCTCTTTTTCCCTTGGGTGTTTTCTGTGATTCCAGTGCTTACTCCACTGGGCACTTTGTCTTCCTCTGCACTTTTTGCAATGCAGCAGTGTAGTGGGTTCGGCAGATCCGACTTTATGTCAAGCTTCGAACTTTGTCAAAATGCCCTCAATAATCTCCACTCTCCTCACAGCTCAATTTCTCATCTAGTTATGGAAACTGATTAGGACAGAGCTGCAATTTTCGAAGTATAGGACAGGTACTTTCCACAGAGGGAGCAAAGCTTTCTTAAGTACGGTCTGAAGAAGTCAAATCACCCTTACACGTTGCATGCAGAGGCTGACCTACAATAATAAAGATGAACATTGACATCTTAGTTGCTCGTTTGAGAAGCAACCGCCCATTCATAAACATGGTTTTGAGAATCAAAGGCCTTTTTAATGCTAGTTTGAAATACCATTGCCACCATTTATCTGTTTCAGATTGTGTGCCGTCACTCATAAATTGCCATCAAATCCATTTGCAGTGGCTTTTCACAGGCATGCGGTTTAGTCAAAATGGACATGCCAAGCCATCGGTTGAGGAAAGGATTCGAAGTACATGTGGTTTCCAGACGTATCTAACTCTCAAGAGGAAAGTACGCTGAATAGACAAAAACACAAGAAGACCTATTTGACGCTGGATTGGCCAAATTATGGAGTTTGTTTGGTTCCAAACATTTGTCCATCCATGAAGACTGAACCACCTCTAACTAGTTTTTCTCTGTAATCCCACTCAACCATCTTTAGTCTGTTATGCCAGCATTGGTCCTTTTCAGTCAAAAGATTGTGAAGCATGAGATGCACTAAAGACCACACTATCCTAAAGCCACATATTCCTGCTGCTATACAGATGCATTTGAATGTAAGTTTATAGATTACTGGTGAACGACGAGATAAAGAACGACCCTATTTTGCTTCTGAAGCTCAAATTCCAAGTAACTTATTTCATTTGAGTTTGGGTATCTCCTGCGAGTCAAGTTAATGCATTTGGTAGTCCTAAAAAAAGAGAGCATACACATCTTTCTAGGTGTCTCTGCTAGATGAAAAGTAGAACTAAACATCATTTAAAATGCTATGTTAAAAAAAGCAAAATAATTTACACACTTCCTCAGTCCAAACAATATTATTGGTGAGTTAAAATAGACAAAAACCAGCCTCTGTCGTGACTGAAGCAAGCTGATTTCTAGGATGTTCTACAAACCTGTAATTACAAAAGCTTTAAGCCCCTTCCCCTTGACAGAAGAAGAAGAATGATTCACAATTTCCTCACCCCGTCTACTCATGTCAACTCGTGTTCTCCCATGGATATTAAATGGCAGAAGCTTATAGGCTAGAGGAGTCCCAGCTAGCATCAACAGCGTTGATGATCTTTTCATGCAGTTTAGCTCCAGCACATGCAATTATACCCCGATCAAGACCTTCCAGGTAAATGCCCTTTGAAAAATTAAGTGGGTGCCCTCTGGCATCGGTTACCACTCCACCAGCCTCTTCTATGATAACAACCCCTGCAGCGTGATCCCATATCTTCTCCTTGTATCCAGCCCTAGCAAACTTCATAAAAATCTCAGCATCCCCACGGGCTATAGCAGCATACTTCACCATACTGTACACTCGAAGTGGTTGCTTCCTGCAGTTTAATCATTGATGCATGAGCTCTCATACCCGGCCAAACTGTAAACTTTTATTCCCATCTTTTCCTCTACTTATCATTATTATAATCCCCAGGTGATTATTTTTAGAGAGAAGCATGCGCAGTCGCTCTCATCATTTTCTGCCTCCCTGTCTGTTTTAACATGAACTTTCATCTGTTTCTTGCACCCCAGGAACTTGTTTTCAATTTGTTATGTTTATTGGACCTCAGCTAAGAGATGTTCATTTTCCACTGGTAGCATGTGTTAGCGTATGTGAATAAGTTGAAAAGTAATGAAAGAATATATATGCCAGTTGAATTCGATCAAATCAATAAATTCTGTAAAGAAAATGGAATGAAACAAATGTACCTGAGCCCCATGGTGTGAGCAAGTCCTGCTGTGAAGGAGTGGCTAGAATTCGCCTTCTCAACTGGTTCGCAAAAGGTTGCCAATGCTGGATCATCAATGGAAGACACTCGAACTGGCCTTGCAGAATTTGGCCAAACCAACTTCTTATTCGGCTGGGGCAGTGGTTGCATCCAAGCCTTGCCACCTCTTATGGCATAAGTCACAAAACCTTTGTCCCAAGATTCGGACGTTGGTGGAGTCAACTTAGTTATAATTCTATGATAGCGGTGATGATAACTTAGCCATTCTTTCCTCATTGGGTAATTTGGACACCCAAGAACCCCAAGCACAACTTCTCCATCTTCTATTAGTGCTAGAGCTACAGCATATTGATCCCCACGGACAAAACCCAATGTGCCATCAACGGGGTCAAGTGTCCAAAATCTTCCACTAGGACCCCCGCTTGAGTTGCAATGACTGATGGCTTCGAGCACCTCAGAGGTCCCAAGGGCCATCTTTGGACCTTCAAGTCCAAAACGAGTTGCTTCAGCTAGACATTCATTCACAGTTTTTACAACAGCTGCTAATAGTCCAGATGAATCAGCCTCGGAGAGTTTTTGAACATCTTCTTCAGCGACAATGGACACATTTTTCCTCCCGAAAGACTCAGATAGTAACCAGCTGACAGTTGCTTGGACACTCCAATCTGCAAATGTCACATGATTAACAAAATTAGCCAATCTGAAACAGAAGATATATCAAACTAATATGCTAAATGACAGGAACCTAGATTCACTTGTTGAGGATAGGTTGATGACACATCAAATGGGTTATTCAAGCTACCTGTGAAAATATTTCTGTCATCTGAGCATAGTTCTCATTTAACATGTTCCTGTGGTCAAACATGTATCATTCAGAATACTGATGACAATTAAGCAACGTGAATGACTGAGATTAACTAATATCAACTGTAATTTATTCTCAGCAAGTCTAGAAGTTTAAACTGCATTTGTTGTAGTAAAGCCCCAGTTATAGAATTGTCACATAAGAGAAGCCAACAGACGATTAGGAAACCAGTAAAGTCACAACCAAAAGTCTCCAAAACTACCACTGGGAGGCACACCCACTGCTTAGCAATTTGAAGCCCTTGGCTTATAGTTTATATAAATACGACTAGAATTTATTCCATTGGAGGGTAAGTGGAAACTTCACTGAGACAGCAAATGGAGTGCCTCAGAGATGGAAAAAAGCAACAATACAAGGAAAGGGATAAAACCAAGAGATGATGCAGTATGACAAGTTAAGCCACGAAAAGCTCTTGTCAAGGATTTCTTTCTGGAAGAAATGAATTTGTTTGCCTAATAGGATGAAGCAAGAGGATTGGCCAGTTGCAGAGAACACACCAAAATAATAAGAAATAGAAAAAATTCAAAAAGCCACATACACAATTGAACAGACAAAAAGATGCAGACAACAATATCACCTCCTAGATTGGTCCCAAGAATGAAAGTGCCTCTTAGTGTTTACGAATACATGATGTACAGACCAATATCTGAAAATAGGAAAAGAAAAAGACTATTGTGAGGATAACTAGTTTTGGTGCTGAATCTGATTTGAATGTTATGCATCACATCATTATTCTGTCACACTTTCTACAGATCAGCAGGGTGCTAGTGTAAGTTATCCAGTAAACAGGATGTATATCCCACTATAACGCTATAGATTACATAATGGAGGCTCAAAATTCTAGAGTGAAATCTTAATCCTTAAAGGATGGAGCTTGCTGAAGAGAAAACCTCAATTTTCTTACAAAAGTTGGAAAATCGACAACTAAAGTATTAGAGGTGCCTCAAACCAATATTTCTGTACCCTTGGCACTCTCTGCAATTTCTGGTTGCAAGTCCTATATCCCTTGAGTACATCGTAAATCCAAAATTTTGCCTATTTATATCATATTCAATCCAAGTAGGTCAAGGACCATACTTCCCACTTTTAATCTTTGATAAGATTAGCTTCTTTTGTTTTTTTTTTTCCTTGGTTTTCAAATTCTTAAATATTTCTACATAGCTTCAAAAGCAGCCACAAACACGGCGATTGACCCGATTGACCCGATTGACCATCTACTAAAAATTCAAAATGTGGCTTCATAGTCTATAGCGGCTTCCAGAAAAAATATTGTCTTCCACGATCTTTTTAATTCCTTATTGCATCTCAATATGCATACGTCTGACTCGTGCAACAAAATACCTTACCCATTAAAAAGTTGTCTCCATGTTCGTATCAACAAAAAGAAGCAGACAAATGTTTATGAAAATTCTAGAAAAATAATGTCATCAGAGTACAACTTGGACAATGAATTAGCAAGTGTTTACCGTAGAATTTAAAAAGACTGCTATCATACATGCCAAACCCAGCTCCGAAAAATGAATAATTTTTTGCAGGAATTAAAAATACCCAGCAAAGGTGCAGTCTAGAAGATAACCAAATCCAGAAAAAAGAACCCAAATCAGATATATGAGAAAAAAGCGAGCAGTAGCAGAATTACCCGCAACAGTGACAGGAGAATTATCGTCCTTGGATTCAACATGACCGTTGCTTTTAGAAATCAAACTGTCCTGCACTCTCTGGCAGAGAGCACATGCCATCTGTACAGCTCTGACAGCAACATCGAGTTCTTTGAAATACTTTGCTGGCTGGGAGGATGCAACCACCGGGTTCTTGTGGTCCTCCATTATCGAAGAACAGCTCTGGTTGAAGTTGGAGAGATAGACAATGCGTTTCGATGAGTTCTGGTGGTGGCAGAAGAGCAGAGTTCCTACATGGTTGGATGTGAACTTGTTAATTACTCTTCCGTTTCCCGGGACATGTGGAACTCTGGCAGCCAGGCTTGAACAATTTAAAGGCATATCAACGAAGAAAAATCTCTCTCCCTGTCGCACTCCCTCTGTGGAAACCTGTGATTTAACTGCGATTATGATTGTCTTTATGACGTCGACTGAGGAATAGAAAATGGAAAAAGACCAATGAAAAGAAAAGGGTTACTTTGAATAATTTATCGGAGTTCTTTCATGGCAATTGCTCCGGCAACCAGAAGGAGAAAAGGGAGTACTGGGCTCGAGACTCTGAATTCTGAAACTCAGGTTGAGAATTGCTGTGCGAAGGGCTACCGAATTCATATGCAGGAAGGGAAGAGACAAGAAAGTGGGAGGAATTTCTTTTATTCACATCATATTTGGAATATGATTCTTTGCAATCGTCATTACTATTTTAAAATGTCATACATCATCGTTTATTAAAAATAGACAGAAAAGTTACCAATCTCCAAATATACATAAGGATGATTAAAGATTAATTTAATCATTTGGGTGGTGATCAACTATCTACATAATTGTTGTAAAAAATAATGGGTCCATACATTCCAATATTTTAGATAGTGGTTTACTTACTCAGTCAACCCTATCACTCCAAAGAGTATCTATTTTTATATCTACAAATTTTAGTTTGCATCTCATATTACAAGGTTAATGGTTTATTGTGCTCTTTATTTGTGGATTCATTCCCTTATCATACAAACACGTTTCTATGAAAAAAAAAAATCTTTTAATATAGAACTAAAACTTATATTTCAAATGAGAGGCTCATTCACTTGTAAATTAAATAGGTTTTTTTGGAAACTATTTCTCTATACTTGTAATAAGGGAGTTGCTAAAATAATAGGCAGTTATGTTATTTAAATATGACATTATTCTCATTCATTACAAATTAATTTTAAGAGAACAAGTAAACCTTTTACCAATGGTATAAATTTCAATTTTTTTGGTGCAACACTTTCAAACTCTTAAGAAAGAAGAAAGGAATTATAGCCTCAACAACACATTGTGCAACTTTTGGTATGTTTGCTTGAAGATAAATTCTTCCAAAATATACATCACTTTGCTAGTGATATAAGGCCGTAAATCCAAAATACCAACCAAGTAAAGGCATAATATTTCGTAACCAATGAGTCAGCCTGAGCTCAATTAGTTCTCATAAAGGTATCCTGTTACCATCCCGTCTTATGGAAGTGGTGCACGTCCCCGTCATTGGGCAGCGGAGTCTATTTTTTCTGCTAAATGACATGGCATTTATCCTTGGAGGACCTACGAATGATTTTCCTCATGATTTTGATGTATCTCATAAGTGGTAACTTGTCAGTTCCAGTTTGTGGCATGTGACATATCGGTATTATCTCAACAGTGGTTGATGTTCATGATTTTGATTGAACTTTACTTTCTAGTTGTTTCTCCCTGTTTGGGAGGAGAGAAAATCAATACCCACGAAAGTATGATACTTGAACTTCACACTTAGCTTATTTTGATTGAAAGTTGAATCAAGTTTTCAAGATATCAAAAGAAGTTGTCAAAACTTACATTTTTTATAATTTACTATAGATTCTTTTATATGTGAAACAATTATCTCATTCTTGACAAGTTAATTTGCAAAAGAAATAAATTTTATGACAGATGTTAAAAGACCGTAATCCAAGTAAATAAAATCATGACCTATGATTCAGGAATATAGTTTTTCTTATAATGTTACTAACGGCGTCTCTAACTTCACTTAATAGTAATCATAAGGATGAATGTTTAAACATCTCTAATTTGTTATAAAATCTCTTATATATACAAGACTTGTCTCCCAATTTACAAGTCAATTTAAGGAGAAGATAAAATTGTACCTTGATTCTATTAATCAATTATTAAAGTTCACACTGAAGAAACAAAATACTAAGCTTAGCTAAGAAAAGCAGTAGGAAATATTCTCTTTGCCTTTTCACTTCAACATGCACTAATGGTGAATCAGAAGTCTCGAAACCGAAGCTTCTGCGAAAGGGATGCTTGAAGTGCTAATCAACTGAGACAAACCTTTCTTCCCACTTGGGCACTTGGGTCCTCAAATGATTGTTACCTTTGTAGATGATGACTCAACCGTGACATTTAGCATGCCAAGAATGACTTCAGCCGTATAATTGAGCAGTTCATTTGAAGTTTAATCCATCTTATTCTAAAGTGCTACTTAAGATGGGGTTTAGCTGCGCTTCCATTAGCATGACGTGGTAATGATATCAACTTGGGAGTTGTTTAAGCATCGATGTTGTAATGTGGATATTTAGTCTTACATGGATGAGGTATGAGTATATACTATTAGCTAAGTATGAGTATGTCTAAGTGCATTCCTTTACTTGGTGTATTGGCTTTTTAAATGAATAAATTTACCATTGAAAAAGTGTAAGACTAAAGTTTTTGGGTAAACAATATTTCCAAAATGTACTTAACTTCAATTACCCATCCACTATATAAGTTTATTTCAAATTGACATTTGTATGTTGGGTATAAATGTGTAAAATAGAATCCAAATGGGAATATAATTGATTGTATTGATATCAAATACTAACTAACTTTTGATCATCATCTTCTCAAAAATCATATTATTCAGGCAATCAAATCTTTTTCCTAATTAGTTTTCTTTAGGTTCGTAGATGAATAATCAATAATTTGATAACAAGTGCAGAGATTGAATATGAAAATAAAAGAATGGGTTTAAATCTTGTTTATGTTTTTTTTGTTGGATTGGTCCAACTCATATTCGGGGACTTATTATTGGGTCCAATTAGGGTAATGTGGCCCTAAAGTTTAAAAGAAAAAATATAGGATTTTTTCTTTAAAAGGTGAGTGGTCGTTAAAAAGAAAAGAGAGAGAGAAAAGAAAAAAACAGAATCTTCGCAGGAATTAGAAGCCTTGCACAGCAGTTTATCAAAATTCTGATCAAGGTTGATTTGTGGTCCGATTGAGCTAATTTTTTGTCAACAGGTTCAAGATTGGGTGTTCTTCATTATGAACGGTTGGATCATCATTTAGAGCTCTTGAAATAAGTAGATCTTGGTTAAAAATTTGGATAATATTTCTCTAACTTTTCTTGGTCAAGTTGTTGTTTATAACTTGTTCTTCATTATTAATTGGTGATTCTATTATTATTGAATCAGTAAATTTTAGTCTTATTGTTATTATTAAGGACTTGTTAGGTTGTAACCTAATGATTTATATAGTAGAGATTTGGGTAGACTTTGTGATCGGTCCTGTGGTTTTTATCCTTCACATTGGAGGAGTTTTCCATGAAGAAATTTTTTTGTGTTGATTGTGATTTGCTTATTTTACTTGTGATTCAAATACATCGTTAGTGTTTTAATATTTCTTCACATGTTCAATCAAAGTGAGAAACATTATACGTCATTTTTCCCATCATTATATCCGTCCATTTAACCTATTTTTTTTTCCATACTCAAGTTCTTTTTTCTTATACATGTAGTGCCCATGTCATTTCATGTTAACGAAAAAAAGGCAATGTCATAATTTTTCCAATCCTACAATCATTCCATCTTTACTCTCTTTTTCACTTATCTTTCCATGAATTTTGAAATAGAATACACATTGTTTTCTTTCTCGAAGTTATCTTAGTCAAGTCTTCCCAATTTCCTCATTTTCTTAGAATCTATTACATATAAAATAACTGTCCCTCAACTTAAGGTGAAAATGAACCTTTATCCCTTAATTCTATTAAAAGAAAAACAGTAGCTGCTGCAATACACAGGCAGTGGCGACTACTCCCATATCCTTTTCACCTGAACATGAAGCGATGGTCGAATAGAAGTCTAGAAATCATGAGGCTTTTGCCAAAGGGATGCTTGTAGCGCCAATCAACCAAGACAAAATCTTTCTTACCATTTGGGCACTTGGGTCGTCAAAAGTTTGTCAACATTTTACCTGATGACTCAAACATGACATTTAGCATGTCAAGAATGACTTCAGCCGTATAATTGAGCAGTTGATTTAAAGTTTACTCATCGTCTTCTAAAATTCTACTTAAGATAAGCGTAGCTCAGCTTCCATCAGCATGACGTAGTAATGTTATCAACTTGGGAGCTGTTTAAACGTCTATTATTATAATAATCTCGGGTTTGCGACCACATAATATGGTGCCGAATGTTTTGACCTCTTCTATAATATTGTAAGCCGTCTAATCTGTCCATTTCTTACTCCAACTTCATGTTACTACTTGCTTATTGGCTTGTATCGTTTTTAATTTATCAGCCAGCTCCACCTTCCCATTATTTAGTGGGCATTATATTCTCAGTCCTTTCTGGGCTTTTTGTGTATCTTTTCTCCTTTCATCTGTGGGTTCAAAACCCAAAACAGATTTGGGTTTGAGCGTGGGACAACATCCTCAACGAAAAAGTAAGACTGGAGTCGTCAAATGGCAATGTTTCTTTTCATATCCCACATTTCTGGCCCAAAAAGACAAGGAAGATAAAGTCTAAGTCCTTCGTAAAAGAACAAAGAAGATTTCATTATCTTGCCGTTCAAAAGAAATAAAGATATCAACTCAATTATGATAACTCACCTGGCTGTTTTAAGACCGACCTTGATTTGCTTTTGGGACGACTTCCTCGTTCATTACTTTTAATAAAAAAATTTAGTCAATGAATAATTGTTAACAAGTATTAGAAAAATAATACATGAGTAAAAGAGTATCTCTATTTAGGAGTATTAAATTCTTTCATATAAATATTTTGTTTATAATGTTGAGGTGTATCTTTAAATTTTTATATTCTCTTGTTCTTATTGAAATAAACTAATATATTTATTAAAAAACTCATGAGATCTAATCTATATATAATGGGTTATTGTTTTTTAACCTTAATTTGATATGCTATAAGAAAATCTTACTTCCTTTTTCAAAACTGGTCATTAACAAAAGAGAAGCATATGAATATATAAAGAAAATGTGAGAACAGCTTACGTTCACGATCACGTTTGCAATGATCTCACTCTTCTGGTAACCCCCACGTCAAGAACTTATCTTAAACAAAAGAATCAAGCATTAGTGGGTTGATGTCGCTGTCAATCGCTTTCACATGTTAGAATTCAAGGTTTCTTCTTTCTTTTCACTTGGAAAAGAGAAAACTTCCAAACTTGCTGGTGCTCGGAATTCAAGTCTGGCTTGGGCTCCAAGATTCTTTGGTGCTGCTCAGTTGTCTTTAGCTAGCTAGTGGATACCATAAATTTCATTTTAATACCAATTGGGATTGCATATAATGGGCATTTTGTTTAAGATCATCAAATGTGAACGCAACATAATGAATGCCATTTCAAACTCTGGTCTGCATCGGCTGTACAGGGTCATGTGACTGTTGCCGAATCTTGACTCTTATTCAACCGATGCACAAGAAATCCCAACGTGTTGAATATTCAATACCAAACAAAAAGTCCCAACTTTATTAAAGAAGAACCCATGGCCCATGCTTTAATGTCCACTATAATAATTGCATCTACTTTAACGCGGTGAGATCATTGATGACACAAGATGGTTAAAATTAGATAATTTTAGTAAAAGAAGAAGTTGATATTGTAGAGTAAAAATGAGCTTCTTAACTGTAATTTAATTATTTTACACATTCTGTTTAAAAATTATAATAAAATCACAAAGAGGAAAAATCAAACTTGTTAATTGAACAAAAACCCAATGAAAGAAAAGTTGTGGGGTTGACTAGGTCAATCACGAAATTTGAGCTTCGGGTTTGAGTAGTAGACTTGACTAATCTAAGCATATCTTGAAATTGCGTTCATACGAGACAGTGGGGGCTCTGAGTAGGAAAGAGAGACAAAAGCTGCAGGATTCTGCCCTGTTCACATTTAGCACATGCAGCATACAATAATGTGTTAAAAACCAGGACAGCCCTCCGAGTTAGCACCAACTTTGAAGGGCATTTTATTACATTGAACTCTATATAAGTCGTGACAAGGTCCAACCACACTCCCACATCCAACCAAACACCCACAACCAAAAGCCACTCATCACCTCTGCAGCAGCCTTCATTTCCTGCTTTTGATCTCCGAACAGTTTCAGGGAAAAGAAGAAACTAGATGGCAGGTACTAGCAGTGCTGCGATCAACAGCGGACGCCTCTCTCCAAGGGTTTCTGGCCGACCAATTCCCAGAAGGGGTCAAGTGAAGATGGCGATAGTGGGAGTCTTGGCTCACTCTCTTGCTTCTGTTTTCTCGCCGAGTAGCCGACGAGCTGACGCCCATTTCTCTGATTAGACACCGAAAGACCCAATTTTTCTTATGGGGGTTCTTTCTAGGGAGAGGAAATGATGTTCTGTTTCTGGGTTTGTAATGAGGGTGAGAGAGATTTTGAGTGCGTTTGTACAAAGCAAAATGTTTGCATATAATGGATATTTCCATGTTTGTTCTTTCAATCATGTTCGTATTTGTCTCTGCCTTGATCTGCTGTTTAATTTTGTGCAATGTTCGGGTGATGGAAAGAAAGGGGAAAAGAGAGAACTGGGTCCATCCATATATGAACACTCTCAAATCCAGTCAATTCTGCTCAAACCCACCAAAGTAGACAGCCAACCAAAGCAGTCCTCCAAAACAACCAAAACCCACAGGATTTAAATCCTGGGAACTGTTTGTATTGTGGTTTTCATTTTCTCAAACGATTTTGTAAAAAATGACAACAGTGAAATCATGCTTTTTTGTCCTTACACCATCAAACAAGAACGGAAAAGAAGATCAGATAAGAAATATCTATAAATATCTCAAAGTGTAATTCCTATTGTATATTGAATTCTAGAATGATACATGAATCTAATTCTCCAGATTTGCAGCCGGACATCAATGGCCGTGCTGATTCATACCGTACAACAACACGACCAGAACCTGTCTCACAAGGATAGGGACATAATAAACAGTTCATGCATGTGTTCAAGCAGCCACCCCAACATCATAATCTGGTGAAAACTATAATTAAATTTGTTGAGAGTTCCTTGTGTCAATGCTTTCTGCTGCGAGATTCAGTGAATGGTACTGTTCTTTTATCTTTTCTGATGCTGTCGCTGCTTTGCCATTATAAAAGAGTAAACTTGCACCAGAAGATCCTGTAATTAGTAGTTTAAATGCCCGTGGTTCGTCCTTCGCTGTCAGAATGTGGTGCTCACAGCACAACCATTGAAAATATTCAAACCCTGCTTTCACACGAGAAAGAGATGCTTCCTTTGGCTGTGGAGTGGAGTCCACCAACGATGCCCTAAGTTGTTTATCATTTTCTGTGCCTTCAATGAATGGAAGGAGTACAGTTTTGCTTAGTGAAGTTGGATGACACTTGGGTTGGACTCCTTAATGTAGAAGTAAGCAAGGTTTGCCTGGGTAAGGCATCTTGCAGTCAAGAAGAACAAAGGGATAAAGGCCACGGTGGGGCACAACAATCCATGTTTCTGTTTATTAGCGTTGGACACGTGATTTGTAATATAAAAATTAGAGATTTAACTTAAAAATTAGTGCAAGAATTATAATATTTTTTATTTTATTTAAATATTACTCTAATAATAATTTCATTCACATAAGACTTTTATTTTGTGCATATATTATTATATACCGAATTTTATTGAACTCAAAATTATATAAAATGAATATAGTCAATTAGAGTTTGATGCTATATTAAAAAACTCAAATATTCAACTCAAAAGTAAATTTAAAGGTTGAAAGAATTTTATTATATTTAAATTATATTTCAAAAATTTTATTTTTTAGTGTAAAACTTTCGTTACAATAAAAAGTTCCATTTTTTGTTTCTCTCTCGTTTTCTTAAAAGTATATATTTTTTTTCTTTTCCCATGCAATGAGTCTAGCCAAAAGGCAATCCCCAGTGTGAAAAAATTGTGTTCATTCTGCCTGTCTTCTGGAAAGAGAAAGTCTTCATCCTCACAAAGCATAGACAAAGCGGCCTCCCGCGGACATTTCAAGGACAAGATCAAAGCTTTGAATGAATCGAATCACAGAAGCATATTTCGAGTCAAATTCATCAAAAACAGTCGATGACAAGTGGGAACGAGACAACCTGCAAAAGTATTTTTACTTTTAAGAAAACAAACACACCGTCCACTAGGATTCACACCAACCACTCCTACGAGGAACTTTGCACACTCTACCACTGTTAATGAACCGACCCTTCTGTTCTTTACTGTGCGGTATGAAGAGGGCAAGGCATTTCACATTCTTCGAAAGCCTTTGAACAAAGAAGAGGTGATGGGAGGTGCAAGGAGGGAAGTGATTAATGGAGTCAACTTTATACCATAATATTAACGATGTGTATTACTCATTTATATCATTTTTAACATTGACATTCTTCATTTTTGATTTTAGTTGATTGAGCAAACTTTGATTGGTTGAAAAGAACCAAATATCCGTCAATTTATTTATTCATCCTAAGTTGTAAAGATCATATTCTTTTCAATGCAATATAGAAAGAGGGAATTCCATCTCCGATTGGTTTCCACTTTATTTTTGTTCTTCCTCAAAATTTACCACATGGAACTTGTTCTTTTCATCTTCATCTCTTATGGAGTTCGTATATTGGCCTTGAATGCTTTTTAATCAAGAGTTTAAGTTCTATTTCTAAAAGACTTTATTCAAAAGTTAGTTAATTTTTTTTTTTGTGTAGTTTTTGTTTTATACATACTCATCTACATACTAAATATTGGCAAATTCAAAGTCATTTAAAGCATTGGAGAGTTAACATAACTATTGATATCATATCAAAAGATGCAAACACTAATTTAAAGACTAACTCAATAATTAAAGAATTACATTTTTAGTCAAGTTTTACTTTATTTTAGTGTGAAAACTTTTGATTTCACATTGGCTCTAAAAGATTCTTTTAACCTTCATTATTGTCTTTAGGTAGATAATACACACAATAATTTGGTTTGTGAAAAAGAAAGACTTTGAAATGCTAATAAAAGATAACTATCATGAATAATTATCACAAGCATTTGATATTGCATTTAAGAAACGCTTGCACCATTTGTTTAATGTCATCAAATATGAACGCAGCATAATGAACATTTTTGTATGGACATGGTTGGGTAGAGCCATGTGAGTCTTGCGGAATCTTGACTCTTTATTCAACCAATGCATAAGAAATCCCAACGTGTGGAACTAAACAAAAATCTTTGCTTTATTAAAGAAGAACCCATGTCCCACGCTTCGGCATTATCATAATCGCATCTACTCTAACATCCACTATAATTATTGCTTCACCTTCCCGCGGCTGACATGACACAACCATAAGGACATGGAGTGATAAGACAACCCAATAAGTTTTAAGGGATTCAAAGAAATAGCTTTACAGAAAACGGGGAATTTAAGAAAAGCATAACACAACTTTACCTTCTTTTTCCCTAAAAAAAAACAACATGAAAGCAAAATATAATTAGATAAATGACCAATTGTGAGCTTTAAATAGAAACTAGTCATATTTTTGTGATAGAAGTTGGTGTATGCGACTCCTATTGTTAATTTATTGATTTGTTATTCTTCTTGACTGAAAATATGCTTCTTTCGTTACAGCTAAGAAGAACAACAAATCAATGAATTAGTTTTGAAGTTGTCTAATAAAGTTGAGCTTTGGGATTCTCTAATAAATTTATTTAATACACTTAAAACGAATTTTAAGCAAAGACTGTGTTCATTGAATGTTGGGTGTGGCGTTCACATTTTGCACATGCAAGATACACAATGGCCCACTGTGTCAAACCATATCAGGGCCAGCCTGCAGTGTTGGCACCCACTTCGACGGCTATTTTCTTTCACCCACCCCTATATAATGTATGTCAGGGTCCAACCTTTCAGGCCACACCAGCTAACCACTATCAGGAGACTCATCACTCATCACTCATCACTCATCAGTTGAATCTACGGGACGATCAGGGAAAAGAAGAAGTAAGATGGCAGGTGGTAGCGGTGCTTCGATGAACGGTGCAAGCTTCTCTCGGGAGCTTCCTGGCCGGCCGATCCCCAAGAGGGGTCAGGTGAAGGTGGCTATAGTGGTGGGATTGGCTCACTCTCTTGCTTCCATCTTCTCGCCCAGCAGCCGGCGTTCCGGTGGTCATTTCTCCGATTAGACGCCGGAAAGCCCAAGTTTTTAAATAGGGATTAGATAGAAAGAGAGGGAATCATGTTCTTTTTCTCTGTTTCTAACGGGGGTGAGAGAGCGATTTGGGTGCTTTTGTACAAAGGAATCTCTTTGCATATAATGAAATACTTCTTTGTTTCTCCATTCAATCATGCTCGTCTTTGCCTCTACAAGTTGAGCTACTTAGATCTGCTTTTCAATTTTGAGCAATGTTTACTTTACGAGTGATTGCTGGAAAGTGAAAAAAGAGCAAAATAGGAACAGCCAATCCACTCAAATCCACTAAAAGTATACCTCAAAACCAAGTAGTTCTCTAAACTAAGAGTACATTTTTATGGTCGAGATTATGTCTAAACACTTAATTTGCTTCAAAAGAGAAAGACTTCCATGTGCATTAAAGGCATCCTTTCCAACTACTACCGTATTATAGAATATTGAATCGAGACATAAACTTAAATGGCAAATTTCTTCTATTTATGTTGTATACTACAACTACTTTTTGTTTCTTTTGTCAGTCAAACTCTTCAAGAATGCTATGAACACATAGGTTTTTCTAATAAGTTATGAATCATTCAGGCTTTTCTAACATTACTTGACAAGAAGTATTCGTTTACATAGATTTTATTGCTCATCTTGAAAATGTTTAGATGGACAATTTACTTTTATCTACCCAAGTAAAACAATAGTTATTAATAAAAAGTGAAATCATAATTGCTTGTCCTCACACCATTAACAAAACTAAATATGCACAACAGAAAAATCACATGTTGATTTAGTTTCTTGTCTTGAACTCTAGACTCATGCATGAATCCTAACTCTGCGGATTTGTAGTCGTACAGTAAAGGCTGTCCTGATTCGTACCATACAACAACACTGACAAGAACTTGTTTCACAAAATGATGAACACAACAAACAGAGCCAGCCGCCATAATATCATAATCTCAATAATTGGATGCAAATCCAACTGCTTCAAACACAATCTGGCACCGCTTAAACTTAAATGTGTTTTCAGAAGATGGGGAGAGTGCGTTGTACCGGCAGTTTCTGCAGCAAGATTCGGTGAACCCTACTGTGTTTGATGCTGTTGCTGCTTTTCATTATAAAAGTAGAAGCTACAGGATTCTACAACCACTAGTTTAAGCCCTGGTGGGTTCTGCACATTCAAAACCCACCTCCACCAGAGAAAAAGACGCTTCATTTGGCTGCACCCACCGAACCAGAGAATGGTAGTTTTGACGACTTTAGCTCAGAACTAAGGTGGGCTGCAGCAGCCATTTAGAGTTCGCTGGTTCAGGCATCTTTACTGTAAACAAAAGCAAAAGCAAGATGACAAAAGCCACCGCGGGCCACCGCGGTCACTGCCATCATAACCGCGTTTACTTGTGTAAACACAAATTGGCACGTTTTTCTGGATCATTCTTCGAAGAGTGAAAAACCTTATCTAAAGCTAAAGCCTCCCCCACGAGTCACCCCGCGCAGCATCCTCCTGTCCCCTTCTCCGATCCTCGTATATTGACCTAAATACCCACGCTGTCTATTATGAAAATCTCACACATATTCTCGGCTGTGTTCCTTGAGCTCAAAATTAGTATAGTATGTAAATAACAATGAAAATAAAAATTTTATATAAAAAATAAATAGTTATTAAGTAATGTTTAAATATATTTTTTTAATTCTTAACTTAACTTTCTAGCTAAATTTTAAACTTATTTAATAAGTTGTAGGGATTTCTCCCAAAAAAAAAAAAGTTCTTTATCCCCAGCAAAGGACAAGCAAATACGTCGGGTAGTCCTTTCGAAAGTCAAGATCAAAGATTTGAATGGATTGAACAATGTAAGTGATAATTTCGGGTCAAATTGGAAAAAAAATAAAATACTGACAAGTGGGAACGCGACAACTGGCAAGGTCAAGATCGTCCTTCAAAAACCATGTGCAGAAACAAAATGGTAGTGACAATTCTTTGTTCCTTTGGCCTATATAAGCAAAGCAAATCAGCTGTAATATCCTACACCAACCGAACTCCTCAAAGCAAGATAGCCACCTTCAATCTTTCATAGCCAGCCGTCCCTTCTGTTCTTCCCTAGAGTGTGTAGAGGGCAACCCTTTTCATAATCCTTGAAGAGCTTTTGAGCAAAAGAAGAAGAGATGGCCTGTGCAAGGGGGGAAGTCATTTATGCAGGTAGCTTTTCTAGCCGTCTCATCCCCAAGAGGGGGCAGGTCAAGATGGCTATAGTGTTGGGCTTGGTTCACACCGTCTCTTCTATCTTCTCTCTTAGTAGCCGTCCTAGACGGTCTGGTGGTGCTTGCATCTCATGATTCAGCCGGCTGAGCCAACTTCGAGTGGTTGAAGAGAGATAGATTTTGTTCATGTAACTTTTGCAGAAGAGGCTGTACAATTTTTCGAGTTTTTTGTATGGAATTTGTTATTCTCTTTTCCATCTCTTGTAATGTTCATATCTTCGCTCCCAGTGCTTGTTGATCAAGGATTTTGGTTGTTAATGTTCATGTTTAGCTCTTTCGCCAGCCTACCATGCAAAAAGCCAACCGTCTGCCGCCTCTGGAGACGGACAGAGAAAATTTTGTCTTTTGATCATACTTTGAATGTGAAAGATGATTGCATACATGAATTGGTTTTTTTCCCTTTTCGTCATTCCTCTCTGCTAAAAGTAAACCTGGAAGCTCGATCTTGATTTGAATGTGAAAGATAATTGAAATCTCTGTGGTTCTAAACGCGACCATCTTCACAGATTGAATCGATGTGAATATATATGTGTTGTAACACCATTTTTCTTTTTTCTTTTTTTTTCTTCTACAACAAAACTGGTAGGAAGGTGAAAACTAAAATTGAATGCTTTAACGTTTGAGGAATACAGGGATTGTGGTAATCAGCTTAATCCTAAAACTGTTTAACGAAGAGCTATCAACCAATTCGAGAGTTGTCTCTGCCGAAGACCAGTGTTGTTGCCCAGTTCACGGCCACATAGAACCTGTTCCTCCAACTGACAACACGCGTAAGATACGCTGATCGCCATATCAGCCAGCTGAGGAACCCTGCAAGAGATACCCCCTTTGCGTCCTGGCAATTTACAGAGTGGAAGAGCTTGTCAAAGAGATGTTATGAGATCCAAGCTAAGGCAAATACTGCATATTTTGGTAAACCATTTGATTACCTTTGATTGGCGTAGGTCCACAAGTGCCTTATACCGGCCTACCGATGCCATGCTTCCAAGATGTTTGTACACAAAAGGGTCTCCTAAGGGGATGTCTCTTGCTGTGAAAGCCTTGCCCCCATTCTGCTTTCCTATTTTGTTAAACATCTCTACCAGAAATTTACCTTCCCTTTCTGCAACCTGTTCACAGGAATTATGTTAACTTCAACTCCAAATGTTGTTTCCAGAGATAGCATTCACTTCTAATCCAGAGCTCTATTGAAACCAATATCAAAATTCTTCTCAGGGGGTTTAACTCTAAAAGCTATACCATCTGTATCAGCATTGAATGAACATCATAATATTCAATATAGTCTAGTTGTTTTCCTACAGTGAACCTTTGATGCTGCGTTTCTAAATAATTAAGTTGGCCAAGCAAGTGCTTCGGTTGTTCACATTATTGATGCTTAAGATATAGCAGTTCTTCAATGACTATGGATTTCAAAATAACCCAATATGTTGGATAGTAAGTTGTTGGTTCCCTTCCCTAGAAAAGGCCACTTTCAGAAGATAGCCATGGACCTTGTGTTATACTCTACTCCCAAGTTCTGCTTTGTCTCTGCTTTTACAGATTACAGGGAAGTTTTACGCAGTTTCAAAAAGCAGAAGGAAAACAAACTTGAAAAAATGGAGAACGTAATGAAGGTTGAAAAGAATCCAACCTGAGCTAAAGCTGGAAGAACTGGCTTCCCTGTTTCTTCAAGAAAACCAGCACAATCTCCAAGTGCAAATACATCTTCCACAGAGGGAACCCGCAACCATTGGTCAACACCAATCCTGTAACACTCGATAACATGAATTGATAACCTCAACAATTAATAGAAAAGCAAAGTTTCTGACTTCTCATGCATATACCTTCCGCCTGGAGACTTGGGAAGATTTAGTGACTTCACAAAGTTGGAAGGACCAACGCCAGTAGACCAGACCAAGAGGCCATAAGGAACATCAGTTCCATCACTAAGAACTATCTTCTTGGAATGCACCTCTTTCACAACACCTCGCATAAGTCGAACACCACACTGTCATAGAAGTTGCAGAATGTGAGAGATAGTCCCTGAGTTCTGTGAAGAAAAAACATCCTTAACATGTAACACCACAAAATGATTCACCTTGGTTAGGTGTTTTGTTGCATATTGACGTAGCCCGACATCAAAGGATGACAAAATCTCATTCGCCTGTTTAAGTAAGAGGATGAAAGATGAACACTCGGTTCCAATATAATTTCAACTTCCCAGATGAGATTAGTTCAAAAATTTGAAAAGCAAATACATAAAGGAACCTCTATGAGGGTGACTTTGACATAATCCTTCACATGAGTATACCGCTCACGAACATCTCTCATTATGAAATCACTCAATTCACCACTAAACTCCACTCCTGTTGGGCCACCTCCAATAACAACACAGTGTAATAGTCGTTTCTTCTCTTCCTCTGATATGCCTGTAAGAGTAAATTATACATTCAAACTCCAAACTTAGTCCCTTCGCTTGGAACATTTAGATCTACTTCAGCCACAAACAGAAACCTTCAAGAGGTCAAAAGATAGGGATGAAAAATTAATGCTTACCGGGGTTTTCAGAGAGCATCAAGTTCAAGAGAAGTTTCTTCCTTATTTCTTGAGCATGCTTTACTTCACGAAGGAAATATGCATGTTCGTACACTCCCTTGATTCCAAAAGTCAAGGGTTCGGCTCCAGCAGCAATGACAAGCTTGTCATATGCAACTTTAAACTGGTAAGGCTCACTAGGTAATCCACCATTGGTAACAGACTCACAGTACACCTGATTATATAAACGAACAGGATTAAATTATTTGTTATAATGAACTCAGAATGTGATATAACATGGAGAGATCCCTCTTCTATGTTCTCCACCATAGTTGGAAAGATCGAAGTGCAGAATTCAATGATCAAATGGCTGTCAGGTTACAATTTGAGATAATCAAGTTTTGGCACAGAATTATAAAACAAGCACTAATCCAAGTAGAAATGATATCTATGTCTCGTTGTACTTTTATTTATTTGTAGCTTCTGCAGCAATTAGAATTAAATCATTTGATTGGACATTCATATTTGAAACAAAAACTACTCCGCTTATAACCTATTCATTTCTTCTATGCTATACGAAAATATGACTAGTTATATTCTTAGATGTCCCTCAAACCAAAAGGAAGAACAGAATAAAGAAAACAAAATCAAGGATAATAAACGATGTATTAAAGGAAGAACTAGAAAACTGAAAGGACATTTACTCACTTCATGTCTGTCGGTGTCAATGCCAAAGCAGGAAGCAAGATAGAAATAGGAATCGGGACTCTTTGCTAATGCTTTCTGCATCTGGATAACAGGTTCAGCTACAGAGCGGAATTCCAGGGTTCCAACGCAAGTAGAAGCGAGTAAAGGGGTGAAAACCATGTGATTTCTCGGTGATATGCAAACAACATCATAAATATTGGTGTCTAGTCCCTTAATAAATCGACAAGCAGCCCACCCAGTACCAAGGACAACAACCCTTGGCTTTTCACCAGGCTTGGTTGCCTCCAGTCCTGCATATCTTGGCTGATCGTTCTCTGAATCAGACACCTCTGCAAGCATCTCTGCGGAACGAGATTGATAATGTGGGGTTACAGTTATTCCCCTGCTCCAAAAGCCCATGCTCTTCACCATCTTCATGCTGTGCAAGTATGACATGTTGCTGTTTTCTCCGACATTTTCAAAGGAAGGCGTGGAACATTGAAATGGAGATGGTTTCTCGCAGAATGGATCGACATTCTTGTGACTTCCCAAGGCGCTTCCTGGCCTTCTGAAGCCACTTCTAGCAACTCTTGCCAATGCCATGATCAAAGCACTGGTTATTACTTCAAGACTTTATGGATTGAATCTGTACTGAAGGTGAAAAACATAAGCTTGCAAGATGCAACCAGTGCAGAATGAACATCAGAATGCAGAACTATATATAGGTAGCTAATTGGGAAACTACAAACACGCGGAGAAGTAAAGACAATTTGTTAATTGGAGGACAGGTTCAACCAACGCATATTTTTCTGTTTTCTTATAACAACGATTCTTTCCAGATTACTTGGAAAGAACAAAACTAACATAGCGTTCATCAGCTGACGGCAGATACAAAGAGAAACCCCTAGTATAACTCTTAAAAGTGATCAAAAGACACCAAACAAGCTTCTACATCAAACATGAATTATTAAATAATAATGTCAACCTTTGAAAAACCGAAGTGTCCCTGAATCAACTGTTAATTTATTTCAAGAACCGTTCATGAAATTAACTGTTAATTTATTTTAAGAAAAGTAACAAAGAACCACGACGCCACGAAATTAAAAATGTATGGGGCATCCAATATTCACGGGCAGCATGTATGTACGCAGATGTTAGAAGGTCATGCGTAAAAATGCAACTTTGAAATAGACACAAAAAAAAAAAGGAAAAAAAAATTAATAGTTGAAAGAGAATTCACATTTTCAGACACCTGTGCCAACCAATGCACTTGAAGTAGCTGCTCTGATACGAAACAGAGAGCTAGACAAAAAGATCAAAAAGTCCCCTCACAGATCATCACAGATACCAGTCATAAACACAGAGATATTAAACACGGCTTGGCATCAAATAAGAAAAGCTTCCAGCAACATTACAAGAAAAGGATTGGAAAAAGATATTCTATTTTCTTTTGGCACATCTATGAAGCCAAAACAAAGCAGCAGCAATGAAGCTGGACATGCAAGGGAGAATTTTCATAAAGGGAATAACAAATAACAAGCTGAATAACGTAACCAATTAGATTACGAGGCTGACCAGCATTCTTTAAAAAGATCTAACACCTATGCATAAAAATAAAGAAGAAAAATAGTCTGCAAAAAAAAAAAAAAAGAAACAGCTGAACTGCACAATCACAAAGAATGACTTCGCAACTTCAAACGGACAAATCATGTTGAGCAAAACAACAAAAAGGGAAAATAAAATTGAGCTGTTCCACCATTGCACGCAGATATACCAAGCTAGGAGACGTTGCATATGAATCTCATCATTCAAAGCCAAAACGACAACTCTAAATTAATGATAAGGAGAAAGAGGTTACCTTTCTGAGGTAGCAGAAGGTGCACGAACACTGCTTTTCTTTTCTGTTTTCGTCGCAGGTTTTCTTCAAGCGGTCCAGGAGTGTCGTGTGTGATGATGAAGGCTGGAGTCGGTGGCTGTATATACAAAGGCAAGAACGAATTGTTTTACATGTTTCTTTTATAGGTGAGAAAGGGTTTGTGTAGAACACTGTAAGAATGACACACAGGAATAAAATAGTGTAGAAAATCTCGGATTGACTTGTATGGCAAGAAAGTTGGAGAGTTCTAGGAAAGGCAACCCCATTTGATTATGCTGTCGTGTTAGTTGGCCAATGCTATGAAACCAAACACATTCCTAAGAAACAACATTAAAATAGAGAGAGACGACGTCGTTGGGTGCGTCAAAACCCTAGTCTTAAACCCTGCACGGGTTGAAGAACTTGATCATGGAAGATTTAACGGACAGAAAGCGCTCCCCCATGTTCCTGGCAGGTCCCAAACAGGTCATGGCGTGGGAAGCAATTTGCGCGATGTTAAAAGAAAGAAAAAAGAAGTAAAACGTGACGGCGACCAAGGGTTTCGTGTCAAAGGGGGTTGGTTGCTAGCTACGTTTTCCGGCGTCAAGTCAAATGCTGAACGGTGGATATGCCTTGCGCCTCCCAGGATCTTGGGGATCCTTTTTTTTTTTTGTGATGCTGATTCTTTCTAGACTTTGGTTGTTGAACGAACTCGTGTTTTATTCAGTAGAGTTGCATTGCAGCTGCTGTTGAATTGCAGCCGTGGCCCACGGCTGGACTGGCTCTGAGCATGCATGTGCTGGAGCTTGATTTAGGTTGACCACCCAATCAGGATTCAGATCCAAAATGGAAAGAGTGCAATCTCGGAGATGAATTTCATGAACATGGAAACGAGAAAGCTAAGGCGGATATTCCTTGTTATTTCTCAGATACCGTTCAGTACATTGTACAGTTTTTTTTATTCTACCTGTGGAAAGAAAACAAAGAAAGAATCTGACTAACTTACAGGATTAGTCAATAAATACAAACTAAATGCGGATAAATTAAGTCAAGTAGCAGTTGTTATTTGTTTTTATTGGTTACAGAAGCATAGGATGAAGGCTTAAATGGTTTTGAGTTAGTGGGTAGCAGGCTGCTTTAAGTTGGTGTTGCAAATCCATCGTCACTGTCACCAAAGACGCGGTTCAGAATCATGGCTAATCGGACTCCGCCCTGAGCAACTCGTTTCATAACAATCGGCATCCTTGAGTTGAAGTAATCCTCTGCGAGCACACACACACATGATGCTTATGTTAAGCAACCCTCAGTTGGGTTCACTGAGTTTGGTGTTTGAAGGGGACGAGGTTTGCATACCTGATAGAGTTGTGCCGGCTTCTATTCCCTTGTAACCATACTTACAAGCTACGCTTATGCTCTCTGTAGCCCACCTGCATATCACAGACATTTAGAGGTGGGTTTTAAATGCAGAACTTCATCATTCATAGATTGAACCTTCAAGAGACGTTTTTTCAATGCCCAAGGCAATAAGGTATGTTAACATGGTGTAAATCTGTTAGGTGCCTGAATTGAATCAGGGTTTATTTTTAAATACTAGTAGCTTCTGTAGGAGGTAATAGGAAAAGACAATGGCTCCTTAATATCGGCTGTTGGTGCTTGGGTTCTTTTAAGAGCCCAGCAGTGTACCTTGCCTAAGTGCACACCTTTAAACTGTTGTATGTTTTAAATGTAAGCATAAGAAGAAACAATCAAACAGTTTCCTTACACATCTTGTTCCCCAGTTTTCTCGGTAGAGAGAGAGAGAGAGAGAACTCACTTGGTAACACATGAATGAATATCATCACAGTGTTCCCACGAGGTAACATCGGAAGACCAGATGCCCTGCAATTATCTTCATAGTGTTCACATTATCCTAAGAACCTTGTTTCTCAAATGCAAGTGAGGAAAGTTAAGTAATTGGTCTTACGTCAGTGAAGTTTCCCTGTATGGCTTCTAGGAGTTGTTCCACGTCCTTCTCATAATAATCATGTAGAGCTTGTAGAAGAATGTCCCTATCCCATACCTGTACCGACAACAGATTGCTCAATCTTCAAGCCAAGAGAGTCTCAAAAACTTGCATATTAAGATGAGGGCTTACATGATGCAAATTAGATTTGCGCCTATACCAGCGTAGATTTATGCTGTTTCCTCCAGCATCGCTGGTAAATCCAACGTGCATCGGCTGAAAACACAGAAAAAAGATGTTAAACATTCTGTCATGCTTTTGAATGTAGTCCCTAAAGTTCTCATGTTTATACCTGATGGATATCCCCCATGAAGTGGGACAAGAACAACAAGGCCTCAGTCATATTATCTGCAGAATCAGAGGCAAACACGTTGAAACAAACCGATGACAGAAAAATAATCTAAGGGCTTCAAAAGGACAAGTTGGTACATCGGTTTTCCTTACATCGACGATCACCGCTTCCCTCTCTGTAGTGCGTAAGCTGGGAGGTGAAATTTTGAACAGCTCCGGCGACACACATGTCCTCCTCGTCGTGCTGATCATGACAGTCCCCTGAACCAAGCAAGCCAACACCGTTACATTATAATGTCGTAGCAATGATTCTGCATTCGCCGATGACCATCAGGCTTACTTCCATAATCGAACGTGCAGGCTTCATCCGGTGTGTCTATGAAGTGAAGTGGGCTCGTCCACCGGTACTTGTGCCAATGGCGGATTTGGTCAGGCCATGTGCAAAGGGCTGACAAGTCGCCGTTGACATGAAGGGGTAACAGGTTTCTAACAGCTTCCGATGCTTCAGCCTCTAGAAGATCCTGTAAATGAAGAAGCAATAATTGCTCATGATTGTTTGATTACAGAACATTCTTGGGCGATTTGGGCCAAAAGAATAGAGATATCTTGGCAAGTTTTGGTTACTTTTTTCTTAAGTTGTTAGGAACTTTAGACATTTAATTGAATCTAGTTCTTATCACTTGTTGCCGGCGGCAGATGGTGACATGTTTTCCGAGTTTCAACCATGACCACCTGGCTGGTCGACGTCAGTAGTCAAGGTTTCTTGAAACCAGAAGGTGCCCAGTTGGAAACAGATTGATGTTGCTTGGTTTTTGACGATCGACTGCAAGTTTTGGTTCTCAAGAAGCCGACGTGTCTAACCCTAAACCAGACATTCCAAACGCTAACCAATTCTCATTTGTCGCCTCTCAAAACCTTAAATCCCCCGTACCCCTGTCTCCATCGTGTTGACCATGTCGTGTCGTGCTTCTTTTTCTTCGATCTGGTATGTCTGCATCTGCTTCTGTTGTCGTACAGAACCCATCTGAGCTGCCATTACCGTTGCTTCTAATAAATCAACCAATCTAATCGCGGTGGTCGAATATGCCACCGAACAGCCGTTAAAACTGGGATTGGCTAAAACCAATTGGTTTTGCTTAACCAGCTTTTTGAGAACGATCGCCATGGAACCCGACGATACTCACCCTTCATCAGATCCCACAAAAGGGTCTGTTCAAAGGATTGGAAGAGGGACGAGCCTAGTTACTTTTAAGATCGTAGATAGCCCACAACAACAAAGTTGGAATTCCTGAGTAAAGAAAGATCAACATCCAATTTTGATTATTTCATTTCCTGTCATTCTGTAGAGAGGTTATTGCGACACGGTCTTCAACTCTGACCCAAGAGACCGAAAGTAAGAAAAAAGTTAGCTTCCAGCGCACGCAACTGCCGCTTTAGAGTTCAGCAGCTGACCGAAGAACAAAGTTCAAGTTCACGGAGACTAGACAAGCTGATGGTAAAAAGCCAACGACAATTACAGAGAAATGGTGGGTCTAGGTTCAATTTTTCTACCGACGACCACTGACCCATCCTAAAATCAAAACCCACTTTGCTAAACATCCAGTTGATGCTTCCTTTAGACCCCACGACAATCCAAAGATGGATTTAACCAAAACGGCCTAATTGCCGGAAAGATAATATTTACCGATTAATGCACTAAGTGAAAAAAAAAAAAAAAAGTAACTTGTGGAAAGGATATTTTGCTTCATTTTAGAGAAATAAGAATAATTTTCAACAGCAAATTCAAGATGCCTTAAACTCGAGAAAAAGAAAAAGGAAATCAAAGCTGCGTTAAACAAGAAAGCCCAGTTCCTAAATTACCTGAGCAATCCGACATGTCATCATATGTCCCTCCTTACTCCAGCCCTCAGCCCCACGTCCACTTAGAAAAACAAGACCCAGCAAGATAATAGCTAGAAAGGGAGACCACCTCCCCAGTGTCTGAAACTCAACCATTCTCTCGAGTTAGTTCTGTTCCCAGGAACACAAACCTTTTAGCTTTACAATATGAAGACAATACCAGATGAATGGAACCCCAACAAGATGCCTGAGTTACATATATATAAACTCAAAGGAGGAATTCATTGAGTACAAGTTTTTATTTATGAACAGTGGTTAACAATTAGTGCAAGCAAGCTGCGGATATTCTGGTATATACACGGCATCATCAGCCTAATATTAGGCGTGAAGTCAAGAAGTAGCTATAAAGTAGACTTTTTTAGGTCTCCTCGTGAAAGAGTTTGGAGAAGGTGGAAGCATAGTTTATTTGCTTGACGTGGTCTTGCGTATGGGAAACTTCAAGCTAATATTCGGTGGGTAAGTGGTCCAACCCTAAACAACGCGGCGAGGATGCATCTCTATCCTCATCTTGCTTGGGCAATTTCCGTCTGAGAAGTGAAAATCCGGTTGAGTGTAGCAGCTAGTCGGACCCCACTTTGCGCTAGCCTCTTTTCCACAATTGGAAGCCGGGAAAGAAAATAATCATCTGTAACAAAACAAACAAAGAATGACTTTGACCGAGGACGAAGAGTGGTTTCCCAGCGATAGATGATGATAAGCTAAGCTATTAAACAATGAGCTGTAGAAATCTGGTTAAGGGAAGCAATGACGTGTTATGCAAAATGATCATATGGAACATTTACCATAGGCTGGACGGTTGCTTCATATGCTGGACTTGGTTGGCCATGTGAAGGAGAAACTACTAAATGACATTACTAGAAACCCAACAAATGGGTTGGCCACTGGACTTCGAAATTCAACAAGAGGGTTCCAATCTTTAAAGTAAGTTTCAAAAGCAAGGGCAGAAAAATAATGGATGGTATTTTTCCAGTCACAGTGGATGAGTTTTGTTCTTAGTGCGATAATTTGCAGTCGTTAACCTGTAAACAATGCTCTAGGCTGTAACTAGTTGTTCTGGGTATCAATACATCCCTAAAGCTAAGATTTCAGCAAACTGTAGCATTACATGTACCTTTGAATCCCTGATATCAGAGATGGGTTTTTCCAGAGGTTCAAGTATACCTAGGCAAATTATTATGCAGTACAACAGTGCCAACTTCATTCTTTAAAATTTTCAATCTTGATTTACTTGGAATAATAAACAAACAAAAGACATGGGCTGTAAAAATTGAGATGTCAACAGAAAAGACAATATACCTCCCAGAGTGGTTCCTGGTGTTGCATTCCTGTATGCAAACTTGCATGCCAGACTAATACTTTCAGAAGCATACCTGGAAAGTTAGAAGCAACCCCGTCATGTCTAGTAATTCCCTTATTATAGCATACAAATGGAATCAGTTTCCGTTTTTTTCTCTCTGAGGTGAAAAAGCTGGCAATGAATGTCAACATGATCAATAATGCTCATCTTCCATGCTAATTTGACTGGGTTTTTTAATGAGCAAAACACATTCAAACAAGTAAACCAACCCTCCTTTTAACCATCATACCCAGGCATCATTTATTCAGTATAATTTGCAAGTCAAGTTATTCATATTGTTCTTTTACAAATACTCTCTCCCTTGCTATGTCCTTTTTCTTAAGTGGAAAAACCAAAATCAAGTATACCACTCCATTCTTTAGATTTCAGGAACCAAACAAGTTTTATTTCTCCCTCCCACCATCAAGTTTTATTCATGCCTACCCCCTTATAAATACCCAACAAATTGGTAATCAATAAACTATTTGGCACAGGTATCACAAAATAATATTGTAATCATTCTTATATAAGTTAATGTGGCACATTATTTGTGAAAGTACATATGAAGCCTGTCAACAATTACAACCTCAAAGCTTGACTACAGACACGAAAACAGGGTACAAAGCATCCAAAGGAGTGACAGTATATTCTTACGGGTCTGGACAAGCAGTATCATTATGCGTGCAGTTTTCCCATATTGCTATGTCGTTAGACCAGTCATCCTATAGAGAAGAAGTAAAATCAGAGAAAATAGAAATAGTAAGTTATCACACTCCTGCAGAGGAATGTATAGGGCACACTCAAAACTTTATATTTTTTCTTTCACTACTCGACTGCATCGATACAACTAGGAAACACAACTTTAAATTAAAAAAAAAAAAGAAAGAATGACCTAGGAAGGAATTTGTCTCAATATAAGCTTCACAAGCAGTAGTCTTTAGAATGACTAAACATAACATACTGTAATGTTCCTCTGAATGGCTTTTATCATGATCTCAAGATCTGAATTGTAGAACATCTTCAATGCGGAGTCAATGATCATATCATCCCATACCTGGAACAAAACCAATTGACGAAAAGAGAACATTACAATTTTACCCCCTGCATTCTATCTTATTTAAAAAATATTTCTCAAACTTATAGAAGAGGCACTAAACCTCATCAATGTTGTAGACAAACTGAGACATAGGAATTTCTGTAAAATGTAACTAAGAACTGGCATTTATGACACCCGCTTCATAACACTAATCATCTATAGCCACATCACTATCCACTTTACTCTCTCATCAATGCACATGTTTTTGTTCTCCAAAATCTTAGATTAATTTTTTTTAATTAGGCTAATTAAACAAAATTAAAAAAAAAAAAAGATCAGCATAGACTCCTGGAGAAACAGAGCCACATATGTTATATCACATGTGATGAAATGACAGGATTGTGCCACATTAAAATCAGGGGATAAACCAGGGCTAGGGGATAAACCAGGGCTCTCCTCTTCCTCTTCAACATTAAAATTTAACATGCACATGTTAATCAAGTTTCATGTATATTTCATAGGCTCTTACACCTTGTTATCAAGTAAAAGTAGAGAGAGAAGTACACACGTGTAGAACTATCAAGACTTACATGGTGGAGATTTGTCTTCCGCCGGTACCATCGGACTATTATTGTGTTCCCACCTTCATCTCCAGTGAAACCAACATGTAGAGGCTTTCATCACCCAAAAAGAAAAAAAAAAGTTTAAATGAAAAGAAAAGCTCAAGTATTCATAGAAAATTAAGCTTCATGGACAAAGCACGATTTGTATACATATGCACAATAACATAGAACCCACTATCACATTGCCATTGTACGCATTCTATTGGATGGATTGTAGAAACAAAAGTGAAATACAGAGAACAAGATTTACTGCACAATTTAACATCATTACTTCACATACAAATATGTCTATCCTCTTCAAGGATGACTATTACTAGGTCCAAGATTGTACATAGATTGAATAAACCTCTAAAACATACCATCCTTTATTTATTTATTTATTTTTTACAAATCTCTATCTTTCTTTATGCAAAATTCTAGTGTTTGCTGAAAGTGACTGCCAAAGTTAAATTCCCATGTGGCCATAGGAACAAAACTTAAACAAATAATTATTTCATATTCAAAAATAAACTTTCATTTTACAAAGAAAAATGTAAAACAATTCAAGGGAAGAAATTAATCTAGGCGTTCTATGGTTTGTCAAAGCTCTAATTAGATGAAAAGTCCAATCAGTTCGCTACTGCATCCTTTGCATCTTCAAACTGCATTTAGGTTTTGAACTGCCAGTAGGGAGAGCAAACCTGATGGACATCCCCAACAAAATGTGATAAGAACATCAGTGCCTCTGTCAAGTTGTCTGTGATTGACAAAAAGGAGTCGAAGTTATATAACTTACTATACATATCATGTGAAACCGTTGAATCTAGTGATTTAAAGTACATACATTGGAATTTTAGGTTGTTCTTTTGATAAGCCGATGTGAGTTGCATGGTATAGTTGTAAATTGCTCCAGTAACACACATATCTTTATGGCCAGCAGCATCATGACAGTCTCCTGTAAAAGTAGTATACAGAATTATGTTTGAGTAGCCTGTTTTTTATTATGTTTGTCCAAATGATAGATTTGGATTCAACCAGAACAACAGAAATTATATTACATCTTTTCTCTAGTATGTTCCTCAATGTTTAGGCTTGCAGCTCACAACATATACCTATTTATCTTAAAATGCCATAATCCATATAATTGAATAACCATCAAATTTGCGACTAAGTGATATAAATATAATTAACAAAATCTTACTCATGATTCACTTTTCAGCAGTAAAATATACTTAGTAAATATAAAAGGGTAGAAAGGTGATACTGGAATGAATGTATGATTCAAATTGCAGAAATGCTTACATAAGGAATAATCTTTTCCATGTTAATCATACCATCATGTGAACGTTTTCTTAATAAACTTTCCAACAACATCAAAAAAACTGAATGCAGAAGTAGTATAGCCCTCTGCCCACCTGAGCAAACCACCATAAGTCTTAGTCCCGACTTATTGAGGTTTGCGATGGTGGCTTCCTCTTACATCACTTTGCTCTATCTAAGGCAACATCCAGACGACCTAACTGAACTAAGTTACTAATATCAAAACTTTGAAAACTCGCCCTACAAAATAAATGGTCATTCTAATTCTCTAGAGTACATATGCTACGAACCGAACAACATAAGGAAGCACAGGCCACTCATGACATTATTAAGACGGACTAGAGAAGAGAAATGAATTGCATCTTCAAACAAGAAAGAGTATGCCCAAAGCCAAGCTTACTGCAGTATTTGTAGTTACACAAAAAATCTGGTGTGTCAATATAATGCAAAGGACCGCTCCAACGCCAGTGATAGTAACGACGAATCTCATCAGGCCAAGAGCAAACAGCCGCAAGATCACCCCCAGAAGAGTCAGGAAGCAATTCCTTCACAGCAGCCAGAGCATCCTCGGTTAGAAGTCCCTGGAAAAACCCGAAAGTGCTTCATCAAGTTCCCATTCTCTCAATAAACTGCAGCACACACACAAATCACAACTTGCTCGTCATAACATGACTCTTAATAAACAACTCGCTGCAAAATGTAACTACAAGATCATGGAACTAATAATAACCAGAAAATTATCTGGAGGTTTGATAATTTGGCCTCATTTTCATCCCTATCACGTCAAGATGTTAACTTTTCTCTATGCCAGGTGGTTTTTTTTTTTTTTCAATCCATAACTAAACACATTGATCAAGTACCAAAGCAAGACTTACAAGCAGACCCTTACTCTGAAGCATTCAAAACCACGACGATCCAGAATCAATCAACATAAAACACCAAGTACAAAAGATTGGATAGTGGAGACGCTCACCTCTGCTATCTTACAGATTGCATAATGTCCTTCCTTACCCCAACCTAGGATTACTGGTATCAACAGCAGAAAACCCAGCGGTCTCCAAATCCAGAAAAGCTCCTTCCCTCCCATCTCTACAAGCAATAGCCAGAAAATTTACGAACTTGGGAAATAGCATTCAGAACATCACTAATCAGCCAAGGACATTGCTGATACCTCTTCTTTGGGCCGCAGATCGAAGGTCCTGTCGTTACCAAAAACTTTTAGGTTGCACCATCGGCGAAACTTCCTCGAGTGTAACTGGGAGCTAAAACGGGCTCCGAGAGAGCAGTTGGGTCAAGTAAGCCTGCGCTTCTTCACGATTCTTGCATGATTATCTCAGCAGCTGAGACGGGCTCGGAGAGCCCAGATCCGGGATGGGGTGCTTGCCCCTTTCACGTTGCTTTCGTTCGGTACCCAACTTTATGAGCTTAATGCTTCAGATTCCAGAGGAAAATGCAAATATCTGGACTCTCTTAATATTTTATCATTTTTTTGCTAAAAGAAAGACAAGACACGAAAAAAACAGGTACTTTTGCCCAATAAAAGTGGTTGCGATGTCTTGCGGATTTATGTCATTGTATCAATTCTTGTCTTATTATAACAAAATCATAATTAATAAAGTTCCAAAAAAAAAAAGTCATCCAACATAGTGCCTTATTCTTATAGAGCTCTTTCTTCTTCTATTTCTCAATCTATATGATGATGTTGACAACATTGAAGAAGTTGGACAGAATGTATTAGTATTATTAGAAGACTTAAGGCTTGTTTTAAAAGTTAGTTTAAAGATTAAATGGATATTTTTTTTATTTAAAATTCACAACAATAAATCATGTTTTTGGTATGAAATTTTTGTCATGCACAAATGCTCTCACAAGTGAGATTGAATTTAAAATTGTATGAAATGAAATAAATTCAAATTAGAATCCAATACCATATTAAAAAGTCTAAATATCCAAATTCAAAAACTAAGTCAAGGATTAAAATGAAAATTTTTTTTTATTTAAATTTCATTACAAGAAATCATGTTTTTAGTGTAAGACTTTTGTCATGAATATAGGTGTATTTGGAGATGGTTGTTTTTCTTATTCTTGAACAATATGCTTATCATGATGCCCCCTTACAAGGCAGAAGTTGATCTATGTCTACAAACAAGGAAAATGAATGATTTGAAAAAGCTTGATCGAAAATGTGGACTCACGGCTGGAAAGATGAGATGTGATATTCCAAACAAGTAGGAAAAGCGTTGAGGATTGCACTACATCCTCTAACGCTGGAGACATGATGATATGGATCTTGAGATGATTTTCATGAACGTCCTTCTATGATCCTTTCTTAAGGTGATTTTGCAAGGAAAATTACAGAGGAAAAATAAAAAATAAAAAATAAAAAATAAAAAATGGGGAACGTGACTAAGGAGACATGTATCTAATCATCAAGCATAGTAGACTTTGTGAAAAAAAAAAAAAAAAAAAGTCTCTTGGTGCGTATGCCTGAGAATATGAGTGTTTCTCTGTCCGCATCCCATTCGTTCAAACCAGGAAGCTGGTTTCCAGTCTGACGAGTTGATTGTTGCTGACTACCTGACATGTTCAAACTTGGAGGCTGGTTCACGAATTAAAAATTGATCATGATGATGACTTCAAGAGAAAGAAACAGCACCCGCAGGACGAGGGTCAGGTTGATCATGGTTGTGACGCCCAAGTTTTCTTTCTCTCATTCATTTCTAGCATCGCTATTCTCCAGGCGCTTTGCTATGGTAACCACTTCTGGCGCTGACTGTTAAGAGTCCCGATGGATCCGTGTACGATTAAGCCGTTGCTCTTCTTTGTTCTGCTTCTAATCCTGTCTTACTAGAGAGAATACTTGTAACCCTCTGCAGGTCAGTATCTTGTATTTGCAGTGTAGCAATTTCTCACTCGGGTCCTTTTAATTCTTATGGTCTTCTTTGATTGCAAGTAGTTTTGAAACCTGCCATGATAATGAAGAGAAAATACCGAGGAGCTAATGAAAATTTTCCTTTATCATCAGCTGTAAATTATTCGTGATTTTGACAGCAACGTCAGGCATCAGAACAACTTGTCTCAACTCTGCCATTGGATAAGCTAGAAGCAGACATTTTTATAAGTCAAAGTTTTTCTTGCTCCCATTCATATAAGTTACAGAGGGATGGATACCAAATTGATTAAGCCATGGCTCATTTTTGTTATCCTTCTGGTCCTGCCTCACTACGGAGCATTCCTCTCCGTTTTTGGTGACACCCTTTCAGCAGGCCAGTCTCTTTTAGAGAGCGAGAGCATAATATCTAAAGGAGGCAATTTTGAGCTTGGTTTCTTCAAACCAGGAAATTCTTCAAGAATCTACCTAGGCATCTGGTATAAAAGGTTGGATAAGAAGGACATTGTTTGGGTAGCCAATAGAGAAAATCCTTTGTCTGACCCCTCTTCCTTAAGACTTAAGCTCTCAGAAGATGGCAATCTACTCCTGCTTGAAGATCCCTCCAACCTCTCCTTTTGGTCGACCAATTTGATATTTTCAGCATCAAATTTAACTGAAGCGGTACTTGGTGATGATGGGAATTTTGTTTTAAGATATTGGTCAAACCCATCCTCGATATTTTGGCAGAGCTTCGACCATCCAACAGATACATGGCTTCCAGGTGGGAAGCTCGGGACCGATGCGGTGACCGGAAAGCCACAGCAGCTCATTTCATGGAAAAATTCACAAGATCCAGCACCTGGTCTATTCTCGATGGGGTTAGACCCAAACGGAAGCAATCAATTTTTCTTAGAGTGGAACAAATCCCAAATCTATTGGAGTTCTGGAGTTTGGAATGGAACAGTTTTCGCCTTACTTTCTGACATGGAATTGAGCCATATCTACAACTTCAGTTTTGTTTCAAACAAAAAAGGAAGATATCTTACTTATTCAATTTATGATGAGACTACCCTTTCAAAATTTGCGATATCATCTTCAGGACAGGTCCAGCAAAGGATGTGGTTGTACAAAAGTTGGAATTGGGGTGTATCTTGGGGTCAACCAATACAGACAGATATCTATGCTTTGTGTGGCGCATTTGGTGTGTACCGTGAGAATTCCGGAGAGCCTTGTGAATGTCTAAAAGGTTTTGAGCCTTTTTCAATGCAAGAAACCACACTAAAAGATTGGTCAGGTGGGTGTGTGAGGAGATTCCCATTACAATGTGAAAGCAGTTCCTATGCCAACGGCAGAAATGATTGGTTCTTAAAAATACCAAATTTGAGATTGCCTGTTAATTCCATAGTATATTCAGCAGTAAGTGCTAGACATTGTGAAGGGGCTTGCGTGAATAATTGTTCTTGCACGGCTTATGCCTATAATAGCAGCGGGTGCATGATATGGCAGGGTGGCCTTTTGAACTTAACCAACTCTCAGATGGTGATGATGCTGGGCAAGACATCTTTCTCAGACTTGCTGCTGCTGAAAGGCCAAGAACAAAGGGTAGGACGAACGAGTTTACACAAATTTATGTTATATTTCTTTCCGACGTAATGCTTAATTCTCTGTCATGGCTGAGCTAATATTTATTCTTGTCAATGTAATTAGGCAAAACTTGGAAAGTATGGGTTACTGTAGCTGCTGTGGTCCCCTCAACAGGGCTAATCTTATGCCTCACCATTTACGTCTTAAGAAAAGGAAAGCTCCGACCTAGAGGTATGTGTGAACGTTCTAATCATATTGGGAAATCAACTTCAAAGAGTTACAAGAAAGTCTAACATTATCAGGAGAAAAACAAAAATTAAAAACTATGACAAGCTCTCGTTCTTAGGAATGTCACTCAACACTTTTCTCACGGGCTGATCATGACAAGCAAGTTCATCAGTTGGTGAAGCTAACAGTGTTTTAGGGTCTTAGAACTATTTGATAAATGACTATGAAGTATAAAATTTTAATCCTTATGTGTAGAAACATATAAATTAACATACTTATCTTTGCCCTATTAGAATTGCTTATTGTGATTGAACTGAAACTAGTGGCGTCATTTTTTATTTTTTATTTTTAATCAAGCATTGGATTTCTCCCTAAAATGATAAGTTCTCACTACTCTATATCAAACAGGAGACAAGGCTTCAAGCCAAAATCTATTTTTGCATGATTTTAGTATTGAACTTCAAGCAATTGATGATGGAATAAACTTCAACAATCATTTAAGAAATGAAGAGAGAAAGGATGTTGAGTTACCAATATTTAGTTATGAAAGTGTATAAAAAACAACCAATAATTTTTCTGCTATAAACAAGCTTGGAGAAGGTGGTTTTGGACCTGTTTACAAGGTACATTTCATATATGTGATGAATATACTTTGGACTCTAATTTGAAAATCAACAATGAGAAAGTTTCATGAAAGTTTATAGTGCTTTTGGTTCTTTTTGTTGGGAAAATTATTCAAAGGACAAGAAATTGCAGTAAAGATGCTTTCAAAAAGAACTGGACAAGGGATTCAGGAGTTTAGAAATGAGATTATACTAATTGCAAAACTCCAACATAGAAATTTTGTCAAAATCTTGGGTTGTTGTATTGAAGGAGAAGAAAAAAATACTAATATATGAGTACATGCCTAATAAAAGTTTGGACTTCTATCTCTTTGGTATGTAAATGTATACTTATATAGATGCATATATTTGCATTCAAGTTTATGTATTTGTCCATTTATATGTTGTTTGGATCTTGAGTACTAATATCTTTGATTGTCTTATTTAAATAGATCTAACCAGAAAAACCATGTTAGATTGGAAAACACGCATTTCCATTATTGAAGGAATTGCTCAAGGATTACTTTATCTTCATCAATATTCAAGATTACGAATCATACATAGAGATTTAAAATCTCGTAATATTCTCTTAGATAGCAATATGACTCCAAAAATATCAGACTTTGGTATGGCTCGAATGGTTAGAGATAATGAGGCCAGAGCAAACACAAACCGAATTGTTGGCACATTGTAAGTACATAACTATTTTCACATCTAATATTGCATTTGCTCATTAATTATTTTATCAAATTACTAAAAGTAGTGTATTAAACTATTGAATCCATTGGATACATGTCTCCTGAATATGCTACAGAAGGTTTATACTCAATAAAGTCTGATGTGTTCGGCTTTGGAGTATTGCTATTAGAGATTATCAGTGGCAGAAAGAATACTGATTTTTATAACAGTGTTTCTCTCAATTTGCTTAACTATGTGAGTAGCTTTTATATTCTCTTTTTTCTTTTAACTGTTTTCTAGTATCTAAATTTTGATGTTTTAAGTTTCAGCAAAATTTAACTTTATTTTTGGAATGAAAATAGGCTTGGGAGTTATGGAGAGACAATCGAAGCTTGGAGTTGACGGATAGGGCAATTGGAGATCCTTCTTCCAGTTCTATTGTGTTCATGCTCATTAACATTGGCCTTCTTTGTGTCCAACACAAGCTGGCTGATCGGCCAACTATGTCGGATGTGGTTTCGTGGATTAGCAACGAATATGTACCAATGCCCACACCCAAGCAACCGGCGTTTAGCACATACCAAAATGTGGACTCAAATTCACCATATGGTAAAGCGGATAACTCCTCAACAAACAGCATCACTGTTTCAATTACAGAACCTCGATGATCACTTCACATATCAAAGAAAGGAAGTGCGTTGAATCGAATGTACCATTTCAATTATAATAAATTTGATCTTTCACTGATCAAATTGCCCCTTTTCTACGATTTTATGTATTGAATCCAAAATCTCTAGAACTACTACATCCTTCATTTCACTCATTGCCTTTGGTGATAAAGATTGAGCAAGTGGATTAATTTAATTGTATACACTATTAATTGTTATATTTCAGGACATATTCTCTTTAACATATCAATAAAGGATATTTCAACCACGAAGTTTGAATTTCATACTCCAACCACAAAGTCTAAATTTCAATACCTGTGTGTGAGTTAAGTGCATGTAACTCGAAAAAAACTACAAATAAAGTATGCCATTTCAAGGTTTACCCAAACAAAGTGCCAAAAGTAGAGAACTTGGAATGCGGTTATCCGCACTAAGCTTCTTCCTCTTCAGAGGAATCACGATCCCCACACATGGACTGGTTGGACAGCAAGTCCTCGTACGACAGCGCGCAGTCCACAGTGTCTTAACTCTATGTTATTACATGTTTATACCTTTGATAAGGCATTACCGCAAAAGAACGACCTGTCCTTTCTTAGGGTCTCCACTATTCGGGATCTTGGCACCTGCATTTCACTTAGCAAGCTGTCATTTTTCTATTCAAAGATCAAAGATTAAGTGCTTCGAATTTTCGTAATCCCAACTCCATGTCATTTCAATGGGTTCTTATTTTGTGTCGGGTTACTATGATCCCAAATGTGCATCTAACTTTATTGAATTGTGTTTGATTCTTGGTAACTTTTATTTAAACTTTAGTATAAGAGATTATACTTCTAATACGAAACCTTTGCCCTGCACAAAGGTGCATCTGGAGATGGTTGTCCTTTTCTGTTCTTTAGTAATATACTGATCCCCTTACAAGAGAGAAGTTGATCTATACCTACAAACAAGAAGAATGTATGATTTGAAAAGGCTTGGTCGAAAATGAGGACTCACGGCTGGAAAGACGAGTTGTGATATCTCAAATAAATAGGAAATACGTTAAGGGTTGCACTACATCCTCTAGCACGGGAGACATGATGATATGGATCTTGAGATGATTTTCATGAACGTCCTTCTATGATCCTTTCTTAAGGTGATTTTGAAAAGAAAATTACAGAAAGGAAAAAAAAAATAAAAAATGGGGAACGTGACTAAGAAGACATGTATCTAATCATCAAGCTTGGTAGACTTTGTGAAAAAAAAAGTGCCTCTTGGTGCGTATGCCTGAGAATATGAGTGTTTCTCTGTCGGCATCCCATTCGTTCAAACCAGGAAGCTGGTTTCCAGTCTGACGAGTTGAATATTGATAATGATAATGAACGCCAACGGTTAATTGTTACTGACTACCTGACGTGTTCAAACTTGGAGGCGGGTTTCACGAATTAAAAATTGATCATGATGATGACTTCAAGAGAAAGAAACAGTAGCCGCAGGTCGAGGGTCAGGTTGATCATGGTTGTAACGCCCAAGTTTTCTTTCTCTCATTCATTTCTAGCTTCACTATTCTCCAGGCGCTTTGCTATGGTAACCACTTCTGGCGCTGACTGTTAAGAGTCCCTATGGATCCGTGTACGATTAAGCCGTTGCTCTTGTTTGTTCTGCTTCTAATCCTGTCTTACTAGAGAGAATTCTTGTAACCCTCTGCAGGTCAGTATCTTGTATTTGCAGTGTAGCAATTTCTCACTCGGCTCCTTCTAATTCTTATGGTCTATTTTGATCGCAAGTCGTTTGAAACCTGCCATGATAATGAAGAGAAAATACCAAGGAGCTAATGAAAATTTTCCTTTATCATCAGCTGTAAATTATTCGTGATTTTGACCGCAACGTCAGGCATCAGAACAACTTGTCTCAACTCTGTCATTGGATAAGCTAGAAGCAGACATTTTTATAAGTCAAAGGTTTTCTTGCTCTCACTCATATAAGTTAGAGAGAGATGGATACCAAAGTGATTAAGCCATGGCTCATTTTTGTTCTGCTTCTGGTCCTGCCTCGCTACAGAGCATCCCTCTCCGGTTTTGGTGATACCCTTTCAGCAGGCCAGTCTCTTTTAGAGAGCCAGAGCATACTATCTAAAGGAGGCAATTTTGAGCTTGGTTTCTTCAAACCAGGAAATCCTTCAAGAGTCTACCTGGGCATCTGGTTCAGAAAGTTACCTAAGAAGGACGTTGTTTGGGTAGCAAATAGAGAAAATCCTTCGTCTGACCCATCTTCCTTAAGACTTAAGCTCTCGGAAGATGGCAATCTAGTCCTGCTTGAAGATTCCTCCAACATCACCTTTTGGTCGACCAATTTGACATTTTCAGCGTCAAATTTAACTGAAGCGGTACTTGGTGGTGATGGCAATTTTGTTTTAAGAGATAAATCAAACCCCTCTTCAATATTTTGGGAGAGTTTCGACCATCCAACAGATGCATGGCTTCCAGGTGGGAAGCTTGGGATCGATGCGGTGACTGGAAAGCCACAGCAGCTCATTTCATGGAAAAATTCACAAGATCCAGCGCCTGGACTGTTCTCGTTGGGGTTAGACCCGAACGGAAGCAATCAATTTTTCTTAGAGTGGAACAAATCCCAAATTTACTGGAGTTCTGGAGTTTGGAATGGATCAGTTTTCAGCTTACTTTCTGAGTTGGGATTGGACTCTGTCCTATAACTTCAATTTTGTTTCAAACGAAAAAGGAAAATATTTTACCTATTCACTTCATGATGAGACTATGCTTTCAAAATTTGCGATGTCATCTGTAGGGCAGGTCCAGCTAGTGATTTGGTTGGGTAGAAGTCGGGATTGGGGTGTATCTTGGGCTAAACCAATGCAGACAGATGTCTATGCCTTGTGTGGTGCATTTGGCGTTTACCGTGAGAATCCCATAGAGTCTTGTGAATGTCCACAAGGTTTTGAGCCTTTTTCAATGCAAGAAACCGTACTAAAAGATTGGTCAGGCGGGTGTGTGAGGAGATCCCCATTACAATGTGAAAATAGTACCAACGCCAATGGCGGAAAAGATTGGTTCTTGCAAAAACCAAACGTGAGATTGCCTGTTAATTCCATAGAATATTCAGCAGTAACTGTTAAAAATTGTGAAGGGGCTTGCATGAATAATTGTTCTTGCACGGCTTATGCCCATAATAGCAGCGGGTGCATGATATGGCAGGGAAGCCTTTTGAACTTACACCAACTCTCAGATGGTGTTGATGCTGGGCAAGACATCTTTCTCAAACTTGCTGCTGCTGAAAGACCAAGAACCAAAGGTAGGACGAACGAGCTTACACAAATTTATGTTATGTTTCTTTTCGACCTACTGCTTAATTCTCTGATGGCTGAGCGAAATATTATTCTTGTCAATGTAATTAGGCAAAACTTGGAAAGTATGGGTTACTGTTGCTGCTGTGGTCTCGTCAACAGGGCTAATCTTATGCCTCTCCATTTACTTCTTAAGAAAAGGAAAGCTACCCAGAGGTATGTGTGAAAGTTCTAATCATATTGGGAAATCAACTCTAAAGAGTTACAAAAAAGTCTACTTTATTAGGAGGAAAAAACAAAAATTGAAAACTGTGACAAGTCCTCGTTCTTAGGAATGTCACTCAAGACTTTTCTCTTGGGCTGATCATGAAAAGCAAGTTCATCACTTGGTGAAGCCAACGGTATTTCGGGGTCTTAAAACTATTTGATAAATGACTATGAATTACAACATTGTTTATCCTTATTTGTAGAAACAAATAAATTAACATACTTATCTTTGCCCTATTGGTATTGCTTATTGTGATTGAACTGAAGCTAATAGTGTCGTTTTTTTTTTTTTAATCAAGCATTGGATTTCTCTCTAAAGGGACAAGTTCTCACCATTTTATATCAAACAGGAGACAAAGCTTCAAGCCAAAATCTATTTTTGCATGATTTTGATATTGAACTTCATGCAATTGGTGATGGAATGAACTCCAACAATTATTCAAAAAATGGAGAGAGAAAAGATGTTGAGTTACCAAAATTTAGTTATGAGAGTGTATCAAAAACAACCAATAATTTTTCTGCTACAAACAAGCTTGGAGAAGGTGGTTTTGGACCTGTTTACAAGGTACATTTCCTACATGTGATGAATATACTTTGGACTCTAATTTGAAAATTGACAATGAGAAACTTTTATGAAAGTTTATAGTGCTTTTGCTTATCTTTATAGGGAAAATTATTCAAAGGACAAGAAATTGCAGTGAAGATGCTTTCAAAAAGATCTGGACAAGGGATTCAAGAGTTTAGAAATGAGATTATACTAATTACAAAACTCCAACATAGAAATCTTGTCAAAATCTTAGGTTGTTGTATTGAAGGTGAAGAAAAAATATTGATATATGAGTACATGCCTAATAAAAGTTTGGACTTCTACCTCTTTGGTACGTAAATATTTATTTTATATGCATGTATATATTTGCATGCAAGTTTATGTGTTTGTCCATTTATATGGTTTTTGAATCTTGGGCACTAATATCTATGATTGTCTCATTTAAATAGATCTAACTAAGAAAACCATGTTGGATTGGAAAATGCGCATTTGCATTATTGAAGGAATTGCTCAAAGACTTCTTTATCTTCATCAATATTCAAGATTACGAATCATACATAGAGATTTAAAACCTAGTAATATTCTCTTGGATAGCAACATGATTCCAAAAATATCAGACTTTGGTATGGCTCGAATGGTTGGAGATAATGAGACTCGAGCAAACACGAATCGAATTGTTGGCACCTAGTAAGTACATAACTATTTTCACATCTAATATTGTATTTGCTCATTAATTATTTTATCAAATTACTAAAAATAGTGCATTAAACTATTGAATGTAGTGGCTACATGTCTCCTGAATATGCAACAGAGGGTTTATATTCAATAAAGTCGGATGTGTTTAGCTTTGGAGTACTACTACTAGAGATTATTAGTGGCAAAAAGAATATTGGCTTTTATAATAGTGTTTCTTTCAATTTGCTTAATTATGTGAGTAGCTTTTATATCCTTTTTTTTCTTTTAACTATTTTTAGTATTAAAATTTTGATGTCTTGAAGTTTTAGCGAAATTTACATTTATTTTTGAAACAAAACCAGGCTTGGGAGTTATGGAGAGACGATCGAAGCTTGGAGTTGATGGATGCAGAAATTGGAGGTCCTTCTTCCATCTCTTTTTTGTTTAGACTCATTAACATTGGCCTTCTTTGTGTCCAATACAAGCCGGCTGATCGACCAACTATGTCGGATGTGGCTTTGTGGATTACCAACGAATATGCACCTCTACCTACACCCAAGCAACTAGCATTTAGCACATGTCAAAATGTGGACTCAAATTCTCCAACTTGTAATGCAAATAACTCAACAAACAACATCACTGTTTCAATAATGGAACCTCGTTGACAAGTTCATATACCAAAGAGAGGAAGTGTCTTTGAATGAACTATTCCAATTAAACCAAATTTGATCTTTCACCGATCAAATTGCACCTTATTTGTGATTTCATCTATTGAATCCAAATTCTCTATAACTACTACATCCCTCAGTTCACTCACTGCCTTGTTAGACAGCAAGTCCTCGTGCGAGCGCACAGTCTACACTGTCTTAACTCTATGTTGTTACATGTTTATACTTTTAACAAGGCATTAGTGCAAAAGAACGACCTATCGTTTCTCAAAGTCCCCGCCGCGAGCAATGAAGGCCGTAGTGATAGGCTTTCCGACTGCAGGAGGTGGAAAACCCTGAACGTCAGCGAGAAGACGAAGTTCTGATCAGGGTCGAGGCTGCCGGGCTCAACCGAGCCGATACCTTTCGGAGGAATGGCTCGCACCCACCTCCTCCCGAGGGTGCGAGTCCATACCTGGGCATCGAGTGCTTCGGGACCATCCTAGCCGCCGGCAAACTCGTTTCCCGCTGGAAAATTGGCGATCAGGTTTTTTGATTGGTGCTCTTCTTTGTTTGTTTTCTTCGAAACTTGAAGAGTATTGGCTGTAGAAGTCCCAGTAAGCTTCTGGATTTTTGGAGTATCGTTGAAAATAGCTTTCACGACACCATTTGGGATTTTGGCACCTGCATTTCACTTAGCAGGCTGTCAGTTTTCCATGAAAAGATCAAAGATGAAGTCCTTCGAATTTTTGCAATCCCCACTCCATGTCATTTCAATGGGTTTCGATTCTGCTGGTCATTTTTCTTGAGGGACAATCATCCCAAATGTTCATGTAACCTTATTGAATTGTGTGGTTCTTGGTAACTTATATTAGGTGTGTGCTCTTCTCAATGGGGGAGGGTATGCAAAGAAAGTGGCTGTTCCAGCTGCACAAGTTCTTCCTATACCACCCGCTGTCTCTCTGGTAGATGCTGGTAGTCTCCCTGAGGTGGCTTGTACTGTTTGGTCGACTGTTTTCATGATGAATCGGCTACCCGAGGGAGAAACTTTCCTGGTAGTCATTGCGCCTACTCTATTTTCTGACATTTGATCTTACAAGTATGTGTTTTAGCATATTACGAGGATCGTAGGTCAGAAAAAGAAGAAGGAAAAGACAAGAAAACAAAAAAGGATGATTGTTCAAGGTGGAGACAATGGCTGATTAGTATCCCTCTTTAATGAATGTTTTTCCAACCCCCCCTTATAAATCATTTTCTATACTGGGGTTATCATATAAGAGGCCTAATCCTACTTTTTCCCTCTAGTCGATTGTAGAATTGAGCTTGAAAACCCACGAATCTTTTGCAAGCTTTATCACCATCCTATAATTTCTTTTGGCTCCACTCCCATCAATGCATTGTCCACTGCATCATCTTCTTAACTATCCAACAGCATGTTGACTGACAGGCTTAAGACAAAAACGACGAAACCACTCAAATACATGTAAGCTGGTACAGTATAGATTAACTGTGATTCATACTAAGAACATTTCTGTATGACATGTTATGTTAAATCAATTCGGTTCCTTCAATACCCACCTCTAGTCAAAATTCTTGAGTATGTTTGACAATTATTCAATTTTCAGATCCATGGGGCCTCCAGTGGAATTGCTACATTTGCAGTTCAAAAAGCGTTTGTCACAGCAGGTCCAGCAGCTCTTTTCATCTTATGCACAAATTCTGCATCCGTGTATCCTATTGTGTACTTAAAACTTGGGAAATAGCAGTCAGAACATCACTCTCCTTAACTCATCAGCCAAAGACATTGCAGATAACCTCTTCCTTGGGCCGCAATATCTGAGAGAGCTGTTGGGTCAAGGAAGCCTACGCCTCTTCCGGATCCCTGCATGATTATCTCAGCAGCTGAAACAGGCTCAGAGAGCCCGGATGCGTGATGTGGGGCTTTCTTCCCCTTTTACGTTCCTTTCGTTTGGCAAACAGATTTATGAGCTTAACGTTTTTTCAAATTGCGGAGGAAAATGCATAGATATGGACTCTCTTAATATTTTATCATTTCTTGCTAAAAGAAAGACGAGAAAAACCATCTACTTTTGGCTTACCTTGGTTGCTAATAAAAGTGATTGCCATTTGTTTGTTTCTGGGTAAATTTCTTAGAGTAATTAGCCTCTTAATAGTCAATTGGCATTGAAATTTTTTTAATAAAAAGTGAACAGAAATACTTAGTTCAATTAAAAATTATAATAGTGATATATAAACTTAAAAGAATATTTAAAAAAAATAAACATGTTCTTTCATTTTATGAGTTGACTTTTAAGGTGATAATAAACTTCTTAATAATATGTTTTGAACCATGCATATTTTCATTTATTAACTAATTCCACATGTTAGAAATTCAAGCGTCTCTAATATTACTTGTTGTGAAAATATAACAAAGTGTATATTGAATATACAACCATACAAATGCATAAGCCCAAACAAGATAGATTTAAAAAATTTAGAATATTATAATGTCTTTTATCCCTTGTAGTTTTTTTTTTTAATTTTTTTCTTTCTTTCCCTCCTATCAAACATGCATTTCATGAATTTTCGTATCATGTTGAATTTATGATAGGGGCTCTTTCCAACAACTAGCTAACCATTAAAGACTTTGGAGTTGTTATTTGCAGGGCGAGGGAGGGACCCTTGGCCATTTTGTGAACGCATTCGTTAGTTGTAATAAGACGAAGTGTTTCATACTGTATGCTGTGTTGAGGAACAAAAGACTGGGCAAACGTTCGACTGTTTGCATTGACAAAAGTAAGATGTACAAAAAGGAAGAAGGGCTGAGCCAGTCCCTTGGATGTACAAAACATTCTAATTGTCGTGAACCCCAAACAAAACTAAGATACAAACAAAGTTATGTTGGCAGGGAGTGTGGGTTTGAGGGTTCTTGAACTGAACATGCTTCTTTTCTATGTAAGGCTCATTGCACCTCAAGAAGGAATATAAGAATTACCATGCCTCATAGAATTCTAAATGTAAGTTAACATATTAAACAAATATAATAACAATAAAATATCATTTCACAAAGATTGATAATTATTAGGCTAATTAAATATTAACAGTAAACTAATACTAAAATTTATATAAAAAAATCAAAATAGAGTTGAGAATGAATTAAAAGAGATATTCTTTAAAGTAGAATTTCACAACTAAAAGTAAATGAATTTAAATGAACAAAGTTAATTAAAAAAATGTGTTAAAGTATCTAATTTTACTATAACCATTACATATGAAATTCAATGGCTTATGTTTACAAAAATGATAATATTTCTGTGATTGCAAAATTTTCTAATTTATTTACTACTATATCTTTAGGTATAACAAATCTATTCAATTTATCAATCCACTATATTTTTATATGAATTGAAATAAATAAAAATACATTATAATCTATGAATATTTTTGGTTTATAATGAATATTTTAACCACTTTAACACTGAAAGCCACACAAATAAGATGATATATCTTTATCTACATTCAATTCATATATATATTATAAGGATCAATTGTATGTTATCATCTCTCAGTCTTTGTTTTTTTTTTTTAAAAAAGAGAAGAGGTTAAGACCCTTATCATTGCTATTAATTTCATAAGATGAGCAAATATTCAAAACCCATATAAGAAATTACATAGGAGAGGACATTGAACCTTGTCCCTCAATATATCATCTTGAACTTTAGGTAGAGAGAAAACATAAAATAAAACATTAAAAATCTCATCCTATAAGGCTAAAACATTAAAAATTTCTCAGTCTCAACATGCACATTAAATCATTTAAGTAATGGCTAGTCCCCTAAAAAAAATTAAACATAATAATATATAATTCACACAAATGTAATCTCTTGTAGAACATAAAAATAATGAAATTCATATTATCATGATTATGTTATGTCTTAGCCCTAACAAAAGAAACTTAAAACATAAAGAAAAAACAAAAAATGAGAATAAGAATTAAACTAAGCATTTTGAATTAAAGGACAAGAAGTTTGTCATCTTTTTGTTTTATCTTCAAGAAATTCTTAAATTCCTAGCCTTTTTCTTAGGTTGTGTGCTAAATTCACTTATTTTTTATCCTTCTTTTTCCTTCTAAATATGGTTTAGGGTTTAGATCTACTTCCTACCTTAGTATAAGTGGGTTTTGGATTCTTAAAACAATTGAGTTTTAAATTATTATATTAATTAGACTTTAAACTTCTAACAGGACTAATTTAAATCTAGGCCGTATTTATAAGAAATAATAAGACAAAGCCTAATATCTAGATTATCCAACAAAAATATAAAACTTAATAATAATCACCCAAAGCCCAAGCCCACCTTGACTATTCTAATCTTGACATCTTGACCATATTTAGTCACACAATAAGTGTTAGGTTCTCTATATTTGTTCTTTTACTTCATGCATCTCTATAATACATAAAGAAGAAAAATTCAAGTAAATAAAAAAGAATTTGAATATTTTCTCATAAACATTGTATTATTTGTTACCCAAAGTAGATAAAATAACTATATAAAAATAAAGTTATCAAATACAACATAAAAATATATAAGTCAAATATTTGAATAAATTAAATACTCTAAATTTAGGTAATAGATGTTGATGTTTGTTACATAAGGCATTCATCAAAAGGTCTTTTGATTGCTTGATGGTTTAAATATAATAAGTTTGAATTAAATCCTATTATATCTTTTGTTGCAAATTCATAGTCAATCTCAATAGCTTAATTCACTTATGAAAAATTGAATTGGCTTATATCTATATAGTTGCCTTATTATGATAGGATATTTAAGTAAGACATGAAATGGTGATTCCAATATCACTAAATAATTAATAAATCCTCACCATCTCACATGTTGTGAAGGTCATAGCTTTATAATTAGACTAACTGGAAGATCTAGATATAGTGGATGGTTTCTTGATCTTCTATGATATATATGAGGGAATCTCCTAATTTCATATAGTATCTTGTGATGGAGCTCCTTAACATGAGACATATCTCATAATTGGAATTGCAAAATGCAATCAAGTCTAGGCTATATTTTGAGAAGAAAAAAGACCAATGTTAGGAAAATTCTTAATATACCTTAAGACTCTTAAACCTATCCCCATGTGTGACTATTTTAGTGCATAAACAAATTGATTAATGTGTTGAACAATATAGTTAATATCTAGTCTTTTCATAATATGATATCTCAAACTTCTTACCAACCTCTAAAATGAATAAGGCTTATGAAGCAACATATTTTGTTGTTTACAATCAACTCTAGCATCATATTTCATAGAGGCCAAATTTTTAGTTTACTTCTTGGGAATAATGATAGGCTTAGATATCAATAAACCAATCTTAGAGAGTTACAATACTTAGTCACACTGATTAAGATAAATCACATCCCAATAATGATTGTGAAACTAAAATACAAATATTATTTCAAATTTGAAATAACAATTATTCTCCTTTGATGAGCTCCATTCCTCAATAAGCTAGAAGCTAGTTGATTTATTTTGGTTATGAGGAAGCCAATAGAGTATTTCCAATACATACTTGATTTCTACCAGCTTTGACCTTAGGGGATCCTTAGTAGGTAATTTTCTGTTTAACTTATTCTGGCTATTGGTCCAAGCATTGTTGATGTAAATGGTATCATGCTAGATAATGCAAACAAATTGGAACAAGCCCTTCCATGAACGTGTTGTCAAGGGAGGAATAGATGACCTCCATGAACGTGTTGACCAAACCGATAGAAACAGAGCATGCACTGCATGCTTTGTTTTCTAGATAATCCCTTCTGCCTTTGCTTGTAAACGAAGCTGATTCAACAAAAGCGGAGACCAGAAACTGTCACCTTAGCTTTGACCTCAACAACCCTTCTGTCAACTCAACCTTTCTGGAGTATGAGCTGGGCTACACGTCAAGCAAATCAGTCAAAGGGAAGGAAAAATGCGTAGCATCTACGGTTTCTGAAAAGAAGTAGCAACAACTGATTATTGGTGAAACTCTTAGTGGCCTTCTAGAATATGGCTCATCGAAAACCTTTCCAAGTCAAGAAAAAACATTAGAAGAAAGTGGACTCAGCTACTGTGTATCAACGTCTATTAGGGTTTGTAAAGTTAACCAATACTTAGGTCAAGTTCTTCAGGAAATTTCCACAATAGAATGATGAAATGTATTGGGCGTTGACGTTACATATTGTGAGAGGGAAACCCTTTTCTTATAAATATGTAGAGTGCACATCCTTTAAATTAATATTTTGTGAAGCTCTACAAATTAGTATAGCCCATCGTTCTTCCTCTAATTATCTACTTCATATTTCCTACATCAAATTGTTATTTTCTTTTGTTCCGTCAATAGAGACCTTTTTTGGATTGAGTGCACAAGTATGGGCTCTAAAGAATTACTTTTTCCACAACAGAAGTAGTTTTGTGAACGAAGAAGTTCTTATAAAAACTTAGTGTAAAACAAGAGAAGTTCATCCTCTACTATAACAATCAAAGAGTCATTTATTTTAGTAAGAATTTTTCATCTCATTCAAAATTTATGCATACTAATGTTAAATATTATTGGACTAGAAATGAATTAGAATTCAAGTAGTTAAGACTTGAAAAGATTCATAATAATGATAATAGAACAAATATATTGATAAAATCGTTAACAAGCAACAAATTAGAATATGTCAGCAAGTTACTAGAATGGACTCCTAAGACTAGGAAGCAATTTTCTTTTCTTATAGTGTAAAAATGTTGCACTAATTTTACATCAAGAAGGAGAAATTGTTAAGAGTTTAGAGTGAAAAATAATAGGGTTAGATTAATCATTTGTTGTGTGGAAATAAAGACAAATATGTAAACTAATTATTATGTTCATATTGTAGGTAGTTAGTAGATATTTCTAGTAATATCTAGCTATAATTCCTTTTGATATTAGTTTAAAAGGGAAGACTATATGAAAACCTAGTAGAGAGAGACAGAGTGAAAACAATGAGAGAAAACAAAGAAATTTTCTAAATATATACTTCCATCATAGTAAAAAAATTTCTCATTAGTGCTATTAATGTAAGGAAATCATTTTGAATCACGTAAATCCTACTTCTTTCCTTTGATTCTCTTTGTGTGAGTGCTTGAGATTGTGAGTCGAATTGCATGAATTGCTCCGGAATGAATTTTCCGTGAATTTTAAAAAACTCGGGTCATTGTTTTAGAGGATCGCGAGTCGACAGCTTGATTATGGCAGACACGAAGGACAGGAGGGTTTCAGCTTTGATGAGCGCAATTCCGTGATCCTTTGAAGTTGCCGATAAAAGATATGGACAGAACAATTTCTTATGCATGGAACGCCGATGGTTGATTGTTGCCGTGTAGATATTCGGTATTTGTTGGAAAAACTCGATCTTTCTTAAAATTGTGAAGCTTTGCATTATAAGGATTGAAAATACATGTACCGAAAACAAAACATGAAACTGGATTGACTAGCTCCAGTTCTTTCAAAGTAAAACGGAAAGCCAAACTCACAAGGAAACTAACCTCACTTTTTAGACTAAACCCTTGCTCTTCTTTGTTCTGCTTCTAATCCTATCTTACTAGAGAGATGTTTCAACATCGAAGGAGACACCCACTAGGTCAGTATCTTGTATTTGCAGTGTAGCAATTTCTCACTCGGCTTCTTCTAATTCTTATAGAAACTTTGGTTCGCAAAGTATTTTGAAACCTACCGTGATAATAAAGAGAAAATACGGAGAAGCTACTGAAAATTTCCTTTGTCAACAACTGTATATTATTTGTGGTTTTGACAGCAACCTCAAGCTTCAGAACAACTCCTCTCAACTCTATCCCTAGATAAGCTAGAAGCAGACATTTTTATAAGTCAAAGGTTTTCTTGCTCCCATTCATATAAGTTAGAGACGGATGGATACCAAATTGATTAAGCCATGGCTCCTCTTTGTTCTCCTTTTGGTCCTGCCTCACTATAGAGCATCCCTCTCCGGTTTTGGTGATACCCTTTTAGCAAGATAGTCTCTTTTAGGGAGCAAGAGTATAACATCTAAAGGAGGCAATTTTGAGCTTGGTTTTTTCAAACCAGGAAACTCTTTAAGAACCTACCTGGGCATTTGGTATAAAAGGTTTATTAAGGACATTGTTTGAGTAGCAAATAGAGAAAGTCCTTTGTCTAACCCATCTTCTTTAAGACTTAAGCTCTCGGAAGATGGCAATCTAGTCCCGCTTGAAGATTCCTCCAACATCACCTTCTGGTCTACCAATTTGATGCCTTCATCGTCAAACTTAACTGAAGCAGTTCTTGGTAATGATGGGAATTTTGTTTTAAGAGATACCCCTCACATAGCACATATATTGAATGAGTTTGATGATGTATTTGAGGAACCATGTGGCCTTCCCCCACCAAGATCCACGACCATCACATACCACAATTGAAAACGTAAAACAGATCACACTGTGGCTTCAAAGCTGTTGTATATTCATAAAAGATATGATATGCTACATATATCTTTACACCTATATACTACAATTGTAAAGAGATACAAGACACCGAAATAAATGATGACAAGATGGGTAATGAGTGCTTTTTGGAAGTAACGTCTTCATAGAATCTCACGGTACCTAAGGCTCACGTTATAACTCTGCAAGTGTGCATCAAAGTTAAGCTTGAGTGTTCCAATGGCAGTGGGTGTTTGAAACATCACGTCGGCTTGCAGTGATCAAGCCGCGTGGGGTTGGGTTGCATTGGCTTACACTCCCCTGTAAAGTTGGCCTGTTGCAAGCCAATTGTTATTGAACTGCGTTGGCTTACACTCCCTTGTAGGTTTGGAATGAATAGGCCGAGTTTGGCTCATAGTGATAGAAATCGAGATCGAGAGAGCGGTTTGGTGAAGAAGTCTACAAGTTGATGATAGGATGGAACATAGATGGTAATAATAGTCTTCAGTGCCACTTTTTCCCTTACAAAGTGGTAATCCACTTCAATGTGTTTGGAACGGCCATGAAGGATAGGTTTGTTGTAAGGTAAAGAGCAGACAGATGATCACAAAAAAGGATTATAGGACGAGGTTGTGGTATGTGAAGGTCACGAAGAAGGTGACAAAGCCATGTTGCTTCTGCTGTCACAGAGGCAAGTGCTTTATATTCTACTTCGGTAGAGGAGAGTGATACCGTTGGTTGGCACTTAGCACTCCATGAGACATAATTAGAACCCCAAAAAAAGACAATAGCTAGAAGTTGATATACAAGTTGAAGGGCATCCAGCCCAATCAGCGTCACTAAATCCATAGAGATTCAAGTTGCTATTAGCATGAATTCGAAGGGCAATGTCAACTGTCCCATGAAGATATCGAAGGACCCTCTTCAGATTATGAAAATCTTGAACACTGGGACTTTGCATGGACTGGCATAATCGATTGATAGCATATGTGAGATCAGGCCTTGTGAGTGTTAAGTACTGTAAAGCACCCACAAGGCTCTGAAATAGTGATGCTTGTTAAGAAGGATTAGCACCATTTTTTATTTTTGGAGGCTTCACAGCTATTGGAGTAGGAAGGCTCTTACAGTGGGCCATGTCAGCACGTGATAAAATTTCTATTGCATACTGGCATTGCGACAAAGTAAGGCCAAACTTATCTCTCGTCACTTGAACTCCAAGGAAATAATGCAATTTTCCAAGGTCTTTGAGTGGGAAGGCTGTTTCGAGAGCAGTGACAAAGTGAGAGAGATGCAAAGATGAATTCCCAGTTAAGATTAGATCATCGACATAGAGTAAAACCCATATGCACACAGATCCTTCATTAAGGATGAAGAGTGATGAGTCATATGTAGAACTATGAAAGCCATAATCCATAAGAAAGGTTGAGAATTTGTCAAACCAAGCTCGCGGCGCTTGTTTAAGGCCATAAAGTGCTTGTCAGAGCTTACATATATGAAAAAGAAAGTTGGAATCACGAAAACCCGACGGTTGCTCCATATAAACAGGTTCAGTGAGAGAGCTATGGAGAAATGCATTATTAATATCAAATTGATGAAGTGGCCATCACTTAACTATAGCAATAGTTAAGACAAGACGAACTGTTGCAGGCTGAACCATAGGAGAGAATGTTTCTAAAAAATCAATTTCTTGCTCTTGAAGGAATCCACGGGCAACTAATCGAGCCTTTAGCCAAGCTAAAGTCCCATTTGGATTTAACTTGGTTTTAAATACCCATTTAGAGGTGATCATATGCATGGACAGAGTTCTTTGCACCAAGGACCAAGTTTGATTCCTGTGCAATGCATCCATTTCAGTAACCATGGCCGCTTTCCAACTTGGGTGGTTAAGTGCAGTAGAGATGGAAGATGGTAATGGTGGGATAGTGAGAGAAGCACAAAGTGCGTACTTCGGATTGGGTTTGTATATGCCCACTTGGCTTCTAGTTACCATCAAGTGTTGTCATGATTCTGAAGGCTGTGGAATAGATGGTGAAGAAAAATGTTCTGCAGGTTCAAGGGCTTGCGAGGTAGAAGGTTCAGGCGAGGAGAGATGGAGAGTTTGAGAAGAAAGGTCATGATGGTGGGTCCCAGGGGGGATTAATTGAAGTTGGGTGGAGTTGGTTGTGTTAGGAATGATGTCACTTGATGGACGTGAAGACAAATGTGAATCTTGGAAGGGGGTTTCTTCAAATGGGTTATGACTTTTTGTTGGTGAGGTTTCCATAGGTTCATCAGGAATGAATGTGGTAGGAGTACGGGTATTTGAAGGTAAGGAAGTAGACGGTTGGTTTGATTTATCATTGCAAACAGCAAACAGAAAGCTTATTTCATGAAAAATCACATGCTGTGAGATGAACATATGGCCAGAGGGTTGATCGTAGCATCGATACCCTTTGTGGCGTGGGCTATATCCTATGAAGACACAAAGTAAAGAACGTGGTTGAAATTTGTCATGAAGAGTATCACGGAGGCATGGGTAACAAGCACAGCCAAAACTTCTCAAGAAAAAATAATCAGGCTCTCGTTTGTAAATAAGCTCAAATGGGGTTTTATTTTGAAGCAATGTAAAGGGCAATCTATTAATGATGAAAGTGGTTGTGGTTAATGCTTCAACCCAAAAATGGCGTGGCATTTGAGATTGGGTTAGCATGGTTCTACCTAACTCAACAAGATGTCTATGTTTTCTTTCAGCAACGACATTCTGTTGAGGTGTATGGGGGCAAGAAAGTTTCTGTTGTATGCCATGAGAGTTCAAATAATTAGTAAGCTCCTTAGAGATGAACTCTCCCCTATTGTCTAATTGAAGGATTTTAAGTGGAAGACCCGATTGCCGTTCAACCATTTTGTGAAAAGAAATGAACACATGGCAAAGATCAAATTTGCACTTTAAAGGAAATATCCACACAAATCTTGAGAAATCATCTACAAATACTGCATAATAAAGATAGCCTTGACAAGAAGCAGTTGATGCAGGGCCCCAAAGATTGCTATGGACCTTTTCAAGTGGGGAAGCCGACCAATTAGAAGAAGAGACAAAAGGTAATCGCTAACTTTTACAAAGTTGACAACTTGAACAAAAATCTAAACTGCTTCCCTTGATCGTGATTTTTCTTTTGGCCTGTAATTGCTTCAAAACCCCCAAGTGAGCATGCCCCAACTGTGAGTGCCAAACATCTTTACTTACTGCTTGTTGGCGATAAGAAAACAAAGCCTGAAATTTCTTGGTTGGCAGCATGTAAAGATCACCTTGCTTATATCCTGTTAGCAGGACCTGCTTGGTCCGAGAGTCCTTTATGCAAAAAGAAACATCATCAAACTCGACTGAGCAAGGGAAATCAGATGTAAGCTTTGTAATGAACAGAAGATTAGTTTTCATAAGAGGAGCAACCAAAACATCATTTAAAGGAATCAATCCATTGAGAAGAGAGGTGCTGCCTATGTGAGATATGGGAACTCGTTCCCCATTTCTAACCTGTATGCAGTCATCACCTTTATATTCATAATAGTGTTTAAGATTACCTTCATTGTTGACTATATGAGCCAAGGCTCCTGAATCTGGTACTCAGTCAAGGTCAGCAAGGTCAGCAATCTGGAGAGCAGCAAGAGCTTGAAGGACTTCAGCAGCTTGAAAGCTGTGATCAAAGTGATTCCAGCATTGCAAGGCAGAATGGCCTCTTTTGCCATAAATTTGACAAAAAACAGAGTTGTGAGTTGTGTTATTTTGCTGATTTGAGGTGCCATCAGCAGTTGCATTAGGTGAAGGGCTAGAGTTCTAATGTTGGTGAAAGTTGTTGTTATCATGTCTAGTTTGTGCAGAAGGTATAAAACCTTTGCCTTGAGAGGAGAAGTGTGGGACAGAGTTGCGTCCTCCTCATCGACCATCAGAGTTTTTGCCATCTCCTCTATCTCCACGTTGTGTTGTGAAGGCAGTGACTTCATTGGTAACACTAGAGGTATACCTGGTTAGACGAGTTTCAAATGTTTGGAGTTGGGATACCACTTCACTGTGAGGGGGAACTAGTGGTTTGAACATTGCAGTTCGAAAGGTTTCATAATCACGGCCAAGGCCTTCCAAAAGCTGAAAAGTCTTTTGCGAATCAATTAGAGGACATCCAATGGAACTTAGCTAGTTTGCTAAGGTCCAAAACTCACTTAAATAAGCAGAAAGTGGCTTGCTGCCCTTCTGGAGGTGATGCAACTGGGAAAGCAAGTCAAACTCTCTAACCTCCGTCTTTTGAGCAAATTGATTGCTCAATGCCTCCCATATTTGAGTTGCTGTTCCCAACTCAAAAACGTGGCCTCAGGCTTCTTTAAATAGTGTTCCAATAATCCAAGACTTTACTAGATTATCAATTTGGCACCATGAGTCAAAGGTTGAATTTGCCTCTTCTTCATCTTCATTATCGAAGAGAACAGTGGTAGCAGGTGGTGTTGTCTCCCCTGTGATGAAGCCAGTGAGCTTTTGGGTTTGAATCAAAGAGCGCATCTGGGTCACTCATGGGAGATAGTTGCTTTTGGTAAGTTTCAAAGAGACAAAGTTAGCAAGATTCACGTTGCTTGGGAAAGGGTACAATGGTTTGTCAGCCATGGAGAAAGGATTGGGGTATGTTGGTGCGAAAAAGATAGAGCTGTAAAAGCACGGTGAATCCTAGCTCGAATGCCAAATTGAAAACGTAAAACAAATCACACTGTGGCTTCAAAGCTATTGTATATTCATAAAAGATATGATATGCTACATATATCTTTACACCTATATATTACAATTGTAAAGAGATACAAGACACCAAAATAAATGATGACAAGATGGGTAATGAGTGCTTTTTGGAAGTAATGTCTTCATAGAATCTCACGGCACCTAAGGCTCACGTTATCACTCTGCAAGTGTGCATCAAAGTCAAGCTTGAGTGTTCCAATGGTAGTGGGTGTTTGAAACATCACGTCGGCTTGCAGTGATCAAGCCGCGTGGGGTTGGGTTGTGTTGGCTTAACCACTCACTGAGGAAGGAAAACCTATTTTAGTTAAGCCGTTTAGGTATCCTTACCATCAAAATGCTAAACCTGAATAGCTAGTTGTAAAGATGCTCTAGATGGGAAATATTCGGCCTAGTAAGTGGAACGTATGTGGGCTGTTACTCATATGTTAATGGGCTTATTTGGCTTACAGCCCATGTATATTTAATTATTATGTATTTTGTATATTGTAAAAAGGAAACGGTGTCGTAGAAGTCTTGGAGTCTTGATTTTTGTAAGGCTACCAGAGGAGTATGGGGGGCATTTGGAAAATTCTGAGGAAAGTGGGATTACCCCGTTGGCTGGGAACGTTATCCCTGTGAGGTACGAGTCTCCCTTTGAAGAGACTAGGCTTTCTGTGAGTTTCCCGTTCCTTCAATCTATTTCGCTTATTTTTCGTTACTGCTATTCAGGTGGACGGGTGCTATTTGATGACAGCCACGAGCTGTGAAGGCCCGTTTGGGGTTTTCTTAGTGATTGGTTGTTTTGTGGTGATTTTGTAACTGAACTGTGTATTTTTGTTGGATTTGGTTGTAAGACTAAGTGGCCAACTATAGAGACTTGTTTATTATCTTGTTGGCTTGACTGCATGACCATTTGGTTTTTCTCTCTCCTAGTGGTTTGTTTCGGAGATAAGACTAAACGTGTGAAAGTTGTTAGACTCTTATTGTTATCCTTGCCGAGACTTGTTTGAGTACTCGTCCTTGAATTTTGGGTTGTTGGAAACCAGTGGGGTAATGGGAGAAAAAGTAGCATATCTGTTTGAATTTGAAAAGTGCTCGTGTGGTGTTTGTTTTTAGTAATAAGTGAAGGGATTTTTTCCTTGTGGTGGGGATTCACATGGGGTTAAGGGTGTAGTGGTTTGTGGAATAAAAATAGGAAGTAGGAGGTGAAGAAATAATAATTTATGGCTTAGACTGGACTGGGCTTTGCCAGTAAATAGACCTTTTACTAAATCTCAGGCCCCCTTCCGTACTAGTAAGTCTCTTTACTCCTCTCCAGTCCTCTTGGTATTCGGTATTCGGTATTGATTTTCATACTTTTAATATGCAGACAATCCATGATTGGTATCCAATCCCAACTATTGATGAACTCTTGGATGAATTGAAAGGAGTAAAATTTTACTCTAAGTTAGATTTACGTTCAAGCTACCATCAAATTCGAATGGCCTTAGTAGATTTTGAAAAACTGCTTTTTGTACACACACGAGTCATTACAGGTTTTTAATGATCCCTTTTGGGCTCATTAATGCTCCTTTAACATTTCAATTATGAACATTGTCTTTGGCCCTTTCTAACGCTAATTTATCCTTATATTTTTTAACAATATATTAATTTACAATTTGAAGACCATAAGGCTCATTTGGAGACTATGTTAATCACTTTCTAAAAGCATTAATTGTACATAAAACATAGTAAATGTGACTTTGGAATGCAACAAGTGCATTTTTTGGGACATATAATATCCTAAGAAGGTTTAGCAATAGAGCAAGAAAAGATTTAAGCATTATGGAATGGCCCCAGCCTAAGTGAAATTGCTTTGAGGCTTTTTAGGTTTAACTAATTATTATTAGTGCTTTGTTTGCAATTATGGGACCATTGCATTATCCTTCACAAATTTATTCAAAGAAGCACTCTTTCTAGTGGGGGGAGAAAGCAGAGGGAGCATTTCAACAACTCAAATAAGCCATGGTAAGTACCTTTATACCTGGACTTCCTAATTTTGATGAACCATTTATTGTCGAATGTGATGCTTTTGGAAATGGAGTGGATGGAGTTTTCATGCAAGGAAGAAACTTGATTGCTCTCAAGGGTTGAAATTACTTCCTCCTATATATGAAAAAGAAATGTTGGTTGTTGTTCTCGTTGTACAGCAGTGGCATCATTACTTGTTAGGTCACCCTTTTATTGTTTGCATGGACCAACAAAGCCTCAAATATCTTTAGGAGCAATGCATTGTTACTCTTGCTCAATAGAAGTAGTTGTAAACCTTATAGGATATGAATTTTGAATAAAGTACAAACCTAAAAGAGAAAATTGGGTTGTCAATGCTTTCTCAACGGTTAGAAGCAAATCCCATTCCTAAAGACGTTGCTTTGTTTCGAACTCCTAAAATAGAGTTGAACAAAGCATGTTTTGTTCCTTGACAATGCATACACTACCTCTTTAAAAAAGGAGTGCTTAACGATGACATGCAAGGCACAATTCCTTTGAAAAGTCAAAAAGGGCAAACTTCACATGCCTTTTATGTGGAACATGGTGCCATTCACGGGGAGGGCCCTTTCTCTCTCCTTTGGGCTAGGGATTGAGACAACACCACTTGGACTCTCGGGATAGCCATTCCTACAACATGCATGGAGTGATTCTTCACGGCTTGACACGTGCACTATTATCGCCATTACTGCTCCACTTCCTTTATTGCTCATCACTGTTTAGGCCAAGGTGCAAGACACTACTGAGAAGCAGACTATTGCTGAGCACATTCGTTTAAGGGAGTCAATGGGGCCGTGGGAACTCATGGATTATGTTTTTTTCTTTTGAGGTAAGATCTTATATGCTACATCTCCTTTAACGCAAGCCATTATCAAAGATTTCCATGATGCCGCGCATGAAGGTTTTCATAAAATGATTCAGCATGTGCGGGCGGTTGTCTTTTGGTGCTGTATGAGAGCTGACATCATGCAATATATCTGTCAATGCTTGGTTTGCCAAGAACAAAAGTGGGATACCCGAGCCCCCTAAGGCCTCCTGCAGCCAATTCTAGTTCCCAACTCCATTTGGACTGATATTTTTGTTGACTTCGTTAACGGCTTACCCACTTCGAAGGGTAAGAATTTAATTTTGATAGTCGTAGATAGTCTCTACTGAAGTTTTCAAATTCTATGGAATGCCCTACTTTGTTATTTGTGACTATGGCTTTACTTTCACTAGTGTATTTTGGCAAGAAATCTATCATTTGCAGGAAACTACGTTTAATTATACTTTGGCTTATCATCCACAATCGAAATGTACCTATGCTGCTATAAATAAATTGGAATAGATTCAACCTTAGTTCTAATATCAAGTTAAAATGCCTAAAGGCCCAATTCAAAAGTTAGTTCAAGAGTTGGAAAGTCTTCTTTTTAATTTATACTTAATTTTAAAAATTTTAATTTTTAATGTAGAACTCACGTTTTTCACACAATTTCTATAAGAAATTTTCTTCTATGAAATTTTCATTTAGGCATTATCTTGCATGACAATCAAGACTAGCATGCATTGTTGAAGGGCCTTAGTCTTTATAAACTGAGAAGGCATGAAATTGCAAATTATTTAAAGAGGTTGGAACTCCCTCAAAGAGTCCCAAATTCTTGTTTCCCTTTCATCCCTTTCCTTTAGCCAAGATTAGGAAGAAAAAGTATTACGTAGATCTCTTTATTGACCCTCAACCTCCACCCTCTCGCCCTATAACCCGTTCTGTGGCCTCTACCCTTAACATATAGATAACGCAATTCACAGAATACAAACGACAGCATCGAGGTTTAAGCCTGAGAACGGATAATGTGAGGGGATTTGAGTTTACCTTCTGGAGATCTCTAAGTTGAATGGGATGCAATGAGGTCTGAGAGCTTCAAGATATCTTAAACAAAGACTGGAAGCAGAAGTCAGCTAGACTTGCTTTCTTAGGTGCTTTCGATATTAATTCTATCTCTTCATTTAATTTTTACTTAGCAGTATCTAAAACACCAATTCTGTGCTTTCTAACCCTTGACCCGTCTTAAAAGCATCTTTGTTGGGCTACAAAAAGACGGATGTGACACATAATTTTTGGCCAGAAGCCATTTTTAATTTGCTACGATTATGTGAGGAAAGAATGTAGCAGAAGTAATCAAATTAAAGAGACCGTACAAAGGAAAATCCCCTATTGAGCCGGGTGCTCTCAGAATATGTTCTCCAGACTATAGATGAGGGATGATCGTTTCATATCTAAGTACTTCAAATTTCATTTTCTGTAGTTCATTATTAATTTATCTAAATAGTAAAAGGCTATAATGAGATTCAACTATAATTGTTGAAGGTGGGTGTTGTCCCATATTGGAAGTGAGAGGATGACCCTGTGGTCTTATAAGTGATGAGAATTCTCTACCTAATGCCTTAAGATTTTGGGATGGACACTCACACTCTAATATGGTATTAGAGCCAAGGATGAGCCTCCGCTTCATAAACCCCCATGCCCCAAAAGTTGAGTTTCAGTCCACTTACAATGCTTATGTCAGCATGTAAGTGAGGGGGAGTGTTGAAAGTAGGTGTTGTCCCATATTGAAAGTAACAGGATGGGCCTGTAGTTTTATAAGTGATGAAAATTTTTCACCTAATCCTTTAAGGTTTTGAAATAGACCCTCACACTCTAATAATAATCACGAGCCCAAGAAGTGATTAATTTTGCCTTAGAAAGCGCAAGACCTGGGGAGCCAAAAGCAATCAGTGGGATTGGGCGGCCACGATGTAACAAAATAAAAGAAATCCGAATTTAACGTCAGCAAATGTCACTGCATCACCGTGGTTACACGTTGGACTGCTTAAGTCAAGAGTCCCAGTCCACTAGCAAGTGACCTGACTAATGCAACATTACTATTACACTTGAACCGATTACTATTACATTTCCGGTTCAATTTCCGAAGGCTGCAAAGGGTCTGCTATCCGAGACTTAGGGGAGCTAAACTGTGGACACTGTTTCCTCCTGCGGATACCTAACATTGTCCTTAGGAGTAAAGCATTGGCCTCCAAATTACCCACGGGATGCTTGACTGCAATTGTTATTATTGCAAAAATTTAACAAGACACTAACCATGTATGGATCAAATATACAATCATAAGAACACATATACTTAATTGTAATAGATTTAAGAAGATCAAAATAATATAATGTCTTACGCTTTTTTGTAATATTTCTATATTAGACTTTTTTTATATTTTTTCTCTCATTAAATATAATATATATCTCTTAAATTTTCTCATTAACTAAAATTCTTGAAATTGGTTCTCTTCAATAACTAGTATTAAAGGGAACTCTTTACTACCTATTTAATTTTTACATAATCTTTTCTTTTTAAATTAATACTATAAGAAATCTTAACTTAACACGTTAGATTTTTTTAATTAAATATTATTAAGAAAACTTATGATAATATGAAAATAATAGTCTATAGTTTTCAAAATTACTTAAATACACATGATTATAATAAAATATTACAATCATACCTCTAAATTAATTATTTCACCCATTCTAACAGTTATTAATTTAACATTAAACAAATCTACTGCAGACAAATTTAAAAGCTTAATTTCTGAACTACTAAAGCATAAGCATGAGATACACAAGAAGTTGGATTGAGGCACTGTAAACCACTAGCGCTTGCCAAATTAGTAAACAAGTCAATTCAAATATCTTATCAAATCATTAAAAGGGATAAACACTGCATACTTTAGTGGTCCACTTACAAAACACCATGGATGTGAGAGGAATGGATCAACTTATTATATACAAAGATTGTAAATTATACAATAAACTAAGGGGAAATAATAATTACAATTTCTTTCCTTCTCTTGTTTCTTCATCTTCATTTCCTAACAGCGATCACATGAAAGTGGAAAAGTAAAAACCGTCTAGCTTCTTGCTGCCGAGAAGTCTGATGCGAACGAAGAATAGAGAATTAAATTCTGAATCTCGTGCTTGGTTCTATGAGTTTCATATATCTATAGAACTTATCTCAAATCAAAGAAAGGTGTGAGTTGACCTACAAAATAGTATTAGTCTTTTGAAATGGCTAATACAAACTAGCACCTTATCTCGTATGATGGTTGTGTACGTAGCATCTTGCTTGAGATATAGAAGCTCAAAAAACAAAGCACTGATTGTACGCAAAGTGGAGAAGAATGCTTGGCCTGCTATAGTGGCAGGCAAGGTGAAGCCTGTGGTCTACCAACATTACCCATTATCTGAAGCGGCAGACTCTCACCAGCTTATGGAAAGTAGCACGGCAAGATACTGTTCGTTCCAGGACGCCATGATCAGCCTCTCTACGCAATGATATGGAACATAATGTTGTTCATTTGCTATTGAAGTGTTATATACCGTCCATAGTTCTGTTTCGTTCAAGAAGAATTTGTGAAACTTTGGGTCTCGGCAGCACCTAAAGGAGATTTATGATAATAAGTAAAGTATACGAGAAATGGTGTTAATAATTTAGTTTTCGATGGTCTTTCTCAATTATGTTCCCTCATTGCAAGATTGGAAGTCTTAACTGTCTTGCCAATTAGTCTCTTCTGAATGGAGACTCCCCATTTCCACATTACTTGGGCAGGTTCGACTATGGAACTTTATCTCTAGCCAACACCCATGCGGTATAAGCTGGTGACAAGTGTACACAGCGGTTTTGGCCATATCGCAATTTTCTGCACAAGTTTTTAAGAATTCTTTACAATTTAACTTGATGTAATTGTAACAATGAAGTCGTTTACCATTTGACAACATTAAATATACATAAAGATACGCTAAAAAGACTGTCCGAGGACAAAAACGAAGTTCCCAAATTAGACTTACGGGAGTCTAGTCTCTGCCGCCTGTATCATCGCCAACCATGAAGGTTGTTGTGATGATCAGTCCCGGTGGGCCGGAGTGCTGCAAGTGCAAAAAGTGGCTGACCCAGAATTTGGAGACCATGAGGTTCTGATCAAGGTAGAGGCCACAGCTGAACGGGACCGACACTTTTGCAAATTATCAATTGATCCATTCTCTGTCCCTACTCGATTCGTTCAAACTTGGAAGCTGGTTTCCAGTTTGAAGAGTTGGACATCGATCATGATAATGAAAGCCGACGGTAGATTGTTGCTGACTAACCGACACGTTCAAACTTGGAGGATTGTTTCACGAGTTGAAAATTGATCATGATGATGACTTCAAGTCAAGTTACAGTACCGGCACTACGAGGTTCATGAATCAGAAATCAACGCCAAGTCTTCTTTCTCTCATTCATTTCTAGCATCGTTGTTCTCCGCGCTTTGCTGTAGTTACACTTCTGGCGCTTACTGTTAAGAGACCCGATGGATCCGTGTACGACTAAGCCGATGCTCTTCTTTGTTCTGCTTCTAATCCTGTCTCACTCGAGAGAATACTTGTAACCCTCTGCAGGTTAGTATCTTGTATTTGCAGTGTATCAATTTCTCACTCGGCTCCTTCTAATTCTTATAGAATTCTTGGATCGCAAAGTATTTTGAATCTCCCATGATAAAGAAGAGAAAATACTGAGAAGCTAATGAAAATTTTCCTTTATCATCAACTGTAAATTATTCGTGATTTTGACAGCAACCTCAGGAGGCTTCAGAACAACTTCTCTCAACTCATTGGATAAGCTAGAAGCAGACATTTTTATAAGTCAAAAGGTTTTCTTGCTCTCACTCATATAAGTTAGAGAGCGATGGATACCAAAGTGATTAAGCCATGGCTCCTCTTTGTTCTCCTTCTGGTCCTGCCTCACTACGGAGCATCCCTCTCCGGTTTTGGTGATACCCTTTTAGCAGGCCAGTCTCTTTCAGAAAGCGAGAGCATAATATCTAAAGGAGGCAATTTTGAGCTTGGTTTCTTCAAACGGGGAAATTCTTCAAGAATCTACCTGGGCATCTGGTATAACAGGTTTGTTAAGGACATTGTTTGGGTAGCAAATAGAGAAAGTCCTTTGTCTGACCCATCTTCTTTAAGACTTAAGCTCTCCGAAGATGGCAATCTAGTCCTGCTTGAAGATTCCTCCAACATCACCTTTTGGTCGACCAATTTGACATCTTCAGCGTCAAATTTAACTGAAGCAGTGCTTGGTGATGAGGGGAATTTTGTTTTAAGAGATAGGACAAATCCCGCTTCTATTTTTTGGGAGAGTTTCGACCATCCAACAGATACATGGCTTCCAGGTGGGAAGCTTGGGATCGATAAGGTCACTGGAAAGCCACAGCAGCTCATTTCATGGAAAAATTCACAAGATCCAGCACCTGGTCTGTTCTCGTTGGGATTAGACCCAAACGGAAGCAATCAATTTTTCTTAGAATGGAATAGATCCCAAATATATTGGAGTTCTGGAGTTTGGAATGGAAGAATTTTGAGCTCAATTCCTGAGATGAAATTGAACTATGTCTTTAACTTCAGTTTTGTTCCAAACGAAAAAGGAAGATATTTTACTTATTCTCTCTATGATAACTCTACCCGTTCAAAATTTGCGATAACAACTGCAGGACAGATCCAAGAAGTGGTGTGGTCGTTTTCGGGTTGGAATTTATTTTGGAATCAACCAAGGCAGCTATCTGATGTCTATGCTTTGTGTGGTGCATTTGGCGCGTACCGTGAGAATTCCACAAAGCCGTGTGAGTGTTTACACGGTTTTGAGCCTTTTTCAATGCAAGAAACCCTCCTAAATGATTCGTCAGGTGGTTGTGTGAGGAAATCTCCATTACAATGTGAAAATAGTACCTATGCCAATGGCGGAAAAGATTGGTTCTTGAAAATGCCAAACGTGAGATTGCCAGTTAATTCCATAGTACATTCGGCAGTAAGTGCTAGGAATTGTGAAGGGGCTTGCATGAATAATTGTTCTTGCACGGCTTATGCCTATAACAGCAGCGGGTGTATCATATGGCAGGGAGGCCTTTTGAACTTACAACAACTCTCAGATGGTGATAATACTGGGCAAGACATCTTTATGAGACTTGCTGCTGCTGAGAAGCCAAGAACCAAAGGCAAGACAAACGAATTTACACAAATTTATGTTACCTTTCATTTCGACCTAAAGTTTAATTATCTGTCATGGCTGAGCTAATATTTGTTCTTGTCGATGTAATTAGGCAAAACTTGGAAAGTAAGGGTTACTGTAGCTGCTGTGGTCTCCTCAACAGGGCTAATCTTATGCCTCTCCATTTACTTCTCAAGAAAAGGAAAGCTCAGATCCAGAGGTATGTGTGAACGTTCTAACCATATTGGTAAATCAACTTTAAAGATTCACAAGAAAGTCTAACTTTATTAGGAGAAAAACAAAAATCAAAACCTGTGACAAGCCCTCGTTCTTTAGGAATGTCGTTCAACACTTTTGTCACGGGCTGATCATGAAAAGCAAGTTCATCAATTGCTGACGCCAGCTAGTTTGAAGGTCTTAAAACTATTTGATAAATGGCTACGAATTACGAACTTGTTAACCCTTATTTGTAGAAACCAATAAATAAACATAGTTATCTTTGTCATATTGGCATTGCTTATAGTGATTGAATTGAAGCTAATGGTGTCACTTTTTTTATTATCAAGCATTGGATTTCTCCCTAAAGTGACAAGTTCTCACCATTCTATATCAAACAGGAGACAAGCCTTCAAGTGAAAATCTATTTTTGCATGATTTTAATATTGAACTTCATGCAATGGATGATGGAATGAACTCCAACAATCATTTGAAAAATGGAGAGAGAAAAGATGTCGAGTTACCAATATTTAGTTATGAGAGTGTATCAAAAACAACCAATAATTTTTCTGATGCAAACAAGCTTGGAGAAGGCGGTTTTGGACCTGTTTACAAGGTACATTTCATATATGTGATGAATATACTTTAGACTCTAATATGAAAATTGACAAAGAGAAGCTTTTATGAAAGTTAATAGTGCTTTTGGTTATCTTTATAGGGAACATTATTCAAAGGACAAGAAATTGCAGTGAAGATGCTTTCAAAGAGATCTGGACAAGGCATTCAAGAGTTTAGAAATGAGATTATACTAATTGCAAAACTCCAACATAGAAATCTTGTCAAACTCTTAGGTTATTGTATTGAAGGAGAAGAAAAAATATTGATATATGAGTACATGCCTAATAAAAGTTTGGACCACTACCTCTTTGGTATGTAAATGTTTATTCATATATATATGTGTATATTTGCATGTAAGTTTATGTATTTGTCCATATATATGCTTTTTGGATCTCGAGTACTAATATCTTTGATTGTCTTATTTAAATAGATCTAACCAAGAAAACTGTGTTGGATTGGAAAACACGCATTTGTATTATTGAAGGAATTGCTCAAGGACTTCTTTATCTTCATCAATACTCAAGATTACGAATCATACATAGAGATTTAAAACCTAGTAACATTCTCTTGGATAGCAACATGACTCCAAAAATATCAGACTTCGGTATGGCTCGAATGGTTGGAGATAACGAGACTCGAGCAAACACAAATCGAATTGTTGGCACCTAGTAAGTACATAACTATTTTCACATCTAATATTGCATTTGCTCATTAATTATTTTATCAAATTACTAAAAATAGTGCATTAAACTATTGAATGCAGTGGATACATGTCTCCTGAATATGCAACAGAGGGTTTGTACTCAATAAAGTCAGATGTGTTTAGCTTTGGAGTATTACTACTTGAGATTATCAGCAGTAGAAAGAATACTGGCTTCTACAATAGTGTTTCTCTTAATTTGCTTAATTATGTGAGTAGCTTTTATATTCTTTTTTTTTCTTTTGACTATTTTCTAGTATTTAAATTTTGATGTCTTTAAGTTTCAGTAAAATTTACATTTATTTTTGAAATGAAACTAGGCTTGGGAGTTATGGAGAGACGATCGAAGCTTGGAATTGATGGATGCAGCAATTAGAGGTCCTTCTTCCAACTCTATTGTGTTTAGACTCATTAACATTGGCCTTCTTTGTGTCCAATACAAGCCGGCTGATCGGCCAACTATGTCGGATGTGGTTTCGTGGATTAGCAATGAATATGCACCTCTGCCTACACCCAAGCAACCAGCGTTTAGCACATGTCAAAATGTAGACTCAAATTCACCAATTGGTAAAGCGAATAACTCCTCAACAAATAGCATCACTATTTCAACAATGGAACCTCGATGATCAATTTACATAAAAGAGAGGTAGGGCATTGAATCAAATTAACTGTTCCAATTATAGCAAATTTGATCTTGAATCGAAATTCTCTTAAACTACTACATCCTTCAATTCACTCATTGTCTTAAGGTGATAAAGGTTGAGCAGTTGTCTTAATTTTATTTGTATACTTTATTAATTGTTATATTTTGTGACATACTCTTTTCAACTTATTAGTAAAGCTAATAAGGACACTGTTGTGCATAAGTTGAATCCATGTATTATAATATTTTTTTTTAAAAAAAAGCAAAAGCAAAAGCAAAAAGGACATTGCATGTCATTGGTGGCTAACACTAATTGGTTTGGCTTAGCATGCTTTTTGAGAACGATCGCCATGGAATCCGACGATGCTCACCCATCATCAGATCCCCACAAAAGTTTCTGTTCAGGTGATTGGAAGATCGTAGCAACCCACCATAACTAAGTTGGAATTCCTTAGTAAAGAAAGATCAACATCCAATTTTTATTATTTGATTTCTTATCATTCTGTGTAGAGGTTATTACGACACGGTTTACAACTCTGACCCAAGAGACCGAAAGCAAGAAAAAAGTTAGCTTCCAGCGCGGCTTTAGAGTTGAGCAGCTGACTGAAGAACAAAGTTCAAGTTCACGGAGACTAGCGAAGCTGATGGTAAAAAGCCAACGACAATTACAGAGAAATGGTGGATCTAGGTTCAATTTTTCTACCGACGACTACTGACCGATACTAAAACCAAAACCCACTTTGGTAAACATCAAGTTGAAGCTTCCTTTAGACCCCACAACAGTCCAAAAATGGATTGAACCAAAACGGCCTAATTGGAGGAAAGATAATATTCACCGATTAATCCATTAAGTGGGGGGAAAAAAAAAGTAACTTGTGCAAAGGATATTTTGCCTCATTTTAGAGAAATAAGAATCATTTTCAGCAGCAAATTCAAGATGCTTTAAACTCGAGGAAAAGAAAAAGGAAATCAAAGGCGCATGAAACAATGAAAGCCCAGTTCCTAGATTACCTAAGCAATCCGACATGTCATAGTATGTCCCTCCTTACTCCATCCCTACGTCCACTCAGAAAAACAAGACCCCGAAAGATAATAGCTCGAATGGGAGACCATCTCTCCAGTATCTGAAACTCGACCATTCACTCAAGTTAGTTCTGTTCCCCAGGATCACCAACGTTTTAGCTTTCCAAAATGAAAACAATAGCAGCTGAATGGAACCCCAACAAATTACCTGAGTTACACACATATACAATTCAAAGGAGTAATTCATTGAGTACAAGTTTTTATTTAAGAACAGTGGTTGACAATTAGTACAAGCAAGCTGCGGATATTCTGGTATATACATGGCATCATGAGCCTAATATTAGAAATGAAGTCAAGAAGTAGCTTTGAAGTAGAGTTTTTTCAGGTCTCCTCGTGAAATAGTTAGGAGAAAGTAGAAGCATAGTTTATTTGCCTGACGAGTTCTTGCGTATGGGAAACTTCAAGCTAATATTCGGTGCGTGAGAGTGGTCCAATCCTAAACAACGCGGCTAGGATGTGTCTCTATCCACACCTTGCTCGGGCAGTTTCCGTCTGAGAAGTGAAAATCCGGTTGAGCGTAGCAGCTAGTCGGACCCCACTTTGTGCTAGCCCCTTTTCCACAATTGGAAGCCGGGAAAGAAAATAATCGTCTGTAACAAAACCAACAAAGAATGATTTTGACAGAGGGCAAATAGTGGTTTTCCGGCAACAGATTATAAGCTAAGCTATTGAGCAATGATCTGTAGATATCTGACTAAGCGAAGCAATGACGAGTTATGCAAAATGATCATGTTGAACATTTACCATAGGCTTGACGGTTGCTTCATATGCTAGACTTGGTTGGCCATGTGAAGGAAAGACTACCAAATGACATTACCAGAAACCCAAGAAATGGGTTGACCACTGGACTTCGAAATTCAACAAGAGGGTTCCAATCTTTAAAGTTTCAAAAGCAAGGGCAGAAAAATAATGGATGGTACTTTCCAGTCACAGTGGATGAGTTTGGTTCTTGGTGCAATCATTTGCAGACGTTAACCTGCATACGATGCTTTAGGCTGTAACTAGTTGTTCTGGGCATCAATACCTCTCTAAGGCTAAAATTTCAACAGATTGTGGCCTCACATGTACCTTTGAGGCCCTGATATCAGTGATGGGTTTTTCCAGAGGTTCAAGTATACCTAGGCAAATTATTATGTAGTACGACAGTGCCAATTTCATTCGCTAAAATTTTCAATCTTGACTTACTTGGAGTAATAAACAAACAAAAGACATGGGCTGTAAAAATTGAGATGTCAACAGAAAAGACAATATACCTCCCAGAGTAATTCCTGGTGTTGCATTCCTGTATGCTAACTTCCATGCCAGACTAATACTTTCAGAAGCATACGTGGAAAGTTAGAAGCAACACCGTCATTTCTAGTAATTCCCTTATTATAGCATACAAATGGAATCAGTTTACTTTTTTTCTATCTGAGGTGAAAAAAACTGGCAATGAATATCAACATGATAAATAATGCTCATCTTCCATGCTAATTTGACTGGTATTTTTATAAGCAAAACACATTCAACCAAGTAAACCAACCCTCCTTTTAACATCATACCCAAGCATCATTTATTCAGTATAATTTGCAAGTCAAGTTATTCATATTGTCCTTTTACAAGTACTGTCTCCCTTGCCATGTCTTTTTTCTTAATTGGAAAAACCAAAACGAAGTGTACCACTCCATTCTTTAGATTTCAGGAACCAACAAGTTTTACTTCTCCCTGCTTCCACCTTCAAGTTTTATTCATGTCTGCCCTCTTATAAATACCCAACAAAATGGTAATCAATAAACTAGTTGGCACAGGTATCACAAAATAATCTTGTAATCATTCTTATATAAGTTAATGTGGTGCATTATTTGTAAAAGGACATATGAAGCCTGTCAGCAATTACAACCTCAAAGCTTGACTAACAGACGCCAAGACAGGGTACAAAGCATCCAAGGAGGGAGTGAAAGTATGTTCTTACGGGTCTGGACAAGCAGTATCATTATGTGTGCAACTTTCCAATGTTGCTATGTCATTAGACCAGCCATCCTATAGAAAAGAACTAAAATCAGAGAAAATAGAAGTAGTGAGTTATCACACTGCTGCAAAGGAATGTATAGGGCACACTCAAAACTTTATATTTTTTCTTTCACTACTTGACTGCATCAAAACAACTAGAAACACAACTTTGAATTAAGAAAAAAAAAAAGAAAAAAAGAAGAATGACCTAGGAATGAATTTAAGTCTCAATATAAGCTTCACAAGCAGTAGTCTTTAGAATGACTACACAACATATTGTAATGTTCTTCTGAATGGTTTTTATCATGATCTCAAGATCTGACTTGTAGAACATTTTCAATGCGGAGTCAATGATCATGTCATCCCATCCTGGTACAAAACCAATTGACGAAAAGAAAACATTATACTTTTACCACTTGCATTCTATCTTATTTAAAAATTGTTTCTCGGACTTAAAGAAGAGGCACTAAACCTCATCGATGTTGTGGACAAACTGAGACAGGATTTTCTGTAAAATATAACTAAGAATGGACATTTGTGACTCCCGCTTCATAACACTAATCATCTATAGCCACATCTCTATCCACTTTACTCTCTCATCAATACACAAGTTTTTGTTCTCCAAAATCTTAGATTTCAAAAACAAAAAAGGCTAATTTAAGAAAATTAAAAAAATAAAGATCAGCAAAGACTTCTGGAGATACGGAGCCACATGCGATGAAATGACAGGATTGTGCTACACAATGAAGGGGTGCCTCCCTTCCCTAGCAAGTCCTTGTCCATGGGATAAACCAAAGCTCTCCTCTTCAGCTTAAACATTAAAATTTAACGGGGGCATGTTAACCAAGTTTCATGTATATTTTATAGGCTCTTATATCTTGTTTCAAGTACAAGTAGAGAAAGAAGTACACACTTGTAGAAGTATCAAGACTTATGTGGTGGAGATTTGTCTTCTGCCGGTACCATCGAACTATTATTGTGTTCCCACCTTCATCTCCAGTGAAACCAACATGTAGAGGCTTTTTCATCGAAACAGAAAATGAAGTTTCAATGAAAAGAAAACCTTAAGCATTCATAGAAAATTTAGCTTACTAATATGTCTATTCCCTTCAAGGATGACTATTACTAGGTCCAAGATTATATATAGATTGAGTAAACCTCTAAGAAAAAACATCCTTGTTTTTACAAATCTTTATCCCTTTTTATGCAAAATTCCAGTGTTTGGTGAGAGTGACCGCCAAAGTTAAATTCCCATGTGAGTCATAGGAATAAAACTTAAACAAATAATGATTTCATATTCAAAAATAAATTTTCATTTTACAAAGAAAAACGTAAAAACAATTCCAGGGAAGAAATTAATCTAGACGTTCTATGGCCATCAAAACTCCAATTAGATGAAAAGTCCAATTAGTTCGCTACTGCATCCTTTGCATCTTCAAACTGCCTCGAAGTTTTGAACTGCGAGTAGGGAGAACAAACCTGATGGACATCCCCAATGAAATGTGATAAGAACATCAGTGCCTCTGTCAAGTTGTCTGTGATTGACAAAATGGAGATGAAGTTATATAACTTACTATACGCCTCATGTGTAACTGTTGAATCTAGTGATTTAAAGTACTTACATTGGAAATTTAGGTTGTTCTTTTGATAAGCCAATGTAAGTTGCATGGTATAGCTGTAAATTGCTCCAGTTACACACATGTCTTTATGTCCAGCAGTATCATGACAGTCTCCTGTAAAAGTAGTATAGTGAATTATGTTTGTCCGAAAGACAGGTTTGGATTCAACCAGAACAACAGAAATTATATTGCATCTTTTCTCTAGTATGTTATAATCAATATTTAGGCTTGAAGCTCACAACATAAACTTATTTATCTTAAAATGTCATAATCCATATAATTGAATAACCATCAAATTTGTGACTAAGTGATATAAATGTAATTAATAAAATCTCACTCATGATTTACTTTTCAGCAGTAAAATCAAACATAAGAGGGTAGAAAGGTGATATTGGAATGAATGTATGCTTCAAATTGCAGATATGCTTACATAAGGAATAATCTTTTCCATGTTAGTCATACCATCATGTGAACTTTTTCTTAATAAACTTTCCAATAACATCAACAAAACTGAATACAGAAGTAGTAGCCCTCTGACCACCTAGGCGAACCACACTAAGTCTTAGTCCTGAGTTATTGAGGTTCGCTATGTTGGCTTTCTTTTACATCACTTTGCCCTATCTAAGGCAACATCCAGACGACCTAAGTGAACTAAGTTACTGATACCAAAACTTTGAAAAATCGCCGCACCAAATAAATGATCATTCCAATTTTCTAGAGTACATATGCTATGTACCGAACAAGATAAGGAAGCACAGGCCACTCATGACATTATTAAGATGGACTAGAGAAGAGAAATGAACAGCATCTTCAAACAAGGAGTATGCCCAAAGCCAAGCTTACTGCAGTATTTGTAGTTACACAAAAAATGTGGTGTGTCAATATAATGCGAAGGACCGCTCCAACGCCAGTGATAGTAATGACGAATCTCATCAGGTCAAGAGCAAACAGCCGCAAGATCATCCCCAGCAGATTCAGGAAGCAGTTCCTTCACAGCAGCCAGAGCACCTCGGTTAGAAGTCCCTGGAAAAACCCGAAAGTGCCTCATCAAGTTCCCATTCTCTCAATAAAATACAGCGCACACCCAAATCACAACTCTCTCGTCATACCATGACTCTTAATAAACAACTCGCTGCAAAGTATGACTACAAAATCATGGAACTAATAATAATCAAAAAATTATCTGGAGGCTTGATAATTTGGCCTCATTTTCATCCCTATCACGTCAAAATGTTAACTTTTCTCTAAGACATGTGGTTTTTTTTTTTCTTTTTTTTCCCCGGTTTTTTTTTTCAATCCATATCTAGATAAGTTGATCAAGTACCAAAGCAAGACTTACAAGCAGACCCTTATTCTTAAGTATTCAAAACCACGACGATCCAGAATAAATTTTCATAAAACATCAAGTACAAAAGAGTTTAGAGTGGAGACGCTCACCTCTGCTATCTTACAGATTGCATAATGGTCTTCCTTGCCCCAACCCAGGATTCCTGGTATCAACAGCAGAAAACCCAGTGCTCTCCAAATCCAGAAAAGCTCCTTCCCTCCCATGTCTACAAGCAATAGCCAGAAAGGTTACAACTTGGGAAATAGCAGTAAGAACATCACTTTCCTCAACTCATCAGCCATGGACATAGCAGATACCTCTTCTTTGGGCCGCAAACCGAAGGCCCTGTCCTTATCACAAACTTTTAGGCTGCACCTTCGGTGAAACTTCCTCGAGTGTAAGTGGGGGATCTAAAACGGGCTCCGAGAGAGCAGTTGGGTCGAGGAAGCTTACGCCCCCTTCACGATTCTTGCACGATTATCTCAGCAGCTGAAACGGGCTCGGAGAGCCCGGATGCATGATGGGGGGGCTTTTCCCCTCTCCCGTTCTGGACTCTCTAAATATTTTATCATTTTATGCTAAATGAAAGACAAGACATGAAAAAACCAAGTACTTTTGGCCAATACAAGGGGTTGCGATGTCTCGCGGGCTTATGTCATTGTACCACATTAAGTCTTATTATAATAAAATAATAATTAATAAAGTACAAAAAAAAATGTCATCCAGCATACTACCCCATTCTTTTCTGTTCTGATACAGCTCTTTCTTTTATTTTTTTTTCTTTTTTCTTTTTTATAAATATGCACAAAGTACATGACTGTGATTGCTCCTTAAAAATTTCTATTTCTCAATCTATGCCAAGGAGTGATGATGTTGAGGACATTGAAGAAGCTGGACATAATATATTAGTATTGTTAGGAGATTTAAAGTCTAAATTTTCTACTAATCCTAACATAATGTAATTAAGAGGACATATATCTAATCATCAAGTATAGTAGACTTTCTGAAAAAAAGAAATAAAAAAAAAAAGTCTCCTTGTCAGGACATGAGTGTTTCAAATTATCAGTTGATCAATTCTCAGTCCTCACCCGATTTCGTTCGAACCTGGAAGCTGGTTTCCGGTCTGACGAGTTGAATATCGATCATGATGATGAACGCCGACGATTGATCGTTGCTGACTACCTGACACGTTCAAACTTGGAGGCTGGTTTCACGAATTGAAAATTGATCTTGATGATGATTTCAAGAGTAAGGAACAATACCTGCAGGACGAGGGTCAGGAATCAGAAATCAATGCCCAAGCTTTCTTTCTCTTATTCATTTCTAGCATCGTTATTTTCCAGGCGCTTTGTTGTGGTAACCACCTCTGGCGCTGACTGTTAAGAGTCCCGATGGATCTGTGTACGACTAAGCCGTTGCTTTTCTTTGTTCTGCTTCTAATCCTGTCTTACTAGAGAGAATTCTTCTAACCCTCTGCAGGTCAGTATCTTGTATTCTCAGTGTTGGAATTTCTCACTCGGCTCCTAATTCTTGTGGTCTTTTTTGATCGCAAGTAGTTTGAAACCTGCCATGATAATGAAGAGAAAATACTGTGGAGCTAATGAAGATTTTCCTTTATCATCAACCGTAAATTATTCGTGATTTTGACAGCAACGTCAGACTTCAGAACAAGTTGTATCAATTCTGTCCTTTGATAAGCTAGAAGCAGACATTTTTATAAGTCAAAGGTTTTCTTGCTCTCACTCATATAAGCAAGAGAGAGATGGATACGAAAGTGATTAAGCCATGGCTCCTCTTTGTTCTCCTTCTGGTCCTGCCTCACTACGGAGCATCCCTCTCCGGTTTTGGTGATACCTTTTCAGCAGGCCAGTCTCTTTCAGAGAGCGAGAGCATAATATCTAAACAAGGCGATTTTGAGCTTGGTTTCTTCAAACCAGGAAATTCTTCAAGCATCTACCTGGGCATCTGGAATAAAAGGTTTGTTAAGGATGTTGTTTGGGTAGCAAATAGAGAAAATCCTTCGTCTGACTCCTCTTCCTTAAGACTTACGCTCTCAGAAGATGGCAATCTACTCCTGCTTGAAGATTCCTCCAACATCACCTTTTGGTCGACCAATTTGACATTTCAGCGGTACTTGGTGATGATGGCAATTTTATTTTAAGAGATGGGTCAAAACCCTCTTCAATATTTTGGGAGAGTTTCGACCATCCAACAGATGCATGGCTTCCAGGTGGGAAGTTCAGGATCGATGCGGTCACTGGAAAGCCACAGCAGCTCATTTCATGGAAAAATTCGCAAGATCCAACACCTGGACTGTTCTCGTTGGGGTTAGACCCGAACGGAAGCAATCAATTTTTCTTAGAGTGGAACAAATCCCAAATCTATTGGAGTTCTGGAGCTTGGAATGGATCAGTTTTCAGCTTACTTTCTGAGCTGGGCTTGGACTCTGTCTGTAACTTCAGTTTTGTTTCAAACGAAAAAGGAAAATATTTTACTTATTCACTTCATGATGAGAATATGCTTTCAAAATTTGCGATATCCTCTGTAGGACAGGTCCAGCAAGTGTGGTAGTTGGGTAGAAGTCGGGACTGGGGTGTATCTTGGGCTGAACCAATGCAGACAGATGTCTATGCCTTGTGTGGTGCATGTGGCGCGTACCGTGAGAATCCCATAGAGTCTTGTGAATGTCTACAAGGTTTTGAGCCTTTTTCAATGCAAGAAACCGTACTAAAAGATTGGTCAGGTGGGTGTGTGAGGAGATCCCCATTACAATGTGAAAACAGTACCTATGCCAACGGCGGAAATGATTGGTTCTTAAAAATACCAAATTTGAGATTGCCTGTTAATTCCATAGTATATTCAGCAGTAAGTGCTAGAAATTGTGAAGGGGCTTGCGTGAATAATTGTTCTTGCACGGCTTATGCCTATAATAGCAGCGGGTGCATGATAGGGTAGGGAGGCCTTTTGAACTTACACCAACTCTCAGATGGTGATGATGCTGGGCAAGACATCTTTCTCAGAGTTGCTGCTGCTGAGAGGCCAAGAACCAAAGGTAGGACGAACGAGCTTGCACAAATTTATGTTGTGTTTCTTTTCGACCTACTGCTTAATTCTCTATCATGGCTGAGCTAACATTTATTCTTGTCAATGAAATTAGGCAAAACTTGGAAAGTATGGGTAACTGTTGCTGCTGTGGTCTCGTCAATAGGGTTAATCTTATGCCTCTCCATTTACTTCTTAAGAAAAGGAAAGCTACCCAGAGGTATGTGTGAACGTTCTAATCATATTGGGAAATCAACTCTAAAGAGTTACAAAAAAGTCTACTTTATTAGGAGAAAAAAAACAAAAATAAAAAACTGTGACAAGCCCTCGTTCTTAGGAATGTCACTCAACACTTCTCTCTTAGGCTGATCATGAAAAGCAAGTTCATCAGTTGGCGAAGCCAACGGTACTTCGGGGCCTTAAAACTATTTGATAAATGACTCTGAATTACAACATTGTTAATCCTTATTTATAGAAACAAATAAATTAACATACTTATCTTTACCCTATTGGTATGGCTTATTGTGATTGAACTGAAGCTAATAGTGTCATTTTTTATTTTTTTAATCAAGCATTGGATTTCTCTCTAAAGAGACAAGTTCTCACCATTTTATATCAAATAGGAGACAAAGCTTCAAGCGAAAACCTATTTTTGCATGATTTTGATATTGAACTTCATGCAATTGATGATGGAATGAACTCCAACAATCATTTAAAAAATGGAGAGAGAAAAGATGTTGAGTTACCAATATTTAGTTATGAGAGTGTATCAAAAACAACCAATAATTTTTCTGCTACAAACAAGCTTGAAGAAGGTGGTTTTGGACTTGTTTACGAGGTACATTTCATACATGTGATGAATATACTGTGGACTCTAATTTAAACATTGACAATTAGAAACTTTTATGAAAGTTTATAGTACTTTTGGTTATCTTTATAGGGAAAATTATTCAAAGGACAAGAAATTGCAGTGAAGATGCTTTCAAAAAGATCTGGACAAGGGATTCAAGAGTTCAGAAATGAGATTATACTAATAGCAAAACTCCAACATAGAAATCTTGTCAAAATCTTGGGTTGTTGTATTAAAGGTGAAGAAAAAATATTGATATATGAGTACATGCCTAATAAAAGTTTGGACTTCTACCTCTTTGGTATGTAAATGTTTATTTATATACATGTATATATTTGCATGCAAGTTTATGGATTTGTCCATTTATATGCTTTTTGAATCTTGGGTACTAATATCTATGATTGTCTCGTTTAAATATATCTAACCAAGAAAACCATGTTGGATTGGAAAACACGCATTTGCTTTATTGAAGAGATTGCTTAAGGACTTCTTTATTTTCATCAGTACTCAAGATTACGAATCATATATAGAGATTTAAGACATAGATTGTCTCATTTAAATATATCTAATGAAGGAAACCATGTTGGATTCGAAAACACGCATTTGCTTTATTGAAGAGATTGCTTAAGGACTTCTTTATCTTCATTAATACTCAAGATTACGAATCATACATAGAAATTTAAAACCTAGTAATATTCTCTTGGATAGCAACATGACTCCAAAAATATCAAACTTTGGCATGGCTTGAATGGTTGGAGATGATGAGACTCGAGCAAACACAAATCGAATTGTTGGCACCTAGTAAGTACATAACTATTTTCACATCTAATATTGCATTTGCTCATTAATTATTTTATCAAATTACTAAAAATAGTGCATTAAACTATTGAATGCAGCGGCTACATGTCTCCTAAATATGCAACAGAGGGTTTGTATTCAATAAAGTCGGATGTGTTTAACTTTGGAGTACTACTATTAGATATTATTAGTGGCAGAAAGAATATTAGCTTTCATAACAATGTTTCCCTCAATTTGCTTAATTATGTGAGCAACTTTTATATCCTTTTTTTAACTGTTTTTTAGTATTAAAATTTTGATGTCTTTAAGTTTTAGCAAAATTACATTTATTTTTGAAACAAAACCAAGCTTGGGAGTTATGGAGAGACGATCGAAGCTTAGAGTTGATGGATGCAGAAATTGGAGGTCCTTCTTCCATCTCTTTTTTGTTTAGACTCATTAACATTGGCCTTCTTTGTGTCCAATACAAGCCGGTTGATTGACCAACTATGTCGAATGTGGCTTTGTGGATTACAAACGAATATGCACCTTTACGTACACCCAAGCAACTAACATTTAGCATATGTCAAAATGTGGCCTCAAATTCTCCAACTTGTGATGCAAATAACTCAACAAACAGCATTACTGTTTCAATAATGGAACCTCGATGACAAGTTCATATATCATAGAGAGGAAGTGTCTTGAATGAACTATTCCAATTATACCAAATTTGCTCTTTCACTGATCAAATTGCACCTTATCTATGATTTCATCTATTGAATCCAAATTCTTTAGAACTACTACATCCCTCAGTTCACTCACTGCCTTGCTAGACAGCAAGTCCTCGTGCGAGTGCACAGTCCACTCTGTCTTAACTCTATGTTGTTACATGTTTATACTTTTAACAGGGCATTAGTGCAAAAGAACGACCTGTCGTTTCTCAAAGTCTCCACCGCAAGCAATGAAGGCTGTAGTGATAGGCGCTCCGACTGTAGGAGGTGGAAGACCCTGAACTTCAATGAGAAGACGAAGTTCTGATCAGGGTCGAGGCTTGTTAGGATCAAGCTTCTAGAAGATTGAAGATAAGATATAGTCCGAATGTATTCTTCCAATTGGGATTCTTGTGTTCTAAATTGTGAAATCTAAGGATTCAAGTCCTAACAAGGCTGTCGAGCTCGACCGAGCCGATACCTTTCAGAGGAATGGCTCGTACCGACCTCTTCCCGAGGGTGCGAGTCCATACCTGGGCATCAAGTGCTCCGGGACCATTGTAGCCGTCGACAAACTCATTTCCCGCTGGAAAATTGGCAATCAGGTTTTTTGATTGGTGCTATGCTTTCTTTGTTTTCTTCGAAACTTGAAGTGTATTGGTTGTAGAACTCCCAGTAAGCTTTTGGATTTATGGAGTATTGTCGAAAATAGCTTTCACGACACCATTTGGTATTTTGGCACCTGCGTTTCACTTAGCAGTCTGTCATTTTACCATGAAAAGATAAAAGATGAAGTCCTTCAAATTTTTTCAATCCCAACTCCATGTCATTTCAATGGGTTTCGATTCTGCTGGTCATTTTTCTTAAGGGACAATCATCCCGAATGTTCATGTAACCTTATTGAACTGTGTGATTCTTGGTAACTTTTATTAGGTGTGTGCTCTTCTCAATGGAGGAGGGTATGTAGGTATCTAATATGTCTCAAACAAGACTCAAAACAGGATCTAACATCAATTATAAGTTGATAATGAGTTAAAATGAAATAAACAAAACAAGAAAAACGTACCTAAAGGTGACTGCATCTTTATAGAAGAATCTAAGTTAAGATCTTACCCTCTATTCTTAACTGTGCTAGCCGATGTGAAGCCGGGATTAGAAAATGGAATCAAAATCACACACGGAGGAGCAAAAATGGTTGGGATAGCAAGTTCAAAAGGAGACAACATAAAAAAGAGAAGGACTTTTCTTTAACGGATATATAAATAATATCTGTGAATAGTAGATCATTATGAAAATAACCATTGTATCCCTACCACAAACATTAATTCCATATACTAACCCCAATGCACATAATTTAAGCTAGAAGGGGGACTTAGCCGATATATTATAAAACGTGCTTACTAAATAGTCCTGACATATCACAGTTCTATAAAGTACACTAAGGCCCACACTGGCTAGCACCATACTCGCAATAAAGTCAAAATCTGTCTAATTAACTGAACCAATATTTGTTACATTAATACACCTTCATAAGAGAACTGTTTATGCTCATTGATAAAGCCCACATTACATGAGCTTACAAAATAAGCTAACAGGGTATGCAGAGAAAGTGGCTGTTCCAACTGCACAAGTTCTTCCTATACTGCCCAGTGTCTCTCTAGTGGATGCTGCTAGTCTCCCTGAGGTGGCTTGTACTGTTTGGTCGACAATGCTATTCGTGGGAGAAACTTTCCTGGTAGTCATTGAGTCTACTCTATTTTCTGACATTTGATCTTACAAGTATGTGTTTCAGCATATTATGAGGATCGTAGGTCAGAAAAAGAAGAAGGAAAAGACAATAAAACAAAAAAGGATGATTGTTCAAGGTGGAGACAATGGCTGATTAGTATCCCTCTTTAATGAATGTTTTTCCCTTCCCCCCTTATAAATCATTTTGTATGCTGGGGTAATCATATAAGAGGCCTAATCCTACTTTTTCCCTCTAGTCGATTGTAGAATTGAGCTTGACAACCCACAAATCTTTTGCAAGCTTTATCACCATTCTATAATTTCTTTTGGCTCCACTCCCATCAATGCATTGTCCACTACATCATCTTCTTAACTATCCAACAACATGTTGACTGATAGGCTTAAGACAAAAATGACGAAACCACTCAAATACTTGTAAGCCGGTACAGTATAGATTAACTGTGATTCATACTAAGAACAATTTTGTATGACATGTTATGTTAAATCAATTCGGTTCCTTCCATACCCACCTCTAGTCAAAAATCTTGAGTATGTTTGACAATTATTCAATTTTCAGATCCATGGGGCCTCTAGTGGAATTGCTACATTTGCAATTCAAAAAGCGTTTGTCACAGCAGGTCCAGCAGCTCTTTTCATCTTATGCATAAATTCTGCATCCGTTGTATCCTATTGTGTATTTAAAACTTAGGAAATAACAGTCAGAACATCACTGTCCTCAACTCATCAGCCAAAGACATTGCAGATAACCTCTTCCTTTTGAAAATATAACAAAGTGTATCAATCATATATAGATTGAATACACAACCATAGGAATGCATAAGCCTAAACAAAATAAATTTAAAAGGTTTGGAATATTATAATGTCCTTTGTCCTTTATAGTCTTTTCTTATTATTATTTTTTTCCTTTCCCTCTTATCAAACATGTATTTCATGGATTCTCTTCTCACGTGGAATTTATGAAAGGGGCTCTTTCCAACAACTAGCTAACCCCTAAAGACTCTCTCATTAAAACAACTTACCCATTAAGTTTTTTTTATGCTCCCTTTATGTATAAATTATATCAAAGGAATTTTAATTAGATACTATTAAGAAAACCTATTACAACAAGAGCATATAAATTTTAACTAGATTTTGCTAAAGAAACCTACTACAATAAGAGAATTATTCCTAGTTCTACAATTATATGTTTTCACTAATTGTTCCATTAATCCTAATAAAATCTTATTTTGTGAGATAATACTAGTTGGATTTTGTTAAGCCATGCTTCTTTTAGCTTGACACTAGCAAGTTCTTGGGTTATGATACTTTATGGGTATAAATAAAATAGGTTGAGATTGAACCTAAATAATTCTAGCCACCATATCGTCAAAAAGTGGAGGATAAAACATGATTTGACAGCAGGTTTGAGCATTGCTAGATGTTGCCAAGAAATTGAATGATTTCAGACAGTTTATACTGCAATTGGAGTTGTTATTTGCAGGGCGAGAGAGGGGTCCTTGGCCATTTCGTGAACACATTCGTTAGTTCTAATAAGACAAAGTGTTTCATACTGTATGCTGTGTCGAGGAACAAATGACTGGGCAAACGTTCGACTGTCTACATTGATAAAAGTAAGAAGTACAAAACGGAAGAAGGGCTGGAAATAGATGGAACCATCAGTCCCTTGGATGTACAAAACATTCTAGTTGTCGTGAACCCCAAACAAAACTAAGATACAAAGAAAGTTATGTAGGCAGGGAGTGTGGATTCCAGGGTTCTTGAGCTGAACATGCTTCTTTTCTATGTAAGGCTCATTGCACCACAAGAAAGAATATAAGAATTACCATGCCTTATAGAATTCTAAATGTAAGTTAACATATAATGATGATACAATATCATTTCATAGATATTGATAATTACTAGGCTAATTAAATATTAACAGTAAATTAATACTAAAATTTATTTAAAAAATCAAAATATAGTTGAGAATGAATTAAACGAGATATTCATTAAAGTAGAATTTCACAACTAAAAGTAATTGAATTTAAATGAATAAATTTAATTCAAAAAGTTTGTTGAAGTATCCAAATTTACTATAATCATTAGATATGAATTTGAATGGTTTATGTTTACAAGAATGATAATATCTATGTGATAGAGAAATTTTCTAATTTATTTACTACTATATCTCTAGATATAATAAATCTACTCAATTTATCAATCTACTATATTTCTATATGAATTGAAATAAATAAAAGTGCATTAAAATATATGAATATTTTTAGTTTATAATAAATCTTTCAACCACTTTAATATTGAAAGCCATACAAATAAGATGGTATATCTCTATCTACATTCAATTTATATATATATAAGAATCAATTGTGTGTTATCATTTCTCAGTCTTTTTTTTTCTAAAAAAAAAAGAAAAGGTTAAGACCCTTGTCATTGATATTAATTTCACAAGATGAACAAAGATTCAAAACTTGTGTAAGAAATTACACAGGAGAGGGTGTTGAACTTTGTCCCTCAATATATCATCCTGAACTTTAGGTAGAGAGAAAACATAAAATAAAACATTAAAAATCTCATCTTGTGAGATTAAAACATTAAAAATCTCATCTTGTGAGATTAAAACATTTAAAATCTCATCTTGTGAGATTAAAACATTTAAAATTTCTTAGTTTCAAAATGCACATTAAATCATTTAAGTGGTGGCCAGTCACCTAAAAACATTAAACATAATAATATATAATTCACACAAATATAATCTCTTGTAGAACATAAAAATAATGAAATTCACATTATTATGATTATGTTATGTCTTAGCCCTAACAAAAGAAACTTAGAACATAAAGAAAAAAAAATGAGAATAAGAATTAAACTAAGCATCTTGAATTAAAGAATAAAGTTTGTCATCTTTTTGTCTTATCTTCAAAAAATGCTTGAATTCCAAGTCTCTTTCTTGTGTTGTGTACTAAATTCTCTTATTCTTTTGCCTCCTCTTTCCTTTTAAATAGGGTTTAGGGTTTAAACCTACCTCTTATCTTAGTATAAGTGGGTTTTGGATTCTCAAAACAATTAAATTTTAAATTATTATATTAATTGGGCTTTCAACTCCTAACATAACTAAATCTTGACTAGTTCAAATCTTAGGCCGTATTTATAAGAAATAATAAAAAAAAGCCTAATATCTAGATAATTCAACAACAATATAAAACTTAATAATAATCACCCAAAGCCCAAGCTCATCTTGACTCTTCTAATATTGACATCTTGATCATATTTAGTTACACAATAAGTGTTAGGTTCTCCATGTCTTTTATTTTTCTTCTTGTATTTCTATGCTACATAAGGAAGAAAAATTCAAGTAAATAAAAAAAAATTGGATATTTTCTCATAAACACTATATTATTTGTTACCTAAAGTAGATAAAATAACTCTATAAAAATAGAGTTATCAAATACAACATAAAAATGTATAAGTCAAATATTTGTATAAATTAAATACTCTAAATGTAGATAATAGATGTTGATGTTTGTTACATAAGGCATTCATCAAAAGGTCTTTTGATTGCTTGATGGTTTAAATATAATAATTTTGAATTAAATCCTCTTATATCTTTTGTTGCAAATTCATAGTCAATCTTAATATGCTTAATTCACTTATGAAAAATTGAATTGGCTTATATGTTTATAGTTGACTTATTATGATAGGATAGTCATGTAAGACATGAAATGGTGATACCAAGATCACTAAATAATTAATAAATCCTCACCATCTCACATGTTGTGAAGGCCATAGCTTTATAATTAGACTAAGTGGAAGATCTAGAAATAGTGGATGGTTTCTTGATCTTCTATGATATATGAGGGAGGGAATCTCCTAATTTCATATAATATCTTGTGAAGGAGCTCCTTAACATGAGACAGATCTCATAATTGGAATTGAAATATGCAATCAAGTCTAGGCTATATCTTGAGAAGAAAAAAGACCAAAGTTAGGAAAATTCTTAACATACCTTAAGACTCTTAAACTTATCTCCATGTGTGGCTATTTTAGTGCATGAACAAATTGATTAATGTCTTGAACAATATAGTAAATATCTAGTCTTTTCATAATATGATATCTTAAACTTCTTACCAACCTCTAAAATGATGAGGGCTCATGAAGCAACAAATTTTGTAGCTTACAATCAACTCTAGCATCATATTTCATTGAGGTCAAATTTTTATTTTACTTCATGGGAATAATGATAGGCTTGGATCTCAATAAACCAATCTTAGAGAGTTACAATGCTTAGTCACACTAATTAACATAAATCACATCCAAATAATGATTGTGAAACTAAAATACAAATATTATTTCAAATTTGAAATAACAATTATTTTCCCTTGGTGAGCTCCATTCCTCAATAAGCTAGAAGCTAGTTGATTTATTTTGGTTCTGAGGAAGCCAATAGAGTATTTCTAGTACGTACTTGATTTCTACCAGCTTCGACCTTAGGGGATCCTTAGTAGGTAATTTTCTGTTTAACTTATTCTGGCTATTGGTCCAAGCATTGTTGATGTAAATGGTATCATGCTAGATAATGCAAACAAATTGGAACAAGCCCTTCCTGGGTTGTCAAGGGATGAATAGATGACCTCCATGAACGTGTTGACCAAACCGACAGAAACAGAGCATGCACTGCATGCTTTGTTTTCTAGATAATCCATTCTGCCTTTGCTTGTGAACGAAGCTGATTCAACGAATACGGAGGCCAGAAACTGCCACCTTAGCTTTGACCTCAACAACCCTTCTGTCAACTGAAACCTTTCTGGAGTATGAGCTGGGCTACACGTTAAGCAAATCAGTCAAAGGGAAGGAAAAATGCGTAGCATCTACGGTTTCTGAAAAGAAGTAGCAACAACTGATTATTGGTGAAACTGCTAGTGGCTTTCTAGAATATGGCTCATCGAAAACCTTTCCAAGTCAAGAAAAAAAATTAGAAGAAAGTGGACTCAGCTATTGTGTATCAACGTCTAATAGGGTTTGTAAAGTTAACCAAGATTTAGGTCAAGTCCTTAAGGAAATTTCCAGAATAGAATGATGAAATGTAGTGTGCGTTGACATGACATATTGTGAGAGGGAAACCCGTTCCTTATAAATATGTAGACTGCACATCCTTTAAATTAATCTTTTGTGAAGCTCTACTAAATAATATAGCCCATCGTTCTTCCTTTGATTATCTATTTCATATTTCCTATATCAAATTCTTATTTTCTTTTGTTCAGCCTGTTCGGTGAATTTTAGATGCAAGTGAACATGTCGAACAAGTAATATAATGATGAGAAAAGTATCGTCCCACGAAGATTGGTGAATACTGAACTAATTAAGTACTAATGATGAATTAATCCTAAAATTTATCTAGCAAATCAAAATATTGTTGAAGATGAATTAAAATTTAAAATTTCTAAAATGAAAACTCAAAACTAATTAAAATTGAATCCAAGTAGGAAAAATCAAGATGAGACACATGTTAGAGCTTCCGATTTCATCATAACTACTAGATATGAATTTCCATAGTTTATGCCTGCAAGAATGATATTATCTATGTGATGGCGGAATTTCTTAATTTATTTACTATCCTATGTCTAGGTATAGTAAACCTATTTAGTTCATTAATTCACTATATCTCTATATGTGAATTGAAACAAACCAAATGCATTAGGATCTGTGAATATTCCTGGTTTACAATAAATCTTTCGATCATCTTATCACCAAAAGCCACACAAATAACATGGTATATGTCTATCCATATTTAATTCATGGTTATATATTATAAGAAGCAATTGCATATTATTACCTTTCAATCTCTAACATACACATCAAATCATTCAAGTGGTGGCCAATCACTTAAAAGCATTAAGCATAATAATATATAACTTACATAAATAAACTATCTTGCAAAACATAAAACTTATAGGATTCACATCATCATAGTTAGGCTACATCTTCACTCTAACAAAAGAAGTTTAGAACATAATGAAATAATGAGGAAGAATAATAGTAAGAAACAAAGAATGCATCTTGAATCCAAGAACAAGAAGTCTGTCACCCTTTTTGTCTTCTCTTCAAGAAATCTTGAATTCTTGGCCTCTCTCTTGAGTTGAATCTTGAATTCTTGGCCTCTCTCTTGAGTTGTATCTTGAATTCTTGGCCTCTCTCTTGAGTTGTATCTTGAATTCTTGGCCTCTCTCTTGAGTTATGCTCAATTTCCTCCTTGGTTTCAGTGGCAACTTCTTTTCTCTCTTGCTTCCCCCCCTCTTCTATGCAGGGCTCCTCCTTTATATAGGGTATGGGATCTAGAACTTTCTCCTTATCCTAATAGCATTGGGTTTTGGATTCCCAATACAATTGGGTTTTAGACTTCTATATTAATTAGGCTTTGGACTCCTAATAGGACTAGGTTTTCTAATTATTTAAAAAAATAATAACAATAAAAATCTAATAACAATTATCCAAAGTCCAAGCCCAAGCCCATCTTGATTTCCTTCACCTTGATAATTTGACCATCTTCTGCCATATAATAAGTACCAGGTTCTCCATGCTTGTTCTTTTTCTTCATGCCTCCTTATGCTACATAAACAAGACAAATTTAAGTAAATAAAGAGGAATTCAAATATTTTCTCACAAACATTAGAGAATTTATTATTTAAATTAGGTAAAATAACTCTATAAAAATAGAGTTATCAACACCCCCAAACTTAACATTTTGCTAGTCCTCGAGCAAAAGTAATAATTTGCATATGCTTTAGACAAAACCCCTTTAAAAAAATTCTCCATAATTGCTCAACTTAACAATTCAAAGAAAAATATAGCTTTCATCTAAACACCACAATTGTTTTATAAGATAAGATAGACTCTTAACTATGTTAACCACGTGTGTATGTGTGAGTCCTTATCTTTTCAACTATATGCACTCCAAATAGATCCATATTAATATGCAATCTCTCAAAATCTTTAACCAAACCTCATAGGTTTGCTTTTCATTCCTCTCTCCACTAATGTAGGCCAATCATCTAACCAAGAATCAATAGGACTTTTATAAGCTTGTAATGTAAGGCTAGGCTAGGGGTAAGATGAAAGTCATTTAGGCTAAATTCACCCATGAACACATTGCTTTCTAGGATCTAATTTGAGCTTTTGCCACTTCCTTTCTTTGCTTTTTTTTTTCGCAAATGATCTTTCTATCACCATTTCTCTCATTCCTTTCTTCCCAAAAATACTTGATTTCACTTGGATTTCGACACTCACAAAAGTCACAATCATGCTTGCAATAATAAAGCAAGTAGTAGGACTAGAAATGTAATTATTATAATCTTATCTTGCTGATGACATCCAACTACTATGCAAAAGCCAATTTCTAAACCTTGAGTGGCTTGAATTTGACAATAAGCAATAAGAGAATTCCATTCTTAGACAAATGTTGCATTTCCTTTCTTTCTTTCTTTCTTTTTTTTTTTTGGCATTCACAAAAGCAACATATTATGCTACATAATCATTGCAATCAATATCCTTCCCATATAACATCCTTTCCCTCGACTTCTCTTTCACTCAAATAGACTTATATCCTAAAAATCAACATGTTCAAGGGTGCGGGACGAAAAGATAATTTATCAAAGGCTCAAAGGTATATATATGTGGGTGTCAAAATAAAAAAAATAGATATAAATCAAGGCTCAGCGGGGTGACTGGGGATAAATAAATAGGGTTGGCTTGAAAGGCTCAAACGATCCAAAGAATGGCCTAAATCATTTTCTCAATTAGATGCAGCCTAGGATTTCGCCTCAAGAGGAAATCAAGCAAATTCTAAGATCCGGGTGAGATCTAAGAAAATCACATACTTCACATGAATGTTCTCTAGAAATACACACAATTTCAAAAATGAAGGACTTTTAGTGTTTAATAAATGGATCAACATAATCAGAATCACACTTAACTCACATCACAATTGTAGGTTTGAACAAAATCTATGTCTTCCAAAGAATCGCCAAGAATTCACAATAAGGGATGTAATCATGACATAAGAATTTTTTTTTTTTAATCAGATTTATGACAAAGGTTCTTTCCCTACCCCCAAACTTGAATGAAGCATTGTCCTCAATGCAAAAAGAAAAGAAAGTAAAAATAAAAGTAAAAGGAATGAGAATACTCCCCTGATTGTAGGTCATATCCACATAGAGCTTTGAGGAGATGGTGGTGACAAAACTTCCAACAACATAATGAACACAATGCTTGGGTTGCCTCCCAAGAAGCGCTTGTTTTATAGTTTTCAGCCAAACTATCTTCAAAGTTATTATTCAAGGAGGGAGAAGATCAAGGGTAGTCTTCTGCATGTTAACTCCCTCGAAGTAAGGCTTCAGATGTTAACCATTCACCTTAAATGTGCCTTGGGTGTCATTTGCAACTTCTATTGCTCCATATGGGAATACCTTAGTGACTATGAAAGGGCCAGACCATCGGGACCGCAATTTACCTGGAAACAATTTAAGACGAGAGTTATAAAGTAATACTTTCTGACCAACCACAAACTCTCTTCTTAATATGTGTTTGTCATGCCATCTTTTTGTCCGCTCCTTGTATATTTTGGCATTTTCATAGGCCTCATCTCGTAATTCCTGTAATTCATTCAACTGCAACAATCGAGTTTCACCTGCAGACTGCATATCAAAGTTTAAAAATTTCAAAGCCCAATATGCTTTATGCTCTAATTCTACTGGTAGATGACAAGCCTTCCCAAACACTAGCCTAAAAGGAGACATTCCAATTGGTGTTTTGAATGCTGTTCTATAGGCCCAAAGTGCATCATCAAGTTTCATTGACCAATCTTTCCTTGAGGCATTCACAGTTTTTTCCAAAATTCTCTTAATTTCCCTATTTGATATCTTAACTTGACCACTAGTCTGAGGGTGATAAGGGGTAGCAATCTTATGGGTAACCCCATACTTACCCAAAAGTGCTTCAAATTTTTTGTTGCAAAAATGGGTCCCTCTATCACTTATGATTGCCCTAGGAGTGCCAAAACGGGTAAAAATATTTTTCTTTAAGAATTTAACCACAACCTTAGCATCAACAGCCACCAAAATATACTAGTATATATGTGCAATTCGACACATACTCAACAGCCACCAAAATATACATATTTCCATAAGAAGGTGGAAAGGGTCCCATGAAATCAATACCCCAAACATCAAATAACTCACACACAATAACATTGTTTAGAGGCATCTCATGTTTCCTAGAAATATTTCCAGTTCTTTGACATTGATCACATGCAACTACATATGAATATGCATCTCTAAAAAGTGTGGGCCAATAAAATCCAGACTGTAAAACCTTAGCTGCAGTTCTGGTGGCACCAAAATGACCACCAGCCTCTCTAGCATGACAATGGTGTAGAATACTAGCCATCTCTTCCTCAGGAACACATCTCCTTATAACCTGGTCTACACATACTTTAAACAAGAAAGGCTCTTCCCAAAAATAATGTTTGAGGTCAAAAGAGAATTTTTTTCTTTGTTGATATGACATTTCAGGTGGAAGAACATTACTTACCAAATAATTGACAAAATCAGCATACCAGGGAATTTGGATGGATTGGAGTGCAAAAATGTTTTCATCAGGAAATTCTTCCATAATTGGTTGAGCTTCTTCCTTCAGATTGGGAATTCTGGACAAATGATCTGCAACTAGATTCTCGGTCCCTTTCTTATCCTTGATCTCCAAATCAAACTTTTGTAGCAAGAGAATCCACCTGATTAACCTAGGTTTTGATTCTTTCTTTTCAAGTAGATACTTAAGAGCTGAGTGGTCAGAATAAACAATAACTTTGGAACCAATTAGATAATAACAGAATTTATCAAAAGCAAATACTACAGCCAAAAGTTCTTTTTCTGTTGTTGAATAATTTAATTGTGCACCTGATAATGTTCGACTGGCATAGTAGATGGTCTGAAAAACTCCATTCTTCCGTTGTCCCAGAACAGCTCCTACTGCAAAATCACTAGCATCACACATTAGCTCAAAAGGTAAGTCCCATTCTGGTACTGCCATGATTGGTGCTGATATTAACTTTTCCTTTAAAGTATTAAAAGCCTGCAAGCATTTATCAGAAAAGTTATATTTCACATCTTTAACCAACAAACTTGAAAGAGGTCTAGCGATTTTAGAAAAATCTTTTATGAATCGCCTATAGAATCCTGCATGCCCTAAAAATCCTCTAACAAGTCTCATTGATGTTGGTGGGGGCAATTTTGCAATGACCTCCACTTTAGCTCGATCAACCTCTAGTCCTTTTTTGGATATCTTATGCCCAAGCACTATTCCTTCCTGCACCATAAAATGACACTTCTCCCAATTCAACACAAGGTTAGTCTCCTCACACCTTTGTAAGACTTTTGCTAAATTATTTAAACAAATGTCAAATGATGAGCCAAATACAGAAAAATCATCCATGAAAATTTCAATAAATTTTTCAACCATATCAGAAAAAATGGCCATCATGCATCTCTGAAAAGTTGCTGGTGCATTACAAAGACCAAAGGGCATTCTTCTAAAAGCAAAGGTACCATAAGGACAAGTGAAAGTGGTTTTCTCTTGATCTTCTGGTGCAATGTGAATTTGATTATACCCTGAATACCCATCAAGAAAGCAATAAAATTCATGTCCTGCAAGTCTTTCTAACATTTGATCAATAAATGGTAAAGGGAAATGATCTTTTCTCGTGGCATCATTCAGTTTTCTATAATCTATACACACACGCCATCCAATAACTATCCTAGTTGGAATCAATTCATTATTATCATTTCTTTGAACAGTCATACCTCCTTTCTTTGGCACAACTTGTACAGGACTTACCCAAGGACTGTCTGAGATGGGATAAATGATCCCTGCATCAAGTAACTTGATTACCTCAGCCTTCACCACTTCTTGCATCTTTGGATTCAATCGCCTCTGAGGTTGAATAGTAGCTTTGTACTGCTCTTCCATCAAAATCTTGTGCATGCAGAGTGAAGGACTAATTCCCTTGATATCAGCTATTTTCCATCCAATTGCTCCCTTATGCTCTTTCAACACTCGAAGTAGTTTCTCTTCCATTGATTCTGTCAAAGAAGAAGATATGATTACTGGCAAAGTAGAAACTTCATCTAAATAAACATATTTCAAATGGGAAGGTAAGGGCTTGAGTTCAAGAGTTGGAGGCTCTTCAATCGATGGCTTAGGTTTTGTCATGTGTTGTCCCAACTCCTCAAACTTTGTTGCCTTTGTTGTGAATATGGTGGATTTGCTTCCATGAGATTGGCATACTCCTGTATCTCTTCACTTTCAATTTCCTCATTCTTTAGGTGAACCAAGCATGCTTCAAGTGGATCCTTGAAAGCTTTTTCCTGAAAGATCTTATTCACAAACTTATCAATTGTCTCAATCCTAAAGCAAGAACTATCATCAGAAGGATGTTTCATAGCAGTAAAAACATTAAAAGTGACAGAATCATTTTGAACTCTTAAGATTAACTTCCCTTGTTGTACATCAATTAGAGCTCTTCCTATTGCTAGAAAAGGTCGACCTAAGATAAGTGGTACCTCAAGGTCTTCCTCCATGTCAAGTACTATAAAATTTACAGGAAAGATAAATTTGTCAACTTTCACCAATACATCTTCAATAATGCCCCTTGGATATTTGATTGATCGATCAGCCAATTGTAGGGACACTGTGGTTGGCTTCACTTCACCCATTCCTAATTTTCTGAAAATAGAAAAAGGCATTAGATTAATACTGGCTCCTAAATCACATAATGCCTTATCAAAGTGAGAATCTCCAATAGTACAAGGAATTGTAAAACTCCCTAGATCTTTTAATTTTGGAGGCAGTTTGTTTTGTAAGATGGCTGAGCATTCTTCAGTTAGCTTCACGGTTTCATACTCTTCCAGCTTCCTTTTGTTTTTCAATATCTCCTTAAGAAATTTTGCATAACTGGGCATTTGAGCCAATGCATCTGCAAAAGGAATGTTAATATGTAATTTTTTAAATACATCAAGAAATTTAGAAAACTGCTTATCTATTTTATGTTGCTGGAGTCTATGAGGAAATGGAACTGGAGGCACATAAGGCTTGGGATTATCAGGGAATAATGTTCTCTTGGTTGCCTCCTCAGGCTGCATGCTAACATTTTCTTCCTTATCCTTGACACTTTCCTTCTCAACGTCATTTTTTCCCACTTGTTTGCCATTTCTTAGGTTTATTGCCTTAGCATCTTCTATAGGATTCTTCTCTGTGCTGCTAGGCAAGGAACCTTGTTGTCTTCCAGAAATCATATTAGCCAACTGACCTATTTGCACCTCTAAATTTCGAATTGAAGCTTCTTGGTTTTGCATTCTTGTTTCGTTGTTCTGTAACATCTTGGCAACCATTTCCTCTAAATTAGGCTTCTTTTCTTCTGGTTGCCTAAACCCTGGTGGTGGCCTCATTGCATTAGAATTACTCCATGAAAAATTTGGGTGGTTACGCCATCCCGGATTGTAAGTGTTGGAGTATGGATTATTTTGTGGCCTACTTAAATTTCCAACATAATTAGCATCTTCACTACCCTGAGTAAAGGTGTTATCTAACTGACACTCTATGCTCGCATGTCCTCCACCACAATGATCACATACTATGTTTTGAATCCTCATGACTGGAGCATTCAAGTTATCTATCTTCTTGTTGAGTTTATCAAACTGTGCATAAATTGCAGTGAAAGCATCCACTTCATGAATTCCACTAGCTTTCCTTTCTGGTAGCCTTTCAGTAGGCCATTGATAACTATTGTTTGCCATTTCCTCCAAAAGATCATATGCTTCTTCTGGTGTCTTATTGTTCAAAGCCCCTCCTGCAGTTGCATCAAGCATAAAACGAAGATTTGTACTAGACCCATTCTAAAAAGTTTGTACCTGTAACCATTTGGGTAGTCCATGTTGTGGACATTTTCTTAAAAGCTCCTTGAATCTTTCCCAAGCTTCATATAATGATTCATTCTCCATTTGCATAAAAGCGGTAATATCGTTACGCATTTTTGCAGATTTTGCTGGAGGAAAGAACTTACTAAGAAATTTCTGAGCCAAATCATCCCATGTTGTAATTGATCCTGCAGGAAGAGAAAAAAGCCAACTTTTAGCTTTGTCTCTTAAAGAAAATGGAAATAGCCTTAATCTAACAGCATCATCTGTGACCCCATTGTATTTAATCATGTCACAGATTTCAAGAAAAGCATCAATGTGAGCATTTGGATCATCATTTGGTAGCCCATAAAATTGCACGGAATTTTGAAGCATCTGAATGAGTGCGGGCTTGATTTCAAAGTTGTTTGTTTGAATTGCAGGCCTTTTGATGCTTGATGTGGCACCCTAAACTGTTGGTGCAACATATTCTTTTAGAATCTTGCGTGGATCATCATTCTTTGCCATTTTTGTAGCTTCACTTCTTTGTTCTCTTAGCTCCTTTCGTTGCTTTCTGACTGTGCGTTCAATTTCTGGGTCAAGATTAACAAGTTGTTCTCTTTGGCTACGGGTCATGCACGTCTATAACAATCCTGAAAAGTAGCAACTAAAAAAAAATGATTGATTTTTTTAATTAATTTTTTTTAATGTAAAAATAACAATAATAAAGCAAAGCAAAAATAAAATCTAACAAAACAAACAAATCGTTTTTTTTAAAAAGAAAATAAAAACTAGATTAAACTTAGAATTATTTGGTATTAATATTAATGAGTAGTAAAACAACCAATCCTCGGCAACGGCGCCAAAAACTTATTCGGTGAATTTTAGATGCAAGTGAACATGTCGAACAAGTAATATAATGATGAGAAAAGTATCGTCCCACGAAGATTGGTGAATACCGAACTAATTAAGTACTAATGATGAATTAATCCTAAAATTTATCTAGCAAATCAAAATATTGTTGAAGATGAATTAAAATTTAAAACTTCTAAAATGAAAACTCAAAACTAATTAAAATTGAATCCAAGTAGGAAAAATCAAGATGAGACACATGTTAGAGCTTCCGATTTCACCATAACTACTAGATATGAATTTCCATAGTTTATGCCTGCAAGAATGATATTATCTATGTGATGGCGGAATTTCCTAATTTATTTACTATCCTATGTCTAGGTATAGTAAACCTATTTAGTTCATTAATTCACTATATCTCTATATGTGAATTGAAACAAACCAAATGCATTAGGATCTGTGAATATTCCTGGTTTACAATAAATCTTTCGATCATCTTATCACCAAAAGCCACACAAATAACATGGTATATGTCTATCCATATTTAATTCATGGTTATATATTATAAGAAGCAATTGCATATTATTACCTTTCAGTCTCTAACATACATATCAAATCATTCAAGTGGTGGCCAATCACTTAAAAGCATTAAGCATAATAATATATAACTCACATAAATAAACTATCTTGCAAAACATAAAACTTATAGGATTCACATCATCATAGTTAGGCTATATCTTCGCTCTAACAAAAGAAGTTTAGAACATAATGAAATAATGAGGAAGAATAATAATAAGAAACAAAAAATGCATCTTGAATCCAAGAACAAAAAGTCTGTCACCCTTTTTGTTTTCTCTTCAAGAAATCTTGAATTCTTGGCCTCTCTCTTGAGTTGAATCTTGAATTCTTGGCCTCTCTCTTGAGTTGTATCTTGAATTCTTGGCCTCTCTCTTGAGTTGTATCTTAAATTCTTGGCCTCTCTCTTGAGTTGTGCTCAATTTCCTCCTTGGTTTCAGCAGCAACTTCTTTTCTCTCTTGCTTCCCCCCCTCTTCTAAGCAAGGCTCCTCCTTTATATAGGGTATGGGATCTAGAACTTTCTCCTTATCCTAATAGCATTGGGTTTTGGATTCCCAATACAATTGGGTTTTAGACTTCTATATTAATTAGGCTTTGGACTCCTAATAGGACTAGGTTTTCTAATTATTTAAAAAAATAATAACAATAAAAATCTAATAACAATTATCCAAAGCCCAAGCCCAAGTCCATCTTGATTTCCTTCACCTTGATAATTTGACCATCTTCTGCCATATAATAAGTACCAGGTTCTCCATGCTTGTTCTTTTTCTTCATGCCTCCTTATGCTACATAAACAAGACAAATTTAAGTAAATAAAGAGGAATTCAAATATTTTCTCACAAACATTAGAGAATTTATTATTTAAATTAGGTAAAATAACTCTATAAAAATAGAGTTATCACAGCCAATAGAGAGCTTTTCTGGATTGAGTGCACAAGTATGGGCACTAAAAAATTACTTTGTCCACAACAAAAGCAGTTTTGTGAATGAAGAAGTTCTTATAAGAACTTAGTGTAAAACAAGAGAAGTTCATCCTCTACAACAACAATCAAAGCGTCATCTTCTTTAGTAAGAATTTTTCATCTCATTCAAAATTTATGCATACTAATGTTAAATATCGTTAGACTAGAAACGAATTAGAATTCAAGTAGTTAGGACTTGAAAAGATTCATACTAATGACAATAGAACATATATATTGACAAAATCGTTAACAAGCGACAAATTAGAAATATGTCAGCAAGTTACTAGAATGGACTCCTAAGAGTAGAAAGCAATTTTCTTTTCTTATAGTGTCAGGATGTTGTACTAATTTTACAACAAGAAAGAAAAATTGGAGAGAGATAGAGTGAAAACAAAGTAGTTTTCTAAATATATACTTCCATCATAGTAAAAAGATTTCTCATTGGTGCTATTAATGTAAGGAAATCATTTTGAATCATGCAAATCCTACTTCTTTCCTTTGATTCTCTTTGTGTGTGTACTTGAGATTGTGAGTCGAATTGCTCATGAATTGTTGTTTTCGAGCTAAGCAAATATTGTATTATTTAAATACTGAATTTTGTTTAGAGTTTCTCTCCATAGAAAAAATAAAGTCTACGTTTGTATTGGAATGGCTTTCCACTGGTATCTTTCACTCATTCTAGATTCACTGCCGAAGACACCCTCTGGACTGAATTTTCCGTGAATTTTAAAAAATTCGGGTCATTGCTTTAGAGGATCGCGAGTCGACAGCTTGATTATGGCAAACACGAAGGACAGGAGGGTTTCAGCTTTGATGAGCCCAACTCCGTGATCCTTTGAAGTTGCCGACAAAAGATATGGACAGAACAATTTTCTTAAAATTGTGAAGCTTTGCATTATAGGGATTGAAAATACATGTACCGAAAACAAAACATAAAACTGGATTGACTAGCTCCAGTTCTTTCAAAGAAAAACGAAAAGACAAACTCGCAACGAGACTAACCTCACTTTTTAGACTAAACCGTTGCTCTTCTTTGTTCTGCTTCTAATCCTGTCTTACTAGAGAGAATACTTGTAACCCTCTGCAGGTCAGTATCTTGTATTTGCAGTGTAGCAATATCTCACTCGGCTCCTTCTAATTCTTATGGTCTTTTTTGATCGCGAGTAGTTTGAAACCTGCCATGATAATGAAGAGAAAATACCGAGGAGCCAATGAAAATTTTCCTTTATCATCAGCTGTAAATTATTCGTGATTTTGACAGCAACGTCAGGCATCAGAACAACTTGTCTCAACTCTGTCATTGGATAAGCTCGAAGCAGACATTTTTGTAAGTCAAAGGTTCTCTTGCTCTCACTCATATAAGTTAGAGAGAGATGGATACCAAAGTGATTAAGCCATGGCTCATTTTTGTTCTCCTTCTGGTCCTGCCTCACTACGGAGCATCCCTCTCCGGTTTTGGTGATGCCCTTTCAGCAGGCCGGTCTCTTTCAGGGAACGAGAGCATAATATCTAAACAAGGCAATTTTGAGCTTGGTTTCTTCAAACCAGGAAATCCTTCAAGAATCTACCTGGGCGTCTGGTTCATAAAGTTACGTGAGAAGGACGTTGTTTGGGTAGCAAATAGAGAAAATCCTTCGTCCGACTCCTCTTCCTTAAGACTAAAGCTCTCAGGAGATGGCAATCTAGTCCTGCTTGAAGATTCCTCCAACATCACCTTTTGGTCGACCAATTTGACATCTTCAGCGTTAAATTTAACTGAAGCAGTACTTGGGGATGATGGGAATTTTGTTTTAAGAGATAGGACAAATCCCGCTTCTATATTTTGGGAGAGTTTCGACCATCCAACAGATACATGGCTTCCAGGTGGGAAGCTTGGGATCGATGAGGTCACTGGAAAGCCACGGCAAGTCATTTCGTGGAAAAATTCACAAGAACCAGCACCTGGTCTGTTCTCGTTAGGATTAGACCCAAACGGAAGCAATCAATTTTTCTTAAAATGGAATAGATCCCAAATATATTGGAGTTATGGAGTTTGGAATGGAAGAATTTTAAGCTCAATTCCTGAGATGAAATTGAACTGTCTTTAACTTCAGTTTTGTTCCAAAAAAAAAGGAAGATATTTTACTTATTCACTCTATGATGACTCTACCCGTTCAAAATTTGCGATAACATCTGCAGGACAGATCCAAGAAGTGGTGTGGTCGGTTTCGGGTTGGAATTTATTTTGGAATCAACCAAGGCAGCTATCTGATGTCTATGCTTTGTGTGGTGCATTTGGCGCGTACCGTGAGAATTCCACAGAGCCTTGTGAGTGTCTACAAGGTTTTGAGCCTTTTTCAATGCAAGAAACCCTCCTAAATGATTGGTCAGGTGGGTGTGTGAGGAGATCCCCATTACAATGTGAAAATAGTACCTATGCCAACGGCGGAGAAGATTGGTTCTTTAAAATACCAAACGTGAGATTGCCTGTTAATTCCATGGTATATTCGGCAGCAAGTGCTAGGGATTGTGTAGGGGCTTTGCATGAATAATTGTTCTTGCACGGCTTATGCCTATAACAGCAGCGGGTGTTTGATATGGCAGGGAAGAATTTTGAATTTACACCAACTCTCAGATGGTGATGATACTGGGCAAGAGATCTTTCTCAGACTTGCTGCTGCTGAGAAGCCAAGAACCAAAGGCAGGAGGAACGAATTTGCTCAATTTTACGTTATCTTTTATTTTGACCTAATGCTTAATTCTCTGTCATGGCTGAGCTAATACTTATTCTTGTCAATGTGATTAGGCAAAACATGGAAAGTACGGGTTACTGTAGCTTCTGTGGTCTCCTCAACAGGGTTAATATTATGCCTTTCCATTTACTTCTCAAGAAAAGGAAAGCTTAGACCCAAAGGTACGCGTGAGCGTTCTAATCATATAGGGAAATTACCTTTAAAGAGTAACAAGAAAGTCTAGGATAAAAAACAAAAATTAAAAACTGTAACAAGCCCCCCTTCTTAAGAGTGTCACTCTCACTCTTTTCTCACGGGCTGATCACGAAAAGCAAGTTCATCAGTTAGTGAGGCTAATGTTTCAAGGTCTTGAAATTATGAATTACAAAAATTTTAATCCTTATTTGTAGAGGCAGATAAATAAACATACTTATCTTTGGCCTATTAGTATTGCTTATTATGATTTAATTGAAGCTAATGGTATCATTTTTTTGTCTCGAGCATTGGATTTCTCTTTAAAGTGACAAGTGCTAACCATTTTATCTCAAACAGGAGACAAGGCTTCAAGCCAAAATCTATTTTTGCATGATTTTAATATTGAACTTCATGCAATTGATGATGGAATGAACTTCAAGAATTATTTAAAAAATGGAGAGAAGAAAGGCGTTGAGTTGCTAGTATTTAGTTATGAAAGAGTATCAAAAACAACTAATAATTTTTCTGCTGCAAATAAGCTTGAAGAAGGGGGTTTTGGACCTGTTTACAAGGTACAATTCACATATGTGATGAATATACTTTGGATTCCAACTAGAAAATCAACAATGAAAAACTTTCATGGAAGTTTATATGGTTTCTAAATCATTTATAAGGAAAACTATCCAAAGGACAAGAAATTGCGGTGAAGATGCTCTCAAAAAGATCGGGACAAGGGATTCAAGAGTTTAGAAATGAGATTATACTAATTGCAAAACTTCAACATAGAAATCTTGTCAAGCTCTTAGGTTATTGCATTGAACGAAGGAAAAAATATTAATATATGAGTACATGTCCAACAAAAGTTTGGACCTCTACCTCTTTGGTATGTAAATATTTATTTATATACATGTGTATTTAAGCATGCAAATTTGTGTATTTATTTGTTTATATGCTTTTTGGATCTTGTGCGCTAATATCTTTGATTGTCTCATTTAAATAGATCCAACCAAGAAAGCCATGTTGGATTGGAAAACACGCATTTGCATTATTGAAGGGACTGTTCAAGGATTTCTTTACCTTCATCAATACTCAAGGTTGCGAATCATACATAGAGATTTAAAACCTAGAAATATTCTCTTAGATGGCAATATGACTCCAAAAATATCAGACTTTGGTATGGCTCGAATGGTTGGAGACGATGAGACTCGAGTAAACACAAACTGAATTGTTGGCACTTAGTAAATACATAACTATTTTCACATCTAATATTGAATTTGCTTATTAATTGTTTTATCAAATTACTAAAAGATATGCATTAAACTATTGAATCTAGTGGATATATGTCTCCTGAATATGCAACAGAAGGTTTGTACTCAATAAAGTTTGATGTGTTCAGCTTTAGAGTATTACTACTAGAGATTATCAGTGGTAAAAAGAATACTAGCTTTTATAATAGTGTTTCTCTCAATTTGCTTTATTATGTAAGTGGCTTTTATATCCTGTTTTTTCTTTTAACTATTTTCTGGTATTTAAATTTCGATGTCTTCAAGTTTCAGCAAAATTTATATTTATTTTTGAAACGAAACTAGGCTTGGGAGTTATGGAGAGACGATCGAAGCTTAGAGTTGATGGATAGAGCAATCGGAGATCTTTCTTCCAATTCTCTTGTGTTCAGACTCATTAACATTGGCCTTCTTTGTGTCCAATACAAGCCAACCGATCGGCCAACTATGTCGGATGTGATTTTGTGGATTAGCAACGAATATACACCTCTGCCTACACCCAAGCAACCAGCGTTTAGCACATGTCAAAATGTGGACTCAAATTCAACAACTGGGAAAGCACATAACTCCTCAACGAATAGCATCACTGTTTCGATAATGGAACCTCGATGATCAATTCATATAAAAGAGAGGAAGTACATTGAATCGAATGAACTATTCCAATTATATCAAATTTGATCTTTCACCGATCAAATTGCACCTTATCTATGATTTCATCTATTAAATCCAAATTCTTTTGAACTACGACATCGTTCAATTCACTCATTGTCTTCTGGCAATAAAGGCTGAGTAGTTGTATTAATTTTATTTGTACACTCTCTTCAATTTATTAGTAAAGCTAATAAGGACATTGATGTGCATAAGTTAAATCCATGAATTATAATATAAAAAAGAAAAAGAGAAAGAAAAAAGGACATTACATATTATTGGTGGCTAACACCAACTGGTTTGTCTTAACATGCTTTTTGAGAACGATCGCCATGGAATTCGACGGTGCTCACTCTTCACCAGATCCCCCACAAAAGGGTCTGTTCAAGGGATTGGAAGAGGGACATGCCAAATTACTTTTAAGATCGTAAACAACCCACTATAGCTAAGTTGGAATTCCTGAGTAAAGAAAGGTCAACATCCAATTTTGATTATTTGATTTCTTATCATTCTGTACAGAGGTTATTACGACGCGGCCTTCAACTCTGACCCAAGAGACCGAAAGTAAGAAAAAAGTTAGCTTCCAGCGCACGCAACTGCCGCTTTAGAATTCAGCTGCTGACCGAAGAAGAATTAAGTTTACGGAGACCAGCCAAGCCGATGGTAAAAAGCCGACGACAATTACAGAGAAATGGTGGGTCGGGGTTCAATTTTTCTACCGACGACTACTGACCCATCCTAAAACCAAAACCCACCGTGGCAAACGTCCAGTTGAAGCTTCCTTTAGCCCCAACAACAATCCAAAAATGGATTTAACCAAAACGGCCTGTTTGCAGGAAAGATAATTTGAACCGATTAATCCATTAAGTGAAAAAAAAAAAAAGCAGTGATTTGTGGAAAGGATATTTTGCTTCATTTAAGAGAAATAAAAATCATTTTTAACAGCAAATTCAAGATGCTTTAAACTCGACAAAAAGAAAAAGGAAGTCAAAGCTGCATGAAACAAAGAAAGCCCCGTTCCTAGATTACCTGAGCAATCCGACATGTCATCATGCGTCCTTCCTTACTCCAGCCCTCAGCCCCACGTCCATTTTGAAAAACAAGACCCAGCAAGATAATAGCCCGAAAGGGAGACACCTCCCCAATATCCGAAACTCAACCATTCTCTCGTGTTAGTTCTCTTCACAGGATCACAAACTTTTTAGCTTTACAATATGAAGACAGTAGCAGATGAACGGAACCCCAACAAAATGCCTGAGTTACTTATTTATACAACTCAAAGGAGGAATTCATTGAGTACAAGTTTTTATTGATGAACAGTGGTTGACAATTTCTACAAGCAAAGCTGCGGATATTCTGGTATATACACGGCATCATCAACCTAATATTAGGCGTCAAGTCAAGAAGTAGCTAGAGTTTTTTAGGTTCCCCCGTGAAAGAGTTGGGAGGTGTAAGCATAGTTTATGGGAAACTTCAAAGCTAATATTCGGTGGATAAGTGGTTCGATCCTAAACAATGCGGCGAGGATGGGTCTCTATCCTCATCTTGCTTGGGCAGTTTCCGTCTGAGAAGTGAAAATCCGGTTGAGGGTAGCAGCTAGTCGAACCCCACTTTGTGCTAAACTCTTTTCCACAATTGGAAGCCGGGAAAGAAAATAATCGCCTGTAACAAAACCAACAAAGAATGATATTGACTGAGGGAAAAGAGTGGTTTTCCAACGACAGATTATGAGCTTAGCTATTAAGCAATGAGCTGTAGATATCTGAATAAGGCAAGCAATGACGAGTTATGCAAAATGATCATGTTGAACATTTACCACAAGCCTGACGATTGCTTCATATGCTGGACTTGGCTGGCCATGTGAAGGAGAAACTACTAAATGAGATTACCAGAAACCCAAGAAATAGGATGACCACTGGACTTTGAAATTCAACAAGAGGGTTCCAATCCTTAAAGTAAGTTTCAAAAGCAAGGGCAGAAAAATAATGGATGGTATTTTTCCAGTCACAGTGGATGAGTTTTGTTCTTGGTGCAATTATTTGCAGTCGTCAACCTGCAAACAATGCTCTAGGCTGTAACTAGTTGTTTTGGGTATCAACACATCTCTAAAGCTAAGATTTCAACCAATTGTAGCCTCACATGTACCTTTGAGGCCCTGATATCAGTGATGGGTTTTTCCAGAGGTTCAAGTATACCTAGGCAAATTATTATGTAGTACGACAGTGCCAACTTCATTCTTTAAAATTTTCAATCTTGATTTACTTGGAGTAATAAACAAACAAAAGACATTGGCTGTAAAAATTGAGATGTCAACAGAAAAGACAATATACCTCCCAGAGTGGTTCCTGGTGTTGCATTCCTGTATGCAAACTTGCATGCCAGACTAATACTTTCAGAAGCATACCTGGAAAGTTAGAAGCAACCCGGTCATGTCTAGTAATTCCCTTATTATAGCATACAAATGGAATCAGTTTCTTTTTTTTCTATCTGAGGTGAAAAAACTGGCAATGAATGTCAACATGATAAATAATGCTCATCTTCCATGCTAATTAGACTGGTTTTTTTAATGAGCAAAGCCCATTTCAACCAAGCAAACCAACCCTTCTTTTAACCATCATACCCAAGCATCATTTATTCAGTATAATTTGCAAGTCAAGTTATTCATATTGTTCTTTTACAAGTACTCTCTCCTTGCTATGTCCTTTTTCTTAAGTGGAAAAACCAAAACAAAGTATACCACTCCATTCTTTAGATTTCAGGAACCAAACAAGTTTTATTTCTCCCTGCTTCCACCATCAAGTTTTATTCATGTCTACCCTCTTATAAATACCAAACAAAATGGTAATCAGTAAACCATTTGGCACAGGTATCACAAAATAATCTTGTAACCATTCTTATATAAGTTAATGTGGTACGTTATTTAAAGAACATATGAAGCCTGTCAGCAATTACAACCTCAAAGCTTGGCTACAGACACCAAGACATGGTACAAAGCATCCAAAGAAGAAGGAGCGAGAGTATGTTCTTTTGGGTCTGGACAAACAGTATCATTATGCGTGCAGTTTTCCCATGTTGCTGTGTCATTAGACCAGCCATCCTATAGAAAAGAAGTAAAATCAGAGAAAATAGCAGCAGTAAGTTATCACACTGCTGCAGAGGAATGCATAGGGCACACTCAAAATTTTATATTTTTCCTTTCACTACTTGACTGCATCGATACAACTAGGAAACAAAACTTTAAGTTAAAGAAAAATGAATGACCTAAGAATGAATTTTAAGTCTCAATATAAGCTTCACAAGCAGTTGTCTTTAGAATGACTAAACATAACATACTGTAATGTTCCTCTGAATGGCTTTTATCATGATCTCAAGATCTAACTTGTAGAACATCTTCAATGCGGAGTCAATGATCATGTCATCCCATATCTGGAACAAAACCAATTGACAAAAAGAAAACATTACAATTTACCCCCTGCATTCTAACTTATTTAAAAATTATTTCTCAGACCTAAAGAAGAGGCACTAAACTTCATCGATGTTGTAGACAAACTGAGACATACGATTTTCTGTAAAATATAACTAAGAACTGGCATTTGTGACACCCACTTCATAACACTAGTCATCTATAGCCACATCTCTATCCACTTTACTCTCTTTATCCATACACAAGTTTTTGTTGTCCAAAATCTTAGATTAAAAAAAAAAAAAAAAACTAGGCTAATTAAAGAAAATTAAAGAATCAAGATCAGCATAGACTCCTGAACATACAGAGCCACATATGTGATATCACATGTGATGAAATGACAGGATTGTGCTACACAATGAAAGGCTGCCTCCCCTCCCCTGCAAGTCCTTGCCCATGGGATAAGCCAAAGCTCTCCTCTTCAACTTAAACACTAAAATTTAACATGCGCATGTTAGTGAAGTTTTATGTACATTTCATAGGCTCTCACACCTTGTTATCAACTACAAGTAGAGAGAGAAGTACACACTTGTAGTCATATCAAGACTTACATGGTGGAGATTTGTCTTCCACCGGTACCATCGGACTATTATTGTGTTCCCACCTTCATCTCCAGTGAAACCAACATGTAAAGGCTTTCATCGCGCGCGCGCGGGGGGGTTGGGGGGGAGAGGAAAGTTTGAATGAAAAAGAAAACCTTAAGCATTCATAGAAAATTTAGCTTTATGGACACAGCACCATTTGTATACATGTGCACAATTCCAAACAACCCACTATCACATTGTCATTGTACGCATTGTATTGGATGGAGTGTAGAAACAAAAGTGAAACACAGAGAACAAGATTTACTGCACAATTTTAACATCATTGCTTCACTCACAAGTATGTCCAAGATTATATATAGATCAAATAAACCTCTAAAACAAACCATCCCTGTTTTTACAAATCTCTATCCCTTTTTATGCAAAATTCCAGTGTTTGGTGAAAGTGACTGCCAAAGTTAAATTCCCAAAAATAAATTTTCATTTTACAAAGAAAAATGTAAAAACAATTCAAGGGAAGAAATTAATCTAGACGTTCTATGGTTCATCAAAACTCCAATTAGATGAAAAGTCCAATTAGTTCGCTACTGCATCCTTTGCATCTTCAAACTGCATTGAAGTTTTGAACTGCCAGTAGGGAGAACAAACCTGATGGACATCCCCAACGAAATGTGATAAGAACATCAGTGCCTCTGTCAAGTTGTCTGTGATTGACAAAATGGAGTCGAAATTATATAACTTACTATACACATCATGTGAAACTGTTGAATCTAGTGATTTAAAGTACATACATTGGAAATTTAGGTTGTTCTTTTGATAAGCCGATGTGAGTTGCATGGTATAGTTGTAAATTGCTCCAGTTACACACATATCTTTATGGCCAGCAGCATCATGACAGTCTCCTGTAAAAGTAGTATACAGAATTATGTTTGAGTAGCCTGTTTTTTATTATGTTTGTCCAAAAGATAGATTTGGATTCAACCAGAACAACAGAAATTATATTACATCTTTTCTCTAGTATGTCCCTCAATGTTTAGGCTTGCAGCTCACAACATATACCTATTTATCTTAAAATGCCATAATCCATATAATTGAATAACCATCAAATTTGCGACTAAGTGATATAAATATAATTAACAAAATCCCACTCATGATTCACTTTTCAGCAGTAAAATATACTTAGTAAATATAAAAGGGTAGAAAGGTGATACTGGAATGAATGTATGATTCAAATTGCAGATATGCTTACATAAGGAATAATCCTTTCCATGTTAATCATACCATCATGTGAACTTTTTCTTATATTAACTTTCCAATAACATCAACAAAACTGAATGCAGAAGTAGTAGCCCTCTGCCCACCTGAGCGAACCACCATAAGTCTTAGTCCCAACTTATTGAGGTTCGCTATGTTGGCTTTCTTTTACATCACTTTGCTCTATCTAAGGCAACATCCAGACGACCTAAGTGAACTAAGTTACTAATATCAAAACTTTGAAAACTCGCCCTACAAAATAAATGGTCATTCTAATTTTCTAGAGTACGTATGCTACGAACCGAACAACATAAGGAAGCACAGGCCACTCTTGACATTATTAAGACGGACTAGAGAAGAGAAATGAATAGCATCTTCAAACAAGAAAGAGTATGCCCAAAGCCAAGCTTACTGCAGTATTTGTAGTTACACAAAAAATCTGGTGTATCAATATAATGCAAAGGACCGCTCCAATGCCAGTGATAGTAACGACGAATCTCATCAGGCCAACAGCAAACAGCCGCAAGATCACCCCCAGCAGAGTCAGGGAGCAATTCCTTCACGGCACCCAGAGCATCCTTGGTTAGAATTCCCTGGAAAACACAAAATTGCTTCATCAATTTTCCGTACTCTCAATAAGCTACTGCAAACACGCAAATCACAACTCTATCTTCATACCATGACTCTCAACAAACGACCTGCTGCAAATATAACCATAAGATCATGGAGCTAATAATAATCAAAAATATTATCTTGAGGTTTGATAATTTGGCCTCATTTTCATTCCTACCTCGTCAAAATGTTAACTTTTCTCTACGACATTTTTTTTTTCCCCAAATCCATATCAGCATCAATTGATCAAATACCAAGGCAAGACTTACAACCTGACCCTAACTCTGAAGTATTCAAACCCGCTACGACCCAGAATCAATTAACATAGAACATCAGGTATAAAAGAGTATAAACGCTCACTTGTGCTATCTTACAGACTGCACAATGGCTTCCTTTCCCCAACCCTGGATTTCTTGTATAAACAGCAGAAAACCAAGTGCTCTCCAAATACAGAAAAGCTCCTTCCCTCCCATGTCGACAAGCAATAGCCAAAAAAGTTACAAACTTGAGAAATAGCAGTCAGAACATCACTCTCCTCAACTAATCAGCTGAGGACATTGCGGATATCTCTTCTTTTGGCCCACAAACGTTTCTGCTGCGCCTTCGGTGAAACTCTCTGGAGTGTAACCGGGGGAGCTAAAACGGGCTCTGAGAGAGCAGTTGGGTCAAGTAAGCTTACGCCTCATCACGATTCTTGCACGATAATCCCAGCGGCTGAAACGGGCTCAGAGAGCCCGAACGCGTGATGTGGGGCTTCCCCTTTCCCGTTCCTTTCGTTTGGCATGCAATCTATGAGCATGACGTTTCAGAAAGCAGAGGAAAATGCATATATCTGTGCTCTTAATATTTTATCAATTTTAGCTTCTTTTTTTTTAAAAAAAAAAAAGGCCATCTACATTTGCTTTCCTGGGTTTCTAATAAAAGAGGTTGCGATGTGTTTGTTTCTAGGTAAAATTCATAAAGTCATTAGCCCCGTAATAGCTAGAAAAGCCTGTTATCAGGTTAAAAAGCCATGTGTTCGAGGATAAAAGACTGGGCAAACGTTCGACTGTCTGCATTAGTAAAAGTAAGATGTACAAAACGGACAAAAGGCTGGGAATTGTCTATGTATAATTCAAATACTTTGAACTTGGAAGTAGATGTTACATTTCGCATTCGTCAAAAGGTCTTTTGATTGCCCTGTAGTTTGAATATAATAAATTTGAATTAAACCGTTTTACATATTTTCTTATACAAACTGGCGGTCAATCTTAGTAGGTTTAATTCATTCGTAAAATTAAATTAGCTTTAATCCATAAATCCTTCGTAATCTCACATGTTGTGAAGGTCATAAACTTGTGTTTAGAGTAAGCTGAAGATCTAAGAATAGTACATTATTTCATGATCTTTTATGATATGAGGGAATCTCTTAATTTAGTATAATAACTTGTGATTGAGTGCCTTTACGTGACACATATCTCATAGTTAAAATTGCAAAATGCAATCAAGTTTCAGGTTGTATGTTGAGGAAGAAAAAGACCTAACTTACCTTAAGATCCTCAAAGTTATCTTTATGTGTGAGTGTTTTAGTGCATGAACAAGTTGAGTGAGCTGTTGAACAATGTAGTTAATATCTAGTCTTGTCATACCTTTTATAATATGAGAAAATCTCCTAGTTTAGTACAATATCTTGTGATGGAGTGCCTTGATATGAGACATAACTCATAGTTGGAATCACAACATGCAATCAAGTCTAGGCTATATGTTGAGGAGATAAAAGACCAAACATATCTCGAGATTCTCAAAGTTGTCTTTATATGTGTCTATTTTGGTGCATGAACAAATTGATTGAGGTATTGGACAACGTAATTAATATCAATCTTGTTATAGAATGATATCTTAGTCTCCTTGCTAACTTCTAAAATGATGAGGAGTCACGAAACAAAGAATCGTGTTGTTTACAATCAACCGTAACATCATATTTCATAAAGGACAATTTTTTATTCCACTTCATGGGAATAAGGGCAAGCTTCGATCTTGACAAACCAATCTCAAAGGCTAAGATAATCACAGTCCATGATCGTGAAAACTAAAATACAAATATCATTTCAAAATTTGAAATAGTAATAGGATAATTACTTGTAATAACTATGTAATCGCAGATGACGAAAATAGCTTGAGAAAGGACTAGAAACTGAACTAAAATGGGCTTGCTTCTCTTTCTTTGTAATTCTTTCTGTTTGTTTGGTTATCAGCAATTTTGTGCTTGAAAGAATACCATTTGAAACGGTGGAGAGTTCCTTACATATTGCCCCAGAATATGCTCTGGACTAATTGTATTTCGTAAAACTTACTTTAGATGTCTTGGCCTTTTTATGATTTATTTAGAATTTTATCACTTTGTCAATAGTCTATATGTCGATTATCATTGCAACAGAAAACCAAATTTATTAGCTTTCTCTCGTTGTTTTAGAATAAGCTCAACCCTCTTTGACGGACAACTGTATCCCTTACAATATCCTGTATTGATGCTTCCTCCAATATCCAAGCTTATCCCCATTCTCAAAGCCCAAAAAGGTAATAATTAACCAAAATAAAATCTGACACTAACCCTATGGCCAAAGGCATTTGAAGTTTTGTAATCCAGCGACTTCGTCATTAATGCACACCAAAATCAAACACAAATTGGTGATTGTGATAAGAATCATTTGCCTCGAATTAAATTTAGCTATTGTAATGTATAGTAAAGTTTTCGCACACATTACAAGCAACTCCATGCCGCATTCAAAAAGACAAAAGAGGAGAGAAAAAGAGGAGAGAAAAAAAAATTCAGAAGAGAGCTAGATATTGGATAGACCTTATTCACTGTACTTTTGCGAGCTGTTTCATATTAAAATAATTCCTTAGCCTAAAATGAACCATTAAGAACCATACAAAAGTGAGAAGCTCTGCTCCATTGCTTAACATGAATGCTTGCATCAACTTGACGATATTCATGCTTTTTAGCTCCATCCACACTTTATTCATTAACTTCCATCTTGGTTGCTCATCTAACTTTTTTAGCTCTTTAGCAAGAATACACGAATTAAACAACATATATTTGCTCCTGTCATCGTTGACATTAATAGGTTTCACATCAATATTTATAACAGGGATCATTCTAAAGGCCTCCTCATGTTTTATAGAAGAAGTTTTTGGTCCTGGCAATGGTATTACAAAATCTAACAGAAGCAATACCTGCTATAATTAACATTGTACCAGGTAAACAACTAAAAGATATAACAAATAATTTAAGAGGATTTTATAGATTTTGTGGTCTTATGTTATAAAACTCACTCATCTTAGGTTAGGGTCACCGATGAGAATGGGTTTTATTTTCAGCTCATTAAAGATAAGATGAAAAGAGCTGCCATACTTGCCGTGACAAACACTTTTGCTCCTTGGTATTTTGCTGTTTGAATTGCAAATGTTCCAATACCATTGGAGGGTGCCCTTTGCATAGAGATCACTTCGTCTTCAAATCTATTAACATTAGGCGCGTCAATGAACTTTATTTTCCCTTGATGAGCTCCATTCATCAATAAGCTGTGAGCAACTTGATCTATTTTGGTTTTGACGAAGCCAATAGAGTATTTCCAATACATACTTGATTTCTACTAGCTTCGGCTTTAGGGATCCCTAGTAGGTAATTTTCCCTTTTAAATTATGCTAGCTCTCGGTCCAAGCATCGTTAAGGCTGTAAAGGGCATCACTGGCTAGAGTAGACTACGATGGGCACTTAAGAATTGCCTTATCCACAACAAAAGCGAAGTACATTATAATCATTGAGTTTGGTAAAGAAGTTTTGTGGATGAGAATGTTCTTATAGGAACTTAGTGTAATACAGTAAAATTCTTTCCTCTATAGCAATAAGCGGAGTGTCATCTATTTAAGTAAGAACATTTTATCTCATTCAAAATTTAAGCATATTAATGTTAGATATTATTGGACTAGAGATATATCAAAATCTAAGTGTTTAAAACTTAAAAAGATTCACAGTGATAATAATGAAACAAATATATTAATAAAGTAGTTAATAAGAGATAAGTTAGGCATATGATAATAAGTTAGTGGAATAGACTCCAAATAGAGTTAGAGACAAGAGAACAAACTTTTGTTCGTATGATGCAAGAATGTTGTACTAATTTTATTTAAAATGAAGAAATTATTAGGAATTTAAAATGAAAAATAGTAAGTTTAGATTAGTCATTTATTATGTGAAAACAAGGAAAAATATATAAATTAACTATCATATTTATGTTGTAGGTAATTAATAGATATTTCTAGTAATATCTAGCTATAATTCCCTTTGGTACTAGTAGTACTCTTCCATCATAGTAGAAAGATTTTTCATTAGTGTTGTGGACGTGTGGAAATTATCCCCAGCAACATAAATTGTCAAAATGTCGATGAGAAAGAGATATTTGAGGCAAAAGCTTGTTTTATTGATAAACAAGGAAAACCCTTTGATACAAATGGATTACAATGGGAGAATTGTTCCCTCGTTAAAAACCAAGTTTACAAGTGATTCTATATATAGAGAGAACGGAGATGAGAAAGTCCGGTGATGTCGTGAGAGTTGAGCTCCATTAGTTCTAATTGGCGTCTGCAGAATTCTTGCTGGGAAGGAAGACCTTTGGTTCTCTATTCGTGCTGCAGACCGTGTGGCAGAGGAGGAGGACTTTGGGGCAGCACGTCATTTCTGAACATAAATCATGTTTCTTTCTTGTGATTCTCTTTGTATGTGTGTGCTTAAAATTAGGAGTGTTTTGAATTATTTATGAGTTGTTGCTTCCGATCCTATAAAATCTCACACGATTTAAATATTAAATTTTGCTAAGAGTCACCCTTAATAGGGAAAAAGAAAAAAGAAAAAAGAAAAAAAGGGGGGGTCTTGAGACCAGTGAAATGAGTTACTTGCCCTGAAGTGCTACTCCCTGGCTTCCTTCCTCCACAGAAGACTTGCTAGAGGAGCTTATTGGATGGCTTTCCAAGGGTATCTTCTGCTCATTCTAGGTTCATTACCGAGATACCCTCAGGACTGAATTTTCCGTGAAGTTTCAAAACCTTTGGCCATTTTTTAGAGGAGCGCGAGTGGACGGCATATGGCTACATCAAACACAAAGGACAGGATGCTTTCAGCTTTGATCAGTGCAATTTCGTGATCTTTGAAGTCGCCAACCAAAGGTATGGACAGAACAATCCTGGCGTGGATGGAAAGCTGATGGTTATTGTCGCTGACTTTACGTCCAAAATAGGTACATGACAGAATAGACTTTCGGCGTTTTCCAATGGATCAATAAAGAATAGTCAGCAATGGGCCTTCTTCCCAGAGACGTTCAAACTTGACAGCCGCCTTCACGAGTTGAAAATTAATCATGATGATGGCTGTCAGTAGCAAGGAATAGAACGCGCAGGACGAGGGTCCGGAAGCAGAAATCAAAGCCCAAGTTTTGTTTCTCTCATTCATTTCTAGCATCATTATTCTTCAGGCGCTTTCCTGTAATTACCACTTCTGTTGCTAGCTGCTAGAGACCCGATGGATCGGTGTACGACTAAGCCGTTGCTCTCCTCTGTTCTGCTTCTAATCCTGTCTCACTAGACAGAATGCTTCAGCATCGAAGAAGGTACCCTCTGCAGGTCAGTATCTTGTATTTGTAGTGTAGCAATTTCTCACTCGGCTTCTTCTAATTCTTGTAGTCTTTTTTGAACACAATGCATTTTGAAACCTGCCATGATAATGAAGAGAAAATACTGAGAAACTAATGAAAATTTTCCTTTTTATCTTCAACTTTAGATTGTTCGTGATTTTGATAGCAACGTCAGCCTTCAGAATAACTTCCCTCAACTATGTGCTTGGATTGTGCAAGTCTCCGAAAAGGGTTATAGAGCATTCGACAAGGCGATAAGCTAGAAGCAGCCATTTTTTTAAGTCAAAGTTTTCTTGCTTCCTTTCATATAAGTTACCGAGGGATGGATACCAAATTGATTAAGCGATGGCTCATTTTTGTTCTCCTTCTGGTCCTCCCTCTCTACGGAGCATTCCTCTCCGTTTTCGGTGATACCCTTTCGGCTGGCCAGTCTCTTTCGGAGAGCGAGAGCATAATATCTAAAGAAGGCAATTTTGAGCTTGGTTTCTTCAAACCAGGAAATCCTTCAAGAATTTACCTGGGCATCTGGTATAAAAGGTTTGATGAGAAGGACATTGTTTGGGTAGCAAATAGAGAAAGTCCTTTGTCTGACCCATCTTCTTTAAGACTTAAGCTCTCGGAAGATGGCAATCTAGTCCTGCTGGAAGATTCCTCCAACATCACCTTTTGGTCGACCAATTTGACATCTTCAGCGTTAAATTTAACTGAAGCAGTACTTGGGGATGATGGGAATTTTGTTTTAAGAGATAGGACAAATCCCGCTTCTATATTTTGGGAGAGTTTCGACCATCCAACAGATACATGGCTTCCAGGTGGGAAGCTTGGGATCGATGAGGTCGCCGGAAAACGACAGCAACTCATTTCATGGAAAAATTCACAAGATCCAGCACCTGGTCTGTTCTCGTTGGGAATAGACCCAAACGGAAGCAATCAATATTTTTTGGAGTGGAACAGATCCCAGATCTATTGGAGTACTGGAGTTTGGAATGGAAAAATTTTCAGCTTAATTCCTGAGATGAGATCGAACTATATCTATAACTTCAGTTTTGTTTCAAACGAAAAAGAAAGATATTTTACTTATTCTCTCTATGATAACTCTATCCGTTCAAAATTTGCGATAAGCTTTGAGGGACAGGTCCAGCAAGTGACGTGGTTGGAAAACACTTGGGATTGGAATTTGTTTTGGGCTCTACCAAAGCAGCTATCTGACGTCTATGCTTTGTGTGGTGCATTTGGCGCGTACCGTGAGAATTCCCCTCAGCATTGTGAGTGTCTAAAAGGTTTTGAGCCTTTTGCAATGCAAGAAACCCTCCTAAATGATTGGTCAGGTGGGTGCATGAGGAAATCCCCATTACAATGTGAAAATAGTACCTATGCCAACGGCGTAGAAGATTGGTTCTTGAAAATACCAAACGTGAGATTGCCTGTTAATTCCATAGTATATTCGGCAGTAAGTGCTAGGAATTGTGAAGGGGCTTGCATGAATAATTGTTCTTGCTCGGCTTATGCCTATAACAGCAGCGGCTGTGTGATATGGCAGGGAGGCCTTTTGAACTTACACCAACTCTCAGATGGTGATGATTCTGGGCATGACATCTTTCTCAGGCTTGCTGCTGCTGAGAAGCCAAGAACCAAAGGCAGGACGAACGAATTTACACAAATTTATGTTGTTTTTCATTTCAACATAATCCTTAATTCTCTGTCATGGCTGAGCTAATATTTATTCTTGTCATTGTAATTAGGCAAAACTTGGAAAGTATGGGTTATAGTAGCTGCTGTGGTCTCCTCAACGGGGCTAATCTTATGCCTCTCCATTTATTTCTCAAGAAAAGGAAAGGTCAGACCCAGAGGTACGTGTGAACGTTTTAATCATTTAGGGAAATTACCTTTAAAGAATAACTACGAAGTCTAGGATTGAAAAACAAAAATTTAAAACTGTGACAAGCCCTCGTTCTTAAGAATGTCTCTCTCTCTTTTCTCACGGGCTGATCATGGAAAGCAAGTTCATCAGTTGGTGAAGCTAGTGTTTCAAGGTCTTGAAACTATTTGATAAATGACTATGAATTACAAAATTGCTTATCCTTATTTGTAGAAATAGATAAACTCAAGGGCTGATCATGAAAAGCAAGTTCGTTGGTTCATGAAGCTAGTGTTTCAGGTCTTGAAACTATTTGATAAATGACTATGAATTACAAAATTGTTAATCCTTATTTGTGGAAACAGATAAATAAACATAGTTATCTTTGGCCTATTAGCATTGCTTATTGTGATTTAACTAAAGCTATGGTGTCATTTTTTTTGGATCAAGCATTGGATTTCTCACTAAAGTGACAAGTACTAACTATTCTATATCAAACAGGAGACGAGACTTCAAGCCAAAATCTATTTTTGCATGATTTTAATATTGAACTTCATGCAATTGATGATGAAATGAACTCCAACAATCATTTGAAAAATAGAGAGAAGAAGGACGTCGAGTTGCCAGTATTTAGTTATGAAAGTGTATTAGAAACAACTAATAATTTTTCTACTACAAATAAGCTTGGAGAAGGTGGTTTTGGACCTGTTTACAAGGTACATTTCATATAGGTGATGAATATACTTTGGATTCTAATTGGAAATTCAACAATGAGAAACTTTGATAGAAGTTTATGTAGCTTTTGTTCTCTTTATAGGGAAAATTATTCAAAGGACAAGAAATTGCCGTGAAGATGCTCTCAAAAAGATCTAGACAAGGGATTCAAGAGTTCAGAAATGAGATAATACTAATCTCAAAGCTCCAACATAGAAATCTTGTCAAGCTCTTAGGTTGTTGCATTGAACGAGAGGAAAAAATATTGGTATATGAGTACATGCCCAATAAAAGTTTGGACCTCTACCTCTTTGGTACGTAAATGTTTACTTATATACATGTGTATATATGCATGCAAGTTTGTGTATTTGTCTATTTATATGCTTTTTGGATATTGTGTGCTAATATCTTTATTGTCCTATTTAAATAGATCCAACGAAGAAAGCCATGTTGAATTGGAAAACACGCATTTACATTATTGAAGGGATTGCTCAAGGACTTCTTTATCTTCATCAATACTCAAGGTTGCGAATCATACATAGAGATTTAAAACCTAGTAATATTCTCTTAGATAGCAATATGACTCCAAAAATATCAGACTTTGGTATGGCTCGAATGGTTGGAGATAATGAGACTCGAGCAAACACAAACCGAATTGTTGGCACTTAGTAAGTACATAACTATTTTCACATCTAATATTGCATTTGCTTGTTAATTGTTTTATCAAATTACTAAAAGATATGCATTAAACTATTGAATCTAGTGGATATATGTCTCCTGAATATGCAACAGAGGGTTTGTACTCAATAAAGTCTGATGTGTTCAGCTTTGGAGTATTGCTACTAGAGATTATCAGTGGTAAAAAGAGTACTGGCTTTTATAACAGTGATTCTCTTAATTTGCTTAATCATGTGAGTGACTTTTATATCCTCTTCTCTTTTAATTGTATTCTGTTATTTAAATTCAAGTTTCAGCAAAATTTACATTTATTTTGGAATGAAACTAGGCTTGGGAGTTATGGAGAGAAGATCGAAGCTTGGAGTTGATGGATCCAGCCATTGGAAATCCTTCTTATTCTATTGTGTTCAGACTCATTAACATTGGCCTTCTTTGTGTCCAACACAAGACGACCGATCGGCCAACTATGTCGGATGTGGTTTCGTGGATTAGCAACGAATTTGCACCTCTGCCTGCACCCAAGCAACTAGCCTTTAGCACATGTCAAAATGTGGACACAAATTCAAGTAAAGCGGATAACTCCTCAACAAACAGCATCACTGTTTCAGTAATGAAACCTCGATAATCAATTCATATATCAAAGAGAAGAAGTGTGTTGAATCAAATGAGAATGAACCATTCCAATTATACCAAATTTGATCTTTCGCTGATCAAATTGCACCTTATCTGTGATTTCATTTTTTGTCAAAAAGTGGAGGATAAAACATGATTTGACAGCATTGCTTCTTGGCCATTTCGTGAACACATTCGTTAGTTCTTCTAATGAAACAAAGGGTTCATACTGTATGCTCAGGTTAAAGAGCCATATGCAAACATTTAACTGTCTGCATTAATAAAAGTAAGATGTACAAAAAGGACGAAGGGCTGGAAACAAATGGAACCGCTAGTTCCTCGTATGAACAAAACATTCTAGTTGTTGTCAACTCCGAACAAAACTAAGATGCAAACAAAGCTACCTAGGCAGGGAGTGTGAGTTGTAGTGTTATTCGACAGAACATGCTTCTTTTTCTATAAAAGGCTCATTGCATCACAAGAAAGAGCTAAAGGGATAACCATGGTGTTAGTAGAATTCTAAATGCAAATGAACATATTAAACAAATAATATAACGATGAGAAAATATCATCTCATAAAAATTAATGATTGTTAGGCTAATTAAATATTAATAGTAAACTAATATTAAAATTTATCTAACAAATCAAAACAAAGTTAAACATAACTAAATGCAACTAAACTTAAATAAATAAAGTAAATCCAAAAAGAATACTGGAGTATCCGATTTCACCATAATCATTATATATGAATTCCAAATGTTTATACTTATAAGAACAATAGTACCAATGTGATAATGAAATTTTCTAATTTTTTACTATCAGATCTGTAAGTATGCAAACTTACTCAATTTATCACACTATTATATTTCTATGTAAATTGAAATAAAAAAAAAGTGCATTAGAATTTATGAACATTTTTAGTTTATAATAATTCTTTCAATCACTTTATTATTGAAAGCAACATAAACAATATAGTATATCTCTATTTACATTTGATTTATAAATATATGTTAAAAGAAGTAATTGTATATCACCTCTTAGTCTTAAACATGCATATCATATAATTCAAATAGTGACCAGTTACTTAGAAGTATTAAACATAATAATATATAACTAACATGAATATAATATCTTGTAGAACATAAAAATCATGAAATTTATATTATCATGATTAGGTTATATCTTAGCCCTAACAAAAGAAACTTAGAATGTAATAAAAAAAAACAAAAATAATGATAAGAATGAAACTAAGTATCTTGAATTAATGAACAAGAGGTTTGTCACCCATTTTATTGTATCTTTAAGAAATTGTTGAATTCCTAACTTCTTTCTTGTGTTGTGCATTAAATTCTCTCATTTTTTTTTGCCTCCTCTTTCTTCTTAAAAAAGTTCAAAAGAGAGCGAAGGATATTGGATTGACCTTATTCACTTTACTTTTGCTCTTTTTCTTCATATCCAAATAATCTCCTAGACTAAAATGAACCATTAATTACCAAACAAAAGTGAGATTCATCCTTTTTAGCATGAACGTTTGCAATGACGTAAAGAGATTCATCCATTTAGCTCCATCCACACTTTATTCACTAAGTTACATCTTGTTTGCCCGTCTAACTTTTTTTTTTATCTTTGACATCAATAGGTTTCATAGCAATATTTATAATCGGGTCATTTTAAAGGCCTACTCGTGTTCTGTTGAAGAAGTTTTTGGTCTTGACATTGGTAGTTCAAAATCTAATATAAGTACTACCAGTTATAGTTGACATTGTATTGAGTGGATAACTAAAAGATATAATATATAATCTAAGAAGATTATATATATTTCCCTGCAAACAGGGTCATCATTCTCAAGAGTATATGTTGTATAAAACAAATTGGTTGCAATATGTCACATTATAATGCCTTGGTCATAATCAACATCAACAATATAAAAGATCAATGCACTAATATTATTATTCCAATTGTTATGCTGTAAAAACCACTCACCTTAGGTTGAACTTATCCTCCTCAAAATGTCAAGGTCATCATCTGCGAGAATAGGTTTTATTTTCAGCTCATTAAAGATAGAATCGCACTCGCCTTTTGGAATCGGATTCTAGGAAATGAATTTCAAACCATCATAGTCGTCCTGAAGCCCAGTCCCTCAATCAATTTACGACCAAAAAGATCTATGAATGTAAATTTTGTCCGTGGTCGTTCGTTTGAACAATAATCGACCAAATTGTATGTTTGCAAACCACCTTCGAAATAGGATTCATATACTCATTTGACATTTAGTTTCTTTAAACTAAGAAGGTACCTTTAGATGAAGAGAAAGCATTTGGCTATCCAATGAGATAAACTTAATGATCTTATGGTTGTTAGCCATGCTTTTCATTTCTTCGAAATCTTCAAGGGTTTGACCATGGATCTCATCTTCAGTTTCTGTAAGAGTGAAAAGAGCCAGGTAGATTTCCGTAGGAAAGACTTGGAGATGCCTTAGAGTGCTAGTAGCTCAACTCAACTTCATCTACTGAATTTTCTATACGAAGGTTACGTTATACTCGGTTAGAACGTCACCTAGGGCCTGACTACACAAACTTGAAGAACGTAATCCGGGACCTAAACATACAAAGTTCATGGAGGACTACACCTCACAGAAAGAGGAACATCTCCTATTCTAGATAGAATTGAGATAAGAATTTGAATGTACTGTAATTACTATTTCATCATAGTAGAAGAATTGCTCATTGATATTGTGGAGATCGGGAGATCAACCTTGAATCATGTAAATCATGTTTCTTTTCTCTAATTCTCTTTGTGTGTGTTCTTGAGATGACGAGTGTCTAGAATTGCTTATGAATTGTTGCTTTCAATGTAACAAATTTAAATTTTGTTTAAGGTCCCTCTCCATTTAAAAACAAAAAGCAAAACAAAAACAAAAAAGTCTATTTTTATATTGGAATGGCTTTCCAACGGTATCTTTCACTCATTCTAGATTCATTCCGGAGAAACACCCCGGACGGAATTTTTCGCGAAATTTCAAAAACTCTGGTCAAAAACCCCCGCAGTCTCACGTTGGGTGCGGTGAGAGGTGGAACCAGTCTAGAAGGACCACACCAAGGCAGGTAGGACACAGGGCCAGCTTTGATACCATATTAGAAACTGAAGGGCCCAACTAAAATATAGAACTGTGCAATAATGGGTTGTTAGTGGAAGTTTATAAGGCCAGACTCTCCTATCGCCTTACCCAATGTGTGATTGGATATTTCAACACTCCAACATGGGGCAAATCAATTGATATTTGTTCCTTCCCGACCCTTGAAAGCCAGTTTCAAGTCTGACCAATTGAATATTAATCGTGATAATGAACGCTGACGGTTGACTGTTGTTGACTTGATGTCCAACTTAGATGCATCACAAAAAAGCTTTCAGCGTTTGCCAAAGGATCAATAAGGAATAGTGAGCAATGACCTCCCTACAGCTTACGTTCTTAGGAGCTGCCACATGTGGACCAAACCGCACTTTTTGGTTGGGAGGAGGAATGTTGACAAAATTATCGAGACCCGACGGCGGAAATCAATTGATCCAATCTCTTTCCCTCGGCGGCACGTTCAAACTTGGAAGCCTGTATCAAGTCTGACGAGTTGAAAATTAATCATGATTATGACGGTCAAGAACAAGGAACAGTATGCTTAGGACGAGGGTCTGGGAAGTATAAATCAAAGCCTAAGTTTTCTTTCTTTCATTCATTTCATTTCTAGATCTTTATACTTCCGGTGCTGGCTGTTAAGAGACCCGATTGAATCGGTGTACGACCAAGCCTTTGCGCATCTTTGTTCTGCTTCTAATCCTGTCTTACTGGAGAGAATGCTTCTAACCCTCTGCAGGTCCGTATCTTGTATTTGCAGCGTAGCAATTTCTCACTCGACTCCTTCTAATTCTTATTAACCTTTTTGAACGCGATGTATTTGAAACCTGCCATGATACTGAAGAGAAAAAAATGAGAAGCTAATGAAAATTTTCCTTCATCATCAACTGTAAATTATTCGTGATTTTGACAGCAACGTCAGGCTTCAGAACGACTTCTCTCAACTCTGAACTTGGATATGTGCAAGTCTCCGAAAAGGGATATAGAGCATTCGACAAAGCAATAAGCTAGAAGCCGACATTTTCGTAAGTCAAAGTTTTCTTGGTCCCATACATGGAAGTTAGAGAGAGATGGATACCAAAGTGATTAAGCCATGGCTCCTCTTTGTTCTCCTTCTGGTCCTGCCTCCTTACGGAGCATCCCTCTCCATTTTAGGTGATACGCTCTCAGTAGGCCAGTCTCTTTCAGAGAGCGAGAGCATAACATCTAAAGGAGGATATTTTGATCTTGGTTTCTTCAAACCAGGAAATTCTTCAAGAACCTACCTAGGTATCTGGTTCAGAAAGTTAGGTCAGAAGAACGTTGTTTGGGTAGCAAATAGAGAAAATCCTTCGTCTGATTCCTCTTCCTTAAGATTTACACTCTCAGAAGATGGCAATTTAGTCCTGCTTAAAGTTTCCTCCAACATCACCTTTTGGTCGACCAATTTGACATTTTCCGCTTCAAATCTAACTGAAGCAGTACTTCGTGATGATGGGAATTTGTTTTAAGTGATAGGACGAATCCCGCTTCTGTGTTTTGGGAGAGTTTCGACCATCCAACAGATACATGGCTTCCAGGGGGGAATCTTGGGATCGATAAGGTCACTGGAGAGCCACAGCAGCTCATTTCATGGAAAAATTCACAAGATCCATCGCCTGGTATGTTCTCATTGGGATTAGACCCAAACGGAAGCAATCAATTTTTCTTAGACTGGAATAGATCCCACATATATTGGAGTTCTGGAGTTTGGAATGGAAGAACTTTAAGCTCAATTCCAGAGATGACAATGAACTGTCTTTAACTTCAGTTCAAACGAAAAAGGAAGATATTTTACTTATTCTCTCTATGATAACTCTACCCTTTCAAAATTTTCGATATCATCTGCAGGACAGATCCAAGAAGTGGTGTGGTCGGTTTCGGGTTGGAAGTTATTTTGGAATCAACCAAGGGAGCCTTGTGAGTGTCTACAATTAAACCCTTTTCAATGCAAGAAACCCTCCTAAATGATTGGTCAGTTGGGTGTGTGAGGAGATCCCCATTACAATATGAAAATAGTACCTATGCAATGGAGGAAAAGATTGGTTCTTGCAAAAACCAAACGTGAGATTGCCTGTTAATTCCATAGTACATTCGGCAGCAAGTGCTAGGGATTGTGAAGGGGCTTGCATGAATAATTGTTCTTGCACGGCTTATGCCTATAACAGCAGCAGGTGTTTGATATGGCAGGCAGACCTTTTGAACTTACACCAACTCTCAGATGGTGATGCTACTGGACAAGATATCTTTCTCAGACTTGCTGCTGCTGAGAGGCCAAGAACCAAAGGCAGGACGAACGAATTTACGCAAACTAATGTTATTTTTCATCTCGACCTAATACTTAATTCTCTGTCATGGCTGAGCTAATACTTATTCTTGTCAATGTAATTAGGCAAAACTTGGAAAGTACGGGTTACTGTAGCTGCTGCGGTCTCCTCAACAGGGCTAATCTTATGCCTCTCCATTTACTTCTCAAGAAAAGGAAGGCTACCTAGAGGTACGTGTGAACGTTCTAATCATTTAGGGAAATTACCTTTAATGAGTAACAAGAAAGTCTAGGATAAAAAACAAAAATTAAAAACTATCACAAGCCCTCATTCTTAAGAATGTCACTCTTACTCCTTTCTCACAGGCTAATCATGAAAAAGCAAGTTCATCAGTAGTTGAGGCTAGTGTTTTAGGGTCTTGAAATTATTTGATAAATGATTATGAATTACAAAAATTTTAATCCTTGTGTAGAGGTAGATAAATAAACATACTTATCTTTGGCCTATTGGCATTGCTTATTGTGATTTATTTAAAGCTAATGGTGTCATTCTTTTGGATCAAGCATTAGATTTCTCTTTAAAGTGACAAGTTCTAACCATTCTATATTAAACAGGAGACAAGGCTTTACGCCAAAATTTATTTTTGCATGATTTTAATATTGAACTTCATGCAATTGATGATGTAATGAACTTTAACAATCATTTAAAAAATAGAAAAAAGAAAGACGTTGAGTTGCCAATATTTAGTTACAAGAGTGTATCAGAAACAACTAATAATTTTTCTATAGCAAATAAGCTTGGAGAAGGTGGTTTTGGACCTGTTTACAAGGTACATTTCATATATGTGATGATTATACTTTGGATTTTATCTAGAAAATCAACAATGAGAAACTTTCATTGAAGTTTATATAGTTTTTGATTCTCTTTATAAGGAAAACTATTCAAAGGACAAGAAATAACTGTGAAGATGCTCTCAAAAAGATCTAGACAAGGGATTCAAAAGTTTAGAAATGAGATAATACAAATTGCAAAACTCCCACATAGAAATCTTGTCAAGCTCTTAGGTTGTTGCATTAAACGAGAGGAAAAAATATTAATATATGAGTACATGCCCAATAAAAGTTTGGACCTCTACCTCTTTGATACATAAATATTTATTTATATACATGTGTATGTATCCATGCAAGTTTGTGTATTTGTCCATTTATATGGTTCTTGGATCTTGTGTGCTAATATCTTTGATTTTGTATCCAAATAGATCCAACCAAGAAAGCTATGTTGGATTGGAAAACATGCATTTGCATTATTGAAGGGATTGCTCAAGGATTTCTTTATCTTTCTCAATACTCAAGGTTGTGAATCATAGAAATTTAAAACCTAGAAATATCCTCTTAGATAGCAATATGACTTCAAAAATATTAGACTTTGATATGGGTCAAATGGTTGGAGACAATGAAAGTCAAGCAAACACAAACTGAATTGTTGGTACTTAGTAAGTACATAACTATTTTCACATCTAATATTGCATTTGCTCATTAATTGTTTTATCAAATTACTAAAAAATATGCATTAACTATTGAATTCAGTGGATATATGTCTCCAAAATATGCAACAAAGGGTTTGTACTTAATAAAGTCTGATGTGTTTAGCTTTAGAGTATTGCTACTAGAGATTATCAGTAGTAGAAAGAATATTAGCTTTTATAATAGTGTTTCTCTCAATTTGCTTAATTATGTGAGTAGCTTTTGTATCTTCTTTTTTCTTTTAACTGTTTTCTAGTATTTAAATTTTAACACCTTTAAATTTCAACAAAATTTACATTTATTTTTTAAATGAAACTAGGCCTAGGATTTATGGAGAGACGATCAAAGCTTGGGGTTGATGGATGCAGCAATTGGAGGTCCTTCTTCCAGCTCTATTGTGTTTAGACTCATTAACATTGGCCTTCTTTATGTCCAATACAAGCTGGCCGATCGGCCAACTATGTCGGATGTGGTTTTGTGGATTAGCAACGAATACACACCTTTGCCTATACCCATGCAACCAGCGTTTAGCACATGTCAAAATGTGGACTCAAATTCAACAATTGGTAAGCAAATAACTCTTCAACAAACAGCATCACTATTTCAACAAGATGACCAATTCATATAAAAGAGAGGAAGTGCATTGAATCAAATGAACTACTTCAATTATATCAAATTTGATCTTTCACTGATCAAATTGCACCTTATCTATGATTTCATCTATTGAATCCAAAATCTCTAGAACTACTACATCCTTCAATTCACTCATTGTCTTTTGGTGATAAAGGTTGAGTAGTTGTATTAATTTTATTTGTATATTCGATTTGGTGACATACTCTCTTCAACTTATTAGTAAAGCTAATAAGGATATTGATGTGCATAAGTTGAATCCATGTATTATAATATTGAATGGACAAAAGAAAAAGAAAAAAAGACATTACATATTATAAGTGGCTAACACCAATTGGTTTGTCTTAACATGCTTTTTGAGAACGATCGGCATGGAATCCGACAATCCTCTCCCTTCATCAGATCCTCACAAAAGGGTCTGTTCAAAGGATTGGAAGAGGGATGAGCGAAGTTACTTTTTAAGCTCGCAGAGAACCCACTATAACAAAGTTGGAATTCCTGAGTAAAGAAAGATCAACATCCAATTTTGATTATTTGATTTCTTGTCATTCTGTACAAATGTTATTATGACACAGTTTTCAACTCTGACCCGAGAGACCAAAAGTAAGAAAAAAGTTGGTTATTACCTCCAGCGCACGCAACTACCGCTTTAGAGTTCAGCAGCTGACCGAAGAACAAAGTTCAAGTTCACGGAGACTAGCCAAGCTGATGGTAAAAAGCCAACGACAACTACAGACAAATGGTGGGTCTGGGTTCGATTTTTCTACCGACGACTACTAACCCATCCTAAAACCAAAACCCACTTTGGTAAACAAGACCCAGAAAGATAATAGCCCGAAAGGGAGACCATCTGAAACTCGACCATTCTCTCAAGTTAGTTCTGTTCCCAGGATCACCAACCTTTTAGCTTTCCAAAATGAAGACAATAGCAGATGAATGGAACCCCAAAAAATTGCCTGAGTTAAATATATATACAACTTAAAGGAGGTATTCATTAAGTATAAGTCTTTATTTAAGAACAGTGGTTGACAATTAGCACAAGCAAGCTGCGGATATTCTGGTATATACACGACATCATCAGCCTAATATTAGGCATGAACTCAAGAAGTATCTATAGAGTTTTTTAGGCCTGGTCCGGAAAGAGTTGGAAGAAGGTGGAAGCATAGTTTATTTGCTTGACGAGGTCTTGCGTATGGGAAACTTCAAGCTAGTATTCAGTGCTTGAGTGGTCCAATCCTAAACAACGCGGCTAGGATGCGTCTCTATCCTTATCTTGCTTGGGCAATTTCCGTCTGAGAAGTGAAAATCTGGTTGGGTGTAGCAGCTAGTCGGACCCCACTTTGTGCTAGCCTCTTTTCCACAATTGGAAGCCGGGAAAGAAAATAATCGTCTGTAACAAAACAAACAAAGAATGACTTTGACAGAGGACAAAGAGTGGTTTCCCAGAGACAGATGATAAGCTTAGCTATCAAGCAATGAGCCGTAGCTATCTGATTAAGGGAAGCGATGACGAGTTATGCAAAATGATCATGTGGAACATTTACCATAGGCTGGACGGTTGCTTCAGATGCTGGACTCGGTTGGCCATGTGAAGGAGAAACTACTAAATGACATTAGCAGAAACCCAACAAATGGGTTGACCACTGGACTTCGAAATTCAACAAGAGGGTTCGAATATTTAAAGTAAGTTTCAAAAGCAAGGGCAGAAAAATAATGGATGGTATTTTTCCAGTCATAGTGGATGAGTTTTGTTCTTGGTGCAATCATTTGCAGACGTTAACCTGCATACGATGCTTTAGGCTGTAACTAGTTGTTCTGGGCATCAATACGCCTCTAAAGCTAAATTTCAACAAATTGTAGCCTCACATGTACCTTGAGGCCCTGATATCAGTGATGGGTTTTTCCAGAGGTTCAGGTATACCTAGGCAAATTATAATGTAGTACAACAGTGCCAACTTCATTCTTTAAAAGTTTCAATCTTGATTTACTCGGAGTAATAAACATAAATAGACGGGCTGTAAAAATTGAGATGTCAACAGAAAAGACAATATACCTCCCAGAGTGGTTCCTGGTGTTGCATTTCTATATGCAAACTTGCATGCCAGGCTAATACTTTCAGAAGCATACCTGTAGAGTTAGAAGCAACCCCGTCATGTCTATTAATTCCCTTATTATAGAATACAAATGGAATCAGTTTCTTTTTCTCTATCTGAGGTAGAAAAACTGGTAATGAATGTCAACATGATCAATAATGCTCATCTTCCATGCTAATTTGACTGGTTTTTTATGGGCAAAACACATTCGACCAAGTAAACCAACCCTCCTTTTAACCATCATACCCAACCATCATTTATTCAGTATAATTTGCAAGTCAAGTTATTCATATTGTCCTTTTACAAGTACTCTCTCCTTGCTATGTCCCTTTTCTTAAGTGGAAAAACCAAAACCAAGTGTGTCACTCCATTCCTTAGATTTCAGGAACCAAACAAGTTTATTTCTCTCTGCTTCCACCATCAAGTTTTATTAATGTCTACCCTCTTATAAATACCCAACAAAATGGTAATCAATAAACTATTTGGCACATGTATCACAAAATAATCTTATAAACTATTTGTCATCATTCTTATATAAGTTAATGTGGTACATTATTTGTGGAAGTACATATGAGGCCTGTCAGCAATTACAACCTCAAAGCTTGACTACAGACACCAAGACAGGGAACAAAGCATCCAAAGGAGTGACAGTATGTTCTTACGGGTCTGGACAAGCAGTATCATTATGCGTGCAGTTTTCCCATGTTGCTATGTCATTAGACCAGCTATCCTATAGAAAAGAAGTAAAATCAGAGAAAATAGAAGCAGCAAGTTATCACACTGCTGCAGAGGAATGTATGGGCAGAATCAAAACTTTATTTTTTTTCTTCCACTACTTGACTGCTTCAATACAACTAGGAAACACAACTTTGAATTAAAAAAAAAAGAAGAAAGACCTAGGAATGAATTTAAGTCTCAATATAAGCTTCACAAGCAGTAGTCTTTAGAATGACTAAACATAACGTACTGTAATGTTTCTCTGAATGGCTTTTATCATGATCTCAAGATCTGACTTGTAGAACATATTCAACCCAGAGTCAATGATCATGTCAACCCATACCTAGAACAAAACCAAATGACGAAAAGAAAACATTACAATTTTACCCCTTGCATTCTATCTTATTTAAAAATTATTTCTCAGACTTAAAGAAGAGGCATTAAACCTCATCAATGTTGTGGACAAACTGAGACATAGGATTTTCTGTAAAATATAACTAAGAATTGGCATTTGTGACACCCGCTTCATGACACTAATCATCTATAGCCACATCTCTATCCACTTTACTCTCTCATCAATACACAAGTTTTTGTTCTCTAAATCTTAGATTAAGAAAAAAAAAATTAAAAAATCAAGATCAGCATAGACTTCTGGATATACAAAGCCACATATGTTATATCACATGTGATGAAATGATATGATTGTGCTACACAATGAAGGGGTGCTTCCCTTCCCTGGCAAGTCCTTGCCCATGGGATAAACCAAAGCTGTCCTCTTCATCTTAAACATTAAAATTTAATATGCACATGTTAACCGAGTTTCATGTTTATTTGATAGGCTCTTATACCTTGTTATCAAGTACAAGTAGAGAGAGAAGTACACACTTGTAGAAGTATCAAGACTTACATGGTGGATATTTGTCTTCCGCCGGTACCATGGGACTATTACTGTGTTCCCACCTTCATCTCCGGTGAAACCAACATGTAGAGGCTTTCATCCAAAAAAAAAAAAAAAAAGGAAGCTTAAATGAAAAGAAAACCTTAAGCATTCATAGAAAATTTAGCTTCATGGACACAGCACGATTTGTATACTTATGCATAATTCCATAGAACCCACTATCACATTGTCATTGTACGCATGTATTGGGAGTGCAGAAACAAAAGTGAAATGCAAAGAACAAGATTTAGTTTATAATTTAACATCATTACTTCAGTTAAAATATGTCTATCCTCTTCAAGGATGACTATTACTGGGTCCAAGATTATATATAGATAGAATAAACCACCAAACATACCATCCTTTTTTATGCAAAATTCCAGCATTTGCTGAAAGTGACTGCCAAAGTTAAATTCCCATGCGAGCCAGTGGAATAAAACTCAAACAAATAACGATTTCATATTCAAAAATAAAATTTCATTTTACAAAGAAAAATGAAAAAATAATTCAAGGGAAGAAATTAATCTAGACGTTACATGGTTCATCAAAGCTTGAATTAGATGAAAAGTCCAATTAGTTTGCTACTGCATCCTTTGCATCTTCAAACTGCCTTGAAGTTTTGAACTGTCAGTAGGGCGAACAAACCTAATGGACATCCCCAATGAAATGTGATAAGAACATTAATGCCTCTGTCAAGGTGTCTGATTTTGACAAAATGGATCAAAGTTACACAACTTACCATACACATCATGTGAAACTGTTGAATCTAGTGATTTAAAGTACATACAGTGGAAATTTAGGTTGTTCTTTTGATAAGCCAATGTGAGTTGCATGGTATAGTTGTAAATTGCTCCAGTTACACACATATCTTTATGTCCAGCAGCATCATGACAGTCTCCTGTAAAGGTAGTATAGAGAATTATGTTTGTCCAAAAGATAGATTTGGATTTTACCAAAACAACAGAAATTATATTACATCTTTTCTCTAGTATGTTATCCTCAATGTTTAGGCTTGCAACTCACAACATATAACTCTAGTATGTTATCCTCAATGTTTAGGCTTGCAGCTCACAACATATAACTATTTATCTTGAAATGCAATGATCCATATAATTGAATAACCATCGAATTAGCAACTAAGTGATATAAATATAATTAATAAAATCCTACTCGTGATTCACTTTTTAGCAGTAAAGTACGAACATAAGAGGGTAGAAAGGTGATACTGGAACGAATGTATGATTCAAATTGCAAATATGCTTACATAAGGAATAATCTTTTCCACGTTAATCATACCATCATGTGAACTTTTTCTTAATAAACTTTCCAACAACATCAACAAAACTGAATGCAGAAGTAGTAGCCCTCTGATCACCTAAGTAAACCACCATAAGTCTTCGTCCCAACTTATTGAGGTTCGCTATGTTGGCTTTCTTTTACATCACTTTGCTCTATCTAAGGCAACATCCAGACGACCAAAGTGAACTGAGTTACTAATACCAAAACTTTGAAAACTCACCCCACCAAATAAATGATCAACCCAATTTTCCAGAGTACCTATGCTATGTACCGGACAAGATAAGGAAGCACAGGTCACTCGTGACATTATTAAGACGGACTAGAGAAGAGAAATGAATAGCGTCTTCAAATAAGACAGAGCATGCTCAAAGCCAAGCTTACTGCAGTATTTGTAGTTACACAAAAAATCTGGTGTGTCAATATAATGCAAAGGACCGCTCCAACGCCAGTGATAGTAACGACGAATCTCATCAGGCCAGGAGCAAACAGCCGCAAGATCACCCCCAGCAGAGTCAGGAAGCAATTCCTTCACAGCGGCCAGGGCATCCTCTGTTAGAAGTCCCTGGAAAAACCCGAAAGTGCTTCATCAAGTTCCCATTCTCTCAATAAACTACAGCACACACACAAATCACAACTCGCTCGTCAAACCATGACTCTTAATAAACGACTCGCCGCAAAATATAACTATAAGATCATGGAACTAATAATAATCAAAAAAAGTATCTGGAGGTTTGATAATTTGGCCTCATTTTCATCCCTACCTTGTCAAAATGTTAACTTTTCTCTACGACAATTTTTTTTTTTTCAAATCCATATCAGTATCAATTGATCAAATACCAAGGCAAGACTTACAACCTGACCCTAACTCTGATTATCCCAGCAGCTGGAACGGGCTCAGAGAGCCCGGATGCGTAATGCGGGGGCTTTCCCCTTGCACGTTTCGTTCGTTTGGTACCCAAATTTATAAGCTTAATGCTTCCGATTCCAGAGGAAAATGCATATAAATATTTTATCATTTTTTTTTTTGGCTAAAAGAACCGAGTTCTTTCAATCTTATTACTTAGAAATCTCTGGTCAAAAAACCTACTATCTTATTACTAACAGGCGATGGATGAAGTTTCAAAATCTCTAGTCAAAAATCTGTGAGCGAATTCAATGATCCATTCTCTCTCCCTACCCAACAAGTCAAACACGGAAGCCTGTTTCTGGTCTAACAAGTTGAATATTAATCATGATGATGAACGCTTGTGGTTCATTGTTGCTGACTACTCGACACGTTCAAACTTGGAAGCCGGGTTCGTGAGTTTAAATTAATCGTGATGATGATGACTTCAAGAGCAATGAACAGTACGCGCCACATGAGGGTCTGGAAGGAGAAATCAACGCCCAAGTTTTCTCTCTCTCATTCATTTCTAGCATCATTATTCTCCAGGCACTTTGCTGTAATTACCACTTCTGGTGCTGACTGTTAGAGACCCGATGGATCGGTGTACAACTAAGCCGTTGCTCTTCTTTGTTGGGCTTTTAATCCTGTCTTACTAGACAGAATGCTTCTGCATCGTAGGAGATACCCGCTGCAGGTCAGTATCTTGTATTTGCAGTGTAGCAATTTCTCACTCGGCTCCTTCTATTTCTTATTGACTCTTTTGAACGTGGAGTATTTTGAAACCTGCAATAATAATGAAGAGAAAATACTGAGAAGCGAATGAAAATTTTCCTTTATCATCGACTATAAGTAATTTGTGATTTTGACCGCAAATTCAGGCTTCAGAACAACTTCTCTCAACTCTGTCCTTGGATATGTGCAAGTCTCTGAAAAGGGTTATAGAGCATTCGACAGAGCGATAAGCTAGAAGCAGACATTTTTGTAAGTCAAAGTTTTCTTGCTGTCATTCATATAAGTTACAGAGGGATGGATACCAAATTGATTAAGCCATGGCTCATTTTTGTTATCCTTCTGGTCCTGCCTCACTACGGAGCATTCCTCTCCGCTTTTGGTGATACCCTTTCCGCAGGACAGTCTCTTTTAGAGAGCGAGAGCATAATATCTAAAGGAGGCGATTTTGAGCTTGGTTTCTTCAAACCAGGAAATTCTTCAAGAATCTACCTAGGCATCTGGTATACAAGGTTGGATAAGAAGTGATAGAAATCAAAGGTAGAGATGATCGGTTGGAAAAGCTCAAGAACCCTAGATTGATCTTGTGTAAAAATTCTCCGATAATCTTTCATTGATTTAATCACAGACATATATAATCATTTTACAAGAGTTAAATTAGGAATGATTTATACAATAAAAAACCGAATCATGATCTTTACAAATTTATAGATTCGAACGGAAAAGGAAACCGGCGACAACGGCGACAGTCGCGGCTTCTCACGATCGCGCACAAATGCGACTGTGGGTCGGGTTGTGGATCCGGGTCAGCTACGGCTGATGTGGCCTAAGGCTGACGTGGATGCCAGCGTGGAGGCTGACGTGGCAGAGCCTTCTGGACCATCAACTTAGATCGAATAAGCATGAAGCGAGCGGAGGAGAGGCTTTTGGTGAAGATATCGGCAGGTTGGTCAATAGTGGAGATAAACTGGAGAAATAGTTGACCACGAGCTAAACGTTCACGAACAAAGTGAAAGTCGATCTCAATGTGCTTGGTGCGAGCATGGAAGATTGGATTGGCGGTGAGATAGAGCGCCGACATGTTGTCACACCAGAGCGTGGGAGGTTGAGGAGGAAGAGCATGGGAGGTTGAGGAGGAAGAGCATGAAGATCTCTAAGAAGATACTCAATCCACATGATTTCGGCTGTGGTGTCAGCTAACGATTTGTATTCTGCTTCAGTGCTGGAGCGAGCAATAATGCACTGTTTACGAGAACTCCAAGAGATCAAATTGCAACCAAGGAAGATGCAAAATCCACCGACGGAGCGACGATCATCACGATCACTAGCCTAACCAGCATCTAAGAACGCATGAAGGGAGATGGTAGGACCCCGAGTAAGGAGAAAGCCAAGTCGGGGAGTGTCGGTTAAGTAGCGAAGTATGCGTTTCATAGCTTGCCAATAGGCGGTGGTGGGATTGTGAAGGAACTAGTAGGCGGTGTTGACGGAGTAGGCAATATCTGGATGAGTGAGGGTAAGATATTGGAGGGCACCAACAATGCTGTGGTAAAGGATGGGATCGGGGAGGGGATCTCCAGAATGGATAGAAAGAGGTTCATCAGTGGAGCAGGGTGTGGAGATGGCCTTGGCGTTAGTCATTTTAGCTCGAGCAAGAATGTCGAAGGTGAACTTGGCTTGATGCAAGAGAAGACCATCAGAGGTAGGTTGAACTTCGACGCCGAGGAAATAGTGAATAGGCCCCAAGTCCTTGAGGGCAAACTCATGGTGTAGTGCCTAAAGAAGAGTAGCAAAAGGAGCTTGCGGGGAACCAGTCAAAATAATATCATCCACATAAACAAGGAAAATGAGGCTATACCAGGGAGTGTGGAGAGTAAACAGAGAGGTGTCCGCCTGTGAGATAATGAAGCCCAGAGAGACTAGAAAGGTGCTCAGGCGCTGGTACCAAGCACGAGGAGCTTGCTTGAGGCCATATAGAGAGCGATACAAGCGACAGACATGTTGGGGGCGTTCAGGGTTAATGAAACCCTGGGGTTGCTCCATATAGACCACTTCCGAGAGATGACCATGTAAGAAGGCATTGGAGACATCAAGTTGTCGAATCGACCAGCCACGAGAATAGGCAATGGTAAGAACAGTGCAAACAATGACAGGCTTGGCTACTGGGCTGAAAGTCTCAGTGAAATCAATGTCTTCCTTCTGATGGAAGCCCTTTGCAACTAGGCGGGCTTTGTAGTGTTCCAGGGAGCCATCAGACTTGAGTTTGACTTTATAGATCCATTTGCAGCCAATGGGTTTAACACTAGAGGGTAGGGGAACCAGAGCCCATGTGCCTTTCCGAAGAAGGGCAGTTTGATGTCTGGTGAGATGGCGGTGGGAAATGGTGCCATCCTGGAGACGGGTCACAGGCCTAGTAGGGGGTTGGGGAACTGATGCCAGTGGGGCGTCAGGAGGAGAATCGGTGATAGAGGAAGTGGAGTCTAGTGGGGACTCATGGGAAGGGGAAACTGGAGGAGAAGGAGAGCTTAGCAAGGGTGCAGGTGGTGGAGAGGGTGGAGAGGGAGTGGGGGAGACCAGAACTATATGAAAAGGGGTGCTTGGGGAGGAGGGATATTATGATAGGGAAAGGTTTCTTTGTGAAAAACCGCATCAGTAGTGATATAGGTGCGTTGGGTAATGGGGCAGTAGCAGTGATAGCCATGGTACCCAGCAGGGTAGCCGAGGAAGACACAGGCACGGGAGCGAGGAGTAAGTTTATGAGGGGCATAGGGGCGTAGGTAGGGAAAGACTGCACACCCAAAGACATGAAGAGAGCTTATGTTGGGAGGTTGATCAAAGAGGGTTTGCCAAGGAGAAAGATTTTGGAACACCGGGGTTGGAAGGCGGTTGATGAGGAAGACAACTGTCTCAAACGCATAATCCCATAAATGAGGAGGGACAGCAGCTTGAGACATTAGAGTGAGACCGGTCTCGATGATGTGACGGTGTTTGCGTTCGAAAACACCGTTCTGAAAGGGAGAGTATGGACAGGAGACACGCTGATGAATCCCTGCGGATTGGAGATATTGACGAAACATGACGGAGAGAAAATCCAAAGCGCCATCACATTGGATGGCTTGAAGACGACACTGAAGTTGGTTCTCGACAAATTTGTGGAAGGTGGTAAAATGGGGAAAAATTGAGAGCGAGTTTGAAAAGTGTAAAGTCAAGTAAAACGGGAAAAATCATCAATAAAGCAAACATAAAATTTATTTTTATTAAAGGATTGAACTGGAGATGGTCCCCATACATCAAAGTGAATGAGTTGGAGAGGTCGGGTTGACCTAGAAGGGGAAGGAGGGTGGGGATGGCGGTGACTTTTACTGAGGGCACATGCCGTACATGGGGGATAAGATGGGGAAGAATATGGGGTGTTAGTAGTCTTCAAAAGATTAATTAAAACAGGTGGGGACGGATGACCAAGACGATGATGCCACAGCAGGAGAGGACTGGTACGAGAAGCCAAGTACGCACGAGGACGGACATTGGATGAGTCGAGATGGTAGAGTCCATGATCATGGGTGCCGTGGAGGATGATCTGACTCATGAGACAAGAAATTGCCCAAAAATGAGTGGCAGAAAATATGAAATAACAATTATTGTCCGACGTGAATTGAGAAACAGATAAAAGATTTTTAGTAATGGATGGAACAACTAAGACATGATTTAAACGAAAATGAGGAGTGCAAAGGGTACCTGTGTAAATGATAGGTAAAGATACTCCATCACCCACGGTGAATTGCTGAGAGCCTGTGTAGGGAGTGACTCTGTATAGGGCTGAGGTGGAGTCAGTGACATGATGGGAGGCTCCTGAATCGGGGTGCCAGGATGAGGCATCTAAGGCGGAAGGTGGGGGGTTGGGTGGTCCATAGTGGGAGAGAGGAGGGTGAAGTTGGGTATAATTAATTTGAGGAGGATAATAGGTGAGGTAGGTGATATGGGCCTGGTAATTGGTTGGAAGGCTAAAATTGGGGTTAAATCTTTCACGACAGTTCGAAACATAATGGCCGGGTTTTCGACATAGGTGGCAGTAGGGCCTGTTGGATTTCCAGGCTCGGGAGGAGTTTCTGTTAGGCCAGTTGTGAGCTGGCAGGTTGGGCAACAGTCCATCTAGCATGGGCTGGGCTAGAGTGGGCGCGAAATGACAAGCCCGAGTCAGTGTGGGCCGCGAGCGCGTTCGCGTAACCCGCGAACTAACCCAAGTAGTTATTCGCAGGACCCGCGAAAGGACCCAAATGAGGATTCACGTGACCCGCAAACTAACCCGGGTATGCAGCGAACGCTGCTGGAGAAACTGGCGCAGTGCGCCCGTTGGTGCGGCCTTCTTGGGCGAGAATGAGGTTGTGGACAGTGTCGCAGCTGAGGGGGTTCATCTGATTTTGAACCGAGATCGATGTTGCAAGACTGTCGAATTCATCACCGAGGCCACAAAAAACGTGAGTCAGATACTCATCGTCGGAGATTTTGCTTCCGATCGCGGCTAGTTGATCCAGAATCGCTTTGACGTCGTGAAGAAATTCTGTGATGGTGCGAGAGCCTTAATTAAGGGTCTGAAGTTGCATCCGAAGAACTGAAGATCGGGCGTTGGACTGTGCGGTGTAGGTGCGCGTCAGGTGGGCCCAGGTGGCGGCAGACGAACGGATATCCATCAATTGAGTCACCACGGTGTTGGTTGAAGTGGTGAGGATCCATCCCAGAGTCGCCTGATCGCAGATTAACCACGATTGATGAGCGGGATTGGGAGATTGAGAATCATCGGGCCCGATTAGGGATTCGGGTGGTTCAGTTTCATGGCCGTTAAGAATGGGGAGCAAATTTTAGGAAATCAGGAAAGGAAGGATTCGCGTTCGCCAGACGACGAAGTTCGTGCCGTCGAAACGCTCATAGGTGGTGGGTGCGGGCATCGTCGGTGTTAGAGAAGTTGTCGGAACTGTGGGAAAAGGTAGGGTAGGGTTCGAATCGGGAGAAGGGGTTTCCGACGTGGCAGTGTTAGCCATCAACTCCGATGATACCATGATAGAAATTGAAGGTAGAGAGGATCGGTTGGAAAAGCTCAAGAACCCTAGATTGATCTTGTGTAAAAATTCTTCGATAATCTTTCGTTGATTTAATCACAGACATATATAATTGTTTTACAAGAGTTAAATTAAGAATGATTTACACAATAAAAAACCGAATCATGATCTTTACAAATTTACAGATTCGAACAGAAAAGAAAATCGGCGACAACGGCGGCAGTTGCGGCTTCTCACAATCGCGCACAAATGCGATTGTGGGTCGGGTCATGGATCTAGGTTAGCTAGGGCTGACGTGGCCTAGGGCTGACGTGGATGTCGGCGTGGAGGCTGACGTGGCAGAGCCTTCTAACAAGAAGGACATTGTTTGGGTGGCAAATAGAGAAAATCCTTTGTCTGACCCCTCTTCCTTAAGACTTAAGCTCTCAAAAGATGGCAATCTAGTCTTGCTTAAAGATCCCTCCAACCTCTCCTTTTGGTCGACCAATTTGATAGTTTCAACATCAAATTTAACTAAAGCGGTACTTGGTGATGATGGCAATTTTGTTTTAAGAGATAGGTCAAAACCCTCCTCGATATTTTGTCAGAGCTTCGACCATCCAACAGATACATGGCTTCCAGGTGGGAAGCTTGGGACCGATACGGTCACTGGAAAGCCACAACAGCTCATTTCATGGAAAAATTCACAAGATCCAGCACCTGATCTATTCTCAATGGGGTTAGACCCAAACGGAAGCAATCAATTTTTCTTAGAGTGGAACAAATCCCAAATCTATTGGAGTTCTGGAGTTTGGAATGGAACAATTTTTACCTCACTTTCTGACATGGAATTGAGCTATATCTATAACTTCAGTTTTGTTTCAAACAAAGAAGGAAGATATTTTACTTATTCAATTTATGATGAGACTACCCTTTCAAAATTTGTGATATCATCTTCAGGACAGGTCTAGCAAAGGATGTGGTTGTACAAAAGTTGGAATTGGGGTGTATCTTGGGGTCAACCAATACAGACAGATATCTATGCTTTGTGTGGCGCATTTGGTGTGTTCTGTGAGAATTCCAAAGAGCCTTGTGAATGTCTAAAAGGTTTTGAGCCTTTTTCAATGCAAGAAACCACACTAAAAGATTGGTCAGGTGGGTGTGTGAGAAAATCCCCATTACAATGTGAAAACAGTTCCTATGCCAATGGTGGAAATGATTGGTTCTTAAAAATACCAAATTTGAGATTGCTTGTTAATTCCACAGTATATTCAGCAGTAAGTGCTAGAAATTGTGAAGGGGCTTACGTGAACAATTGTTCTTGCACGGCTTATGCCTATAATAGCAGTGGGTGCATGATAGGGTAGGGAGGCCTTTTGAACTTACACCAACTCTCAGATGGTGATGATGTTGGTCTAGACATCTTTCTTAGACTTGCTGCTGCTGAGAGGCCAAGAGCCAAGGGTAGGACGAATGAATTTACACAAATTTATGTTATATTTCTTTTCGACCTAATGCTTAATTCTCTGTCACAGCTGAGCTAATATTTATTCTTGTCAATGTAATTAGGCAAAACTTGGAAAGTGTGGGTTATTGTAGCTGCTGTGGTCCCCTCAACAAGGCTAATCTTATGCCTTTCCATTTACATCTTGAGAAAAGGAAAGCTTAGACCTAAAGGTATGTGTGAACGTTCTAATCATACTGGGAAATCAACTTTAAAAAGTTACAAGATAGCTAACATTATTAGGAGAAAAAACAAAAATTTAAAACTGTGACAAGCTCTTGTTCTTAGGAATGTCACTCAACACTTTTCTCACGGGCTGATCATGAAAGGCAAGTTCATCAGTTAGTGAAGCTAATAGTGTTACAGTGTCTTAGAACTATTTGATAAATGACTATGAAGTATAAAATTGCTAATCCTTATGTGTAGAAACAGATAAATTAACATACTTATCTTTGCCCTATTGGCATTGCTTATTGTAATTGAACTGAAGCTAATGGTGTCATTTTTTGTTTTTTATATTTAATCAAGCATTGGATTTCTCCCTAAAGTGGTAAGTTCTTATTGTTCTATATCAAACAGGAGACAAGGCTTCAAGCCAAAATCTATTTTTGTATGATTTTAGTATTGAACTTCGTGCAATTGATGATGGGATAAACTCCAACAATCATTTAAGAAATGGAAAGAGAAAGGATGTTGAGTTACCAATATTTAGTTACGAGAGTGTATAAAAAACAACCAATAATTTTTCTACTACAAACAAGCTTGGAGAAGGCGGTTTTAGACCTATTTACAAGGTATGTTTCATATTTGTGATGAATATACTTTGGACTCTAATTTGAAAATAAACAATGAGAAAGTTTCATGAAAGTTTATAGTGCTTTTGGTTCTCTTTATAGGGAAAATTATTCAAAGGACAAGATATTGCAGTAAAGATGCTTTCAAAAAGATCTGGACAAGGGATTCAAGAGTTCAGAAATGAGATTATACTAATTGCAAAACTCCAACATAGAAATCTTGTTAAAATCTTAGGTTGTTGTATTGAAGGAGAAGAAAAAATATTGATATATGAGTACATGCCTAATAAAAGTTTGGACTTCTACCTCTTTGGTATGTAAATGTATACTTATATAGATGTGTATATTTGCATACAAGTTTATGTATTTGTCAATTTATATGTTTTTTTGGATCTTGAGTACTAATATCTTTGATTGTTTGATTTAAATAGATCTAACCAAGAAAACCATGTTGGATTGGAAAACACATATTTTCATTATTAAAGGGATTGCTCAAGGACTTCTCTATCTTCATCAAAACTCAAGATTACGAATCATACATAGAGATTTAAAACCTAGTAATATTCTCTTAGATAGCAATATGACTCCAAAAATATCAGACTTTGGTATGGCTCGAATGGTTAGAGATAATGAGGCTCGAGCAAACACAAACCGAATTGTTGGCACCTAGTAAGTACATAACTATTTTTACATCTAATATTTCATTTGCTCATTAATTATTTTATCAAATTATTGAAAATAATGCATTAAACTATTGAATGCAGTGGATACATGTCTCCTAAATATGCAACACAAGGTTTGTATTTAATAAAGTCAGATGTGTTTAGCTTTGGAGTATTGCTATTAGAGATTATCAGCGGCAGAAAGAATACTGGCTTTTATAATAGTGTTTCTCTTAATTTGCTTAATTATGTGAGTAGCTTTTATATTCTCTTTTTTCTTTTAACTATTTTCCAGTATTTAAATTTTGATGTCTTTAAGTTTCAGCAAAATTTACATTTATTTTTGGAACGAAACTAGGCTTGGGAGTTATGGAGAGACGATCGAAGCTTCGAGTTGATGGATAGAGCAATTGGAGATCCTTCTTCCAATTCTATTGTGTTCAGACTCATTAACATTGGCCTTCTTTGTGTCCAACACAAGCCGACCGATCGGCCAACTATGTCGGATGTGGTTTCGTGGATTAGCAACGAATATGCTCCTCTGCCTACACCCAAGCAACCAGCGTTTAGCACATGTCAAAATGTGGACTCAAATTCAACAGCTAAGAAAGCACATAACTCCTCGACAAACAGCATCACTGTTTCGATAGTGGAACCTCGATGAACAATTCATATATCAAAAAGATGAAGTGCTTTGAGTCAAATGAACTATTCCAATTACATCAAATTTGATCTTTTGCTGATCAAATTGCACTTTATCTATGATTTCATCTGTTGAATCCAAATTCTATAGAACTACTACATCCTTCAATTTACTTAGTCTTCAAGTGATAAAGATTAAGCAGTTGGATTAATTTAATTTGTATACTCTATTAATTGTTATATTTCGCGACATATTCTCTTGAACTCATCAGCAAAGGACATTGCAGATTTCGAACTTTCCATTCAGACCAACAAACCCAAACTCTAAAAGTCATATTGTCAGTCGACTAAAAACTCGATAAACTGCAAATGAAGTATGCTATTTCAAAGTTTTTCCAAACGGAAATGTCAAAAGCAGAGAACTTTGGAACAATTTTCAATAGTACAACCCACCGACTCACGCATAGAAAGTGTTGAAATATCGATTTATCAACGAGAACTTTGGAATACGGTTATACCCACCAAGCTTCTTCCTCTTCAGAGGAATCACGGTCCCCAACCTTGGACTGGTCCAGAGAGCAAGTCCTCATGTGACAGGGTACAGTCCAGACCGTCTTAATTCTATGTTATTACATGTTTATACGTTTAGTAAGGCATTTCTGCACAAGAACGACCTGCCGTTTCTCAGAGTCTTCGCCGCGAGCAATGAAGGCCATAGTGATAAGCGCTCCGGGAGGACCAGAGGTGCTCCAACTAGAGGAGGTGGATGACCCGGAACTTCAACGAGAAGACGAAGTTCTGATAAGGGTCGAGGCTGCCGGGCTCAACAGAGCCGATACCTTTCGGAGGAATGGCTCGCATCCACCTCCTCCCGAGGGTGCGAGTCCATACCTGGGCATCGAGTGGTCCGGGACCATCCTAGCCGTCGGCAAAAGCGTTTCCCTTTGGAAAATTGGCGATCAGGTTTTTTGAGTGGTGCTCTGCTTTGTTTGTTTTCTTCGAAACTTGAAGAGTACTAGTTGTAGAAGTCCCAGTAAGCTTCTGGATTTGTGGAGTATCGTTGAAAATTGCTTTCATGACATATTCGGGTTTTTGTTCCCTGCATTTCACTTAGCAAGCTGTCATTTTTCCATTAAAAGATCAAAGATTAAGTTCTTCGAATTTTCGCAATCCCAACTCCATGTCATTTCAATGGGTTTCGATTCTGCTGGTCATTTTTCTTGAGGGACAATCATCCCAAATGTTCATGTAACCTTATTGAGCTGTGTGATTCTTGGTAACTTATATTAGGTGTGTGCTCTTCTCAATGGGGGAGGGTATGCAGAGAAAGTGGCTGTTCCAGCTGCACAAGTTCTTCCTATACCATCCGGTGTGTCTCTGGTGGATGCTGCTAGTCTCCCTGAGGTGGCTTGTACTGTTTGGTCGACTGTCTTTATGATGAATCGGCTATCAGCGGGAGAAACTTTCCTGGTAGCCATTGAGCCTACTCTATTTTCTGATATTTGATCTTACAAGTATGTGTTTCAGCATATTATGAGGATCGTAGGTCAGAAAAAGAAGGAAAAGACAAGAAAACAAAAAAGGATGATTGTTCAAGGTCGAGACAATGGCTGATTAGTATCCCTCTTTAATGAGTGTTCTCCCCCACCACCACCTTTATAAATAATTTTCTATGCTGGGGTTATCATATAAGAGGCCTAATCCTACTTTTTCCCTCTAGCCGATTGTAGAATTGAGCTTGAAACCCACGAATCTTTTGCAAGCTTTATCACCATTCTATAACTGCTTTTGGCTCCACTCCCATCAATGCATTGTGCATTGCATCATCTTCTTAACTATCCCACAGCATGTTGATTGACGGGCTTAAGACAAAAAGGAAAAAATCACTGAAATACATGTTAGTAGGTACAATATAGATTTAACTGTGATTTAGACTAAGAACAAGTCTGTATGAAATGTTATGTCAAAACAATTCGGTTCCTTTAATATCCACCTCTAGTCAAAATTCTTGAGTATGTTTGATAATTATTCAATTTCCAGGTCCATGGTGGCTCCAGTGGAATTGGTACATTTGCAGTTCAAATAGCTAAAGACCAAGGAGCAACAGTGTTTGTCACAGCAGGTCCAGCGGCTCTTTTCATTATGCACAAATTCTGCATCCATGTATTGTATACTTAAATCTTGATTATCAGGGAGTGAGGAAAAACTAGCTGTTTGCAAGGATCTTGGAGCTGATGTGTGCATCAATTACAAGACAGAGGACTTTGTTGCCCGCGTGAAGGAAAAAACAGAAGGGAAAGGTATGCTGCCGTTTTGATTTAGTGATGTTCCTGTAATAATAACCAACCATGCCTTTTTTTAAGAGAGTGATATAGATATTTTTCTGTTTTTGAAAGGGTTAACTTTAAAGCTATCAATAACAGGTGTTGATGCTATCCTGGATCATATTGGAGCAGCCTATTTTCAGCGAAACCTCGATAGCTTAAACGTTGATGGAAGGCTCCTTCTTATCAGCATGATGGGTGGGGCAGTTTCGGAAGTAAATCTGAGTTCTTTGATTGCTAGGTGCCTCACAGTGCAAGGTATTGCGACAGCCTTCATTGATACTAGGTTTTGGTATCTAGTTTTTGGAGTTTGAATAAACTATCTTTTGTCCAATTCTGGCCACTCCTGTTCAAAATTTGATTCTATCATGTAGTTTTGGGGCTTGGAATGACCCGATATTGAAACAAAAACATGGCTCTCAGAAAAGCTTTCTACACTGTATTATCCTGCTCACTTAGACCCTTAAATCAAGGCAATAAACATTGGCTTAAATGGATACTACATTGTGCATCACTTTTACATGGGAGACTCATATTTTATAGCATGTTCTATATCATTGTGTTACTATGTGTTTTTCAAGAGAATTAGCACCTTATCTTATATCATGGTTGCATACGTAGCATCTCGCTTGAGATATAGAAGTCCAGAAAACAAAGCGTTGATTGTCAGCGAGGTCGAGAAGAATGTTTGGCCTCAAATTGTCGCAGGCAAGGTGAAGCCTTTGGTCTGCAAGCGTTTCCCGTTATCTGAAGCGGCAGAGGCTCACCGGCTTATGGAAAGTAGCAGGCATGTCGGGAAGATACTGCTTGTTCCAGGATGCCTTGATCAGCCTCTCTAGTCCAAGGTTTTTGGTTAAGTCCTTTGGAATGTATATAGATGTGCAACGCACATCATGTATAGTGATTACAATTTCGAACGATGTGGACCATGGTATACAATGATGTAGAACATAATAGTGTCATATATTGTCGATCAGGAATAATTTATGATTTTGGGTCCTTTGAGCACCCCAAAGGAGATTTATGATCATAAGTATTGTTCCTTGGAGGATTACCAACACCCATTTAGTTTTTAAGATGTATTTGTCACGTAATGCCCCTAATAGCATTTTCACATTTTTCGTAAAGAATATGGCCTCACAAGAAATTAAATTGAAAGCAAGTGTTGTCCAAAGTTAAGAAGCTCAAGTTTCACATCAAGTGCTCGTGTAATATGTTTATAGAATAAGAAAAAGAAAAAAAAAAGAAAAGAAAAAGAAGCCTTGATATCAAGCATGTTGTAAGATTCTTTGAAATGAAACTTAAATAAATAAAAAATCTTTCACCTTTTTTTAACGATGAAAAGTCTCAATTATCTGCTAATTAGTCTTTTCTAAGGGAGACTTCCCTTTTCCACTTTCCTTGGCGAGGTTCAACTTTGGGACTATATCACCTGTCAACACGCATGTGGTAAAAACTGGTGACAAGTGTAGCTGGTGGTTTGGGCCATATCTCAATTTTCTGCACAAGTTTTCAAGAATTCTTTACAATGGATGCCATTTGACCGCCTCATATGTACATAAAAGAAACGTAAAAGAGACCGTCTGAGGACAAGGACAATTAAACTTCCGGGGGTGTAGAGTCTGCTACTGGTATCGTTGCCAACAATGAAGGCTGTTGTGATAACCAGTCCCGGTGGGCCGGAAGTGCTGCAAGTGCAAGAGGTGGCTGACCCGGACCTCGGAGACCATGAGGTTCTGATCAAGGTAGAGGCCACGGCGCTGAACCGGGCCGACACGTTGCAAAGGAGAGGCATGTACCCACCCCCCAAGGGTGCGAGCGAGTACCCTGGTCTGGAATGTTCCGGGACGATCGTGGCCGTGGGAGAAAGAGTTTCCCGCTGGAAGGTTGGAGATCAGGTGAAGTATTCTGGTGTTCTACATGATTTCAGAGAAAGTTGGATGTGAAAAATTGTATTTTGGGTGGCTGAAAAGATTTGAAATTTGAGTTAAGAATTTGAACTAGTCTGACCAAGATAGTTGTCTAGTGGGATCTTTTGGTGAAGTATTGGATGCTTGGTTTGATCGCTGAGAAATTGAGAAGGAAACTTGGGAGTATTGGTCTCACCTTGGTGGTGGCGTAGCTGTTTCTTTCTCACTTTTTGTTTCTTTTTGGAAAAACTGATTTGTGGGTCATTTCAATATCGGAAATGAACTAGCTTTTTCGTGAATATTTCCCTTACATTTGATGGGGTTCATAAGTTAATGGGTTTAATCCAAAAACCTAACTGTGTTGATCGGTTAGCCCTTTATTGCACTACGCGTTGCAGTACAACGCCCTTGGTTTGTTTGTTTGTTTGTTTTTTCACCTCTTCGTACTTAATGTTCATGGGATACAGGTTTGTGCTCTTCTAAGTGGAGGAGGGTACGCAGAAAAGGTTTCTGTTCCGGCTGGACAGGTTCTTCCTGTCCCAAAGGGTGTTTCCCTGCGGGATGCTGCCAGCTTACCTGAGGTGGCATGCACTGTTTGGTCTACCATTTTTATGATGAGTAAACTATCTGCAGGGGAAACGTTTTTGGTAATTTCTAAGCCAACTTTGAGTAGTATTTTCTCTTTTAATCGTCTAGTGTAATTTACATTCCAGTGAGTGCATTTTTTTTCCATATAAACATGCATGATCAAGATTATGATATCGGTTGTGAATCTTTATTGACATGGTATCTCCATCCCATAATGCTGAATGTCAAACTTTTAGGTTCACGGAGGGTCCAGCGGTATAGGTACATTTGCAATCCAGATAGCTAAACAGCAAGGAGCAAGAGTGTTTGTCACAGCAGGTCCAGTATTATTTTTCTTCATAAGCATTTGGTTTACTTTCCATGTATTCAGATCTTTGGAATCTTGATTGCCAGGAAGTGAGGAAAAATTAGCTTTCTGCAAGAAGCTTGGCGCTGAGGTGTGCATCAATTACAAGACAGAGGATTTTGTCAAACGGGTGAAGGAAGAAACAGGTGGAAAAGGTATTTTCTTTACCTAAATGTTTATAGAGATTGATATGCATGTATTGTCCTTGCTGTGAGGAAAAACAACTAACAACTGTTCAATAGCAGGCGTTGATGTTATTCTGGATCATATTGGAGCATCCTACTTGAGGCAAAACATTGACAGCTTAAATTTTGACGGGAGGCTTTTTATTATTGGCTTTATGGGTGGTGCAGTTGGAGAAGTGGATCTGCGTCCTCTCCTCGCAAGGCGCCTTACTGTGCAAGGTATGGCAGTTGATACAGGATTTTAAGTACTATAGCTTTGGAGTTGGATGAATTAATATTTCTCATTCAAGTTACTTTTCTCTATAGTCTTACTGTGTGCAACTGCTGGATCATTCATTCCTGATCATCATGGATATTTATAGATTTATCAATACATGCGACTTATAACATGATTTCAGGCATATAGCTTACACATTTGGATGCTGAAGCTACACAAACATGCTGTATGGTAAAACATACTGGGCAAACTTACTTACCAGGAGTGCTATATTTGATCTATGAAAGCATGCCCTTCCTGGTAGAAAGATATATTAACTGTTTCTGGGCATTAAGAAAACTATGCCATCTAGGATGAAACTGTCTTATCACGCATTATTTTCTAAGGAGGAATGTGGAAAGCTATTTCTACGTCTCATTCTAAGTTCTGGGGATCATACCTGCTGTTTTGTTGTTCCTAACAAGTAATTTCCAAAATGAGCTTTTTCCTGCCGTTTGGGTTGGTAAAATTGGGGTATGGGAATGAAAAAAAATAAGGAAAATATGATTGAGATTTGGTTTCCTAATGTTTCCACAATGTTTTAAGCTCTTTAATTAAGCTTCTGCAGGCTTTCTCTTAATCTTTTAGCCCAATGTTCGTGCTGGGTTTTCTTTTTGAATTCTTACTCAGGCAAAGTTTTTCACTTAGCACCCTTGGATCATGTGTCCTGCATGTGTTTTGTATTTCATCTTGCATCTCTGCTATTGGTACATGGAAGCTCCCATTTTGTGATAAAAGTGGTTTTGCCTAGACAGATTTCCCAAATATTGCTTACACAGCGAGTCATTACTTCGTGTATTATCTTTCTTCTCTCTGTTCTCCACTCAGATAGTAATTGTCCTTTTGTTTTAGTACATATCATTCATTGCTTTATAATTATGGTTGTGCATGTAGCGGCTGGATTGCGAAACAGAAGTCCAGAAAACAAAGCAGCGATTGTTAATGAGGTTGAGAGGATTGTTTGGCCTGCAATTGAGGCAGGCAGTGTGAAGCCTGTGGTGTACAGGTCTTTTCCATTATCTGAAGCAGCAGAGGCTCACCGCCTGATGGAGAGCAGCGATCATATTGGAAAGATACTGCTTTTTCCATGATGCTGGTGATGAACTGTAACTCTAGTGGATACGGGACGATATTACTTCCGCATTATGTTTGATATTGTTTTTCTGAGTGTATATATTGCAATTTGTAAACAAAGCCAGCCTGGTGGATCCTGGACTCTTTGGCCTAAACTACTTGCATTTTAGATGCTCATGAAGATACATCGAATAACTGTTTCATTTCTGGCAAAATTCTGAAGTCTGTGATTCAAGTTGTCTCCAGACGTGCATGTTTGTTTTCAATGATCACAGGGCGGATAAAATGATGGATCTTGCAGTCTGCGAAAGCTGTGATAGAACGTCCTGCATTATTTGTTCATTGCAAGTCACTGAGAAGCAACCAAAAGATGTTACTTTGTTGCTTACCAATTGATACTAGTTTCGTGGCCAGATAGAGAAGAATGGTTCCCAGCTCACGTTATCCATCTTACAAAAGGCTTCATGTACAGTCGTCTGTTGGAGCTCGGGCTCCAACCCAAAAAACTGGCCTTGACAAGCTTGGTTCCAACCCAAGAAAGCTGGCCTTAACGAGAGAAGTAACCAAGTTCATTGATATGACCAGGATTTTTCATTTGCTTTACCGAACTGGGAGGAAACTAAATCCAAGTCGCTACTATCTCTTGCTAACACCAATGAACTGTAAGCTGGTGACAAGGGTGTATCGAGTGTTTTGGCCATATCTCAATTTTTCTTCTCCGCAAAGTTTTTAAGAATTCTTTACAACGGAGCATGATGCAATTGTGACAATGGAATCGTTTACTATTTCACAACCTTAAATATACACAAAGATAAGTAAACGAGGCTGCCTGAGGACAAAGACAAAGTTCCCAAATTAAACGTATGGGGGAGTAAAGTCTCTGCTACCGTTATCGTCGCCAACCATGAAGGCTGTTGTGACAACCAGTCCCGGTGGGCCGGAAGTGCTGCAAGTGCAAGAGGGTGGCTGATCCGGAACTCGGAGACCATGAGGTTCTGATCAAGGTAGAGGCCACGGCACTGAACCAGGCCGACACGTTGCAAAGGAGAGGCATGTACCCACTCCCCAAGGGTGCGAGTGAGTACCTTGGTCTGGAATGTTCCGGAACGATCGTGGCCGTGGGAGAAAGAGTTTCCCGCTGGAAGGTTGGAGATCAGGTGAAGTATTCTGATGTTCTACCTGATTTCACAGAGTTTGAACTAGTCTCCCCTAAAGTGGATGTCTTGTGGGTTTTATTGGTTTTCTCAATTTGTGGTGGGTGAAGTATTGGATGCTTTGTTTGATCGCTGAGAAATTGAGAAGGAAAGAGTGTTTGATCTCACCTTGGTGGGGGCCTAGCTGTTTCTTTCTCCCTTCATGTTTCTTTTTAGAAAAACTAATTTGTGAGTCATTTGAAAATCTGAAATGAACTAGCTTTTTTTGGTTATTTCTTGTATATCTCATCTATTTTCCCTTTAATTTGATGGGGTTTATCATGTTCTTTATCAGTGCTTAATTGCTGTGGTGAAGCTTATGACCCAGGTTTAACGTGCATTTAGATTACAATTGACTAGAGAAAACAATGCAATCATGAGTTAAAGGGTTCAATCCAAAAACCTAACCGTGTTAATCTGTTAGCACTGGCAATTTTTTTGTTTTTTTTGTCACTTCTTCGTACTTAATGTTCACGGGATACAGGTTTGTGCTCTTCTAAGTGGAGGAGGGCACGCAGAAAAGGTTGCTGTTCCGGCTGGACAGGTTCTTCCTGTCCCAAAGGGTGTCTCCCTGCGGGATGCTGCAAGCTTACCTGAGGTGGCATGCACTGTTTGGTCAACCGTCTTTATGATGAGTAAACTATCTGCAGGGCAAACCTTTTTGGTAATTTCGAAGCAAACTTTGGGTAATTTACATTCCAGTGAATACATTTTGGTGGTTAAATTTAAATGGAGCATCTGTTGCAGCTCTTTTTTTCATATAAACATGCATGATCAAGATCATGATATCTGATGTGAATCTTTATTGACATGGTATCTCCATCCCATAATGCTGAATGTCAAACTTTTAGGTTCACGGAGGGTCCAGCGGTATAGGTACATTTGCAATTCAGATAGCTAAACAGCAAGGAGCAAGGGTGTTTGTCACAGCAGGTCCAGTATCATTTTTCTTCACATGCATAGGCTTAGTTTCCATGTATTCATATCTTTGAAATCTTGATTGCCAGGGAGTGAGGAAAAATTAGAATTTTGCAAGAAGCTTGGAGCTGATGTGTGCATCAATTATAAGACACAGGATTTTGTCAAACGGGTGAAGGAAGAAACAGGTGGAAAAGGTACTTTCTTCTATTAAAACACTGCTTTTCGTAAATGTTTATAGAGATTGATATGCATGTATTGTCCTTTCTGCTGTGAGGAAAAACAATTAACAACTGTTCAATGGCAGGCGTTGATGTTATTCTGGATCCTATTGGAGCATCCTACTTGAGGCAAAACATTGACAGCTTAAATTTTGATGGGAGGCTTTTTATTATTGGCACTATGGGTGGTGCAGTTGGAGAAGTGGATCTGCGTGCTCTCCTTGCAAGGCGCCTCACTGTGCAATGTATGGCAGTTGATACGGGATTTTAAGTACTCTAGCTCTGGAGTTGGATGAATTCAATATTTCTCATTTAAGTTACTTTTCTCCATGGTCTTACTGTGTGAAACTTCTGGATCATTCATTCCTGATCACCCTGTATATCTATAGATATATCAATATATGTGACTTATAACATGATATCAGGCATATAGCTTACACATTTGGTTGCTGAAGCTACATAAACCTGCTTGTATAGTAAAACATATTTGGGGAGACATACTTACCAGAATGCTATGTTTGATCTCTGAAAGCATGCCCTTCCTGGTAGAAAGATATATTAACTGTTGCTGGGCATTAAGAAAACTATGCCATCTAGGATGAAACTGTCTTATCACGCGTTATTTTCCAAGGAGGAATATGTAAAGCTATTTCTGTGTCTCATTATAAGTTCTGGGGATCCTCAGCCGTTTTGTTGTTCCTAAAAAGTAATTTCCAAAATGAGCTTTTTTCTGCCGTTTGGTTTGGGAAAATTGGGGTATAGGAATGAAAAAAATAAGGAAAATATGATTGAGATCAGGTTTCCTAATGTTTCCATAACATTTGAACCTCTCTAATTAAGCTTCTGCAGGCTTTTCTCTCAATCTTTTAGCCCAAGTTCTTGCTAGGTTTTCTTTTGAATTCACTCTCATGGAAAATTGTTCACTCAGCATCTTTGGATTATGTGTCCTGCATGTGTTTTGTATTTCTTCTTGCATCTCTGCTATTGCACATGGAAGATCCCATTTTATGGTAAAAGTGGTTTTGCATAGACAGGTCTCCCAAATATTGCTTACCCTGCAGATCATTACTTAGTGTATAATCTTTCTTCTGTTTGTTCTCCATGTAGATAGTAATTGTCCTTTCATTTTAGTATATATCATTCATTGCTTTATATTTATGGTGGCTGTGCATGTAGCGGCTGGATTGCGAAACAGAAGTCCAGAAAACAAAGCAGTCATTGTTAATGAGGTTGAGAGGATTGTTTGGCCTGCAATTGAGGCAGGCAGTGTGAAGCCTGTGGTATACAAGTCTTTTCCTTTATCTGAAGCAGCAGAGGCTCACCGCCTGATGGAGAGCAGCGATCATATTGGAAAGATACTGCTTATTCCATGATGCTTTGTTTGTATTGCAATTTGTGAATAAAGTCAGCCAGATGGATCTTGGACTCTTTGGCCTTAACTGGCATTTTAAAGGCTCGGGAAGATACATCATATAAGTGTCTCATTTTTTACGAAAATCTGAAGTCTGTGATTCAAGTTTTGTCTCCAGACATGCATGTTTGTTTTCTATGGTTACTACAGTGCGGATAAAGTGATGCATCTTGCAGTTTACAAAAGCTATGATAGAACTTCCTGCATTATTCGTTCATAGTAAGTGACTGAGAAGCAACCAAAAGATATGTTACTTTGTTGCTTACCAAATGAGTGTGATTTTGTGACCAAAACGTCATCTGGAGAAGAATGGTTCACAGCTCACGTTATCCGTCCGACAAAAGCCATTAAAGATCATTTTAACAATGACTTTACAAATATAATGTTTTACAATATGTTGTAAGAAATCATCATTGCGAGTGAATTTTTGAATTTGATAAAGAACATCACGAGAAGGACCTACTTAGACTTGAATCATCAATCATAATAGAATTTAATTTACTTGAACTACAGAAATAATAATATCTGGTTAAATCTGTTTTGCTATTCATCTACAGGTTGTTCCAGGATGTAAAAGAGCTTGCATTTTCTACTCTTTTGTTACTTTAAATCAAAGTGCTTTGGGCTTATTAATCTCACAATGCATAAGACCGTGTTCAAATTTTCTACTATTCGGCATGACCGAACCCGAACCCCGGACTAGAGAAAGAGGAAGATTTTCGTGGGGCCCATTATCATGGCATGGCCTGCTTCTTTTAGACTGGGGAAGATCTGCCACAACCTGGGTGCAAAAGGAGTTTGGTAGCTGCTCCAATCAGTTTCATCGAGACTTCTAATAATTCAGAAAAAGAAAAGAAAGTTCTCGAAGTCTTCGGTGAGTAAAGCTCAAACTAATTCTCCTTTTCTTTTTGGACTTCTTTAAGATTGATTTGGTGATCTTGTGGGTCTGATCTTCCTCCAACTCTGAGATTTCTGGTTCTTATTTGTCTATTTAAATCGTGGGGAAAAATCCCCGAATTCATTACCGTAAATATAGGTCAGTACGACAGCTCGCTGCGTTTGAATCTGTAAATGTTTTCTTTGTTATAGAAATCAGAATTGCTATCCATTTTGGCTTCAGAATGACAAAAACTGTTTCCGAAGCAATTCCGAGATAGTGCCGTCCAGTCTTATGGCGATCACTGGTAGTGTCACGATGTTTCTGAGACTAGTCGTCTGCAGCAGTAGAAAGTCATAGGCGTGATTGTGTTGTGAATATACTTTATAATTACTTTATGATCGAGTTTAACATCACTGCGAGTATGTAATTTGTATGATCTGAAGATATGGTTCAAAATCTTCAAGAACTTATGGTTTTACTTTCTGTGCTAGTTTGACAAGTATAATTTTGATGCATTGTTTGAATTATTTATAGTCTGAGGCTAAAATGTTTAGTGGATATGTGCAAAATTAGTTGTTAAAACCCTACATTTTACATGAAATCGAATGATGGGACAAGGATGGGCATTTTGCTCAATGCGATGAGGGAATAAACACAAAGAGGAACCACTCAAAGATGTGGGATTTCACTCTTTTTTCAGGTCTATAGTAAACTGACGGAGAGGAAGGTCTTGGTTAATGATAATCCATCAAATACTCTTTCAGTAAATGGCGGGTGAGAAATCCCATTACAGGTTTACTCACACTTATCTGGAAAATGAAGTTGGTTTTCTTGTAAAGCTTGTTTTACTCGAGTAGAGTTACTTTGGCTGAATGAAATGTACGCGTTCAGCTCTGATAAGGTGGAATATTCAGTTGCTCATTTGATAAATGCCGTAGGCACCATGTGGATATGGAGGACTGATCTGAAAGATGCTAATAGGCTGATAGGATTGAACGGTCGGGCCAAAAAAAAAAAAAAAAAACGGCAGTTGTCTCTGCTTGTTTGTGTATGTCGGATATGGAGCAAAAAAATTCTATTTTGTGTATTGATGAAGTGTATATCTGCACAAACAGTCGAGCATTTTTTCTAAACAATGCTCATATTTGTGTTGATGGGCACATTCGTTATGAAGAAGGATTTTTAGTGCAGTGGCTCTTTCTTTGACAAAATAAATCAATATCATAATTTGGATAATTTTGTAAAGTAGTTGCATTTTAATAAGACGAAACTAATACACAAAAACTAAGGAAAAAAAAAAAAAGAGAGAGAGGGTTTGAGTGCTTGCACAATGCGAGATGCAGATATGAGGAGCCTTGTATTTCCCTATAAACATACACTTAATGAGGCCACCTTAATTCTTCACCACTTGATGTTTGGTTGTCAATTTAGTCCATCACCTGATGAATTTAATTCCTATGTTTTTCCTTCATCGGTATCTTTTGCAGATCCTGAGTTTGGTTCTCATCTCATTGCTGAATAATGGATATAAGGACGATGAACCCTGTGCAACTTACTCTCTTAGGATCTGCGGGTTGCACGATGCTTACAATGCACTTCACAATACAACTATTGTCACAGCATCTATTTTTCTGGAAGAAGCCAAGGGAGCAGAAGGCCATAATAATGATTATCCTTATGGCTCCCATATATGCAATCGATTCATTTGTGGGTTTGTTAGACATCCGTGGAAGCAAAGCATTCTTCATGTTCTTGGACTCTGTTAAAGAATGTTATGAGGCTGTGGTGAGTCCCTCAAAATCAGTTGTGATTTGTTCTGCAATGTCCCTCTTTTGACATATCATCTCCCGTAACTTATGTTTTCCTGTTTCTTGTTTTTCAGGTGATTGCTAAGTTCATGGCTTTGATGTATAGTTACTTGAATATATCTATTAGCAAAAACATTGTGCCTGATAGTATTAAAGGAAGAGAAATTCACCACTCATTTCCTATGACCCTTTTCCAGGTGTGGAAGTCGTTTGCAAAAATTTAATTTTCTGACTTTTATTTTTTGTGGGAATAAAATTTATAGATATGGTCTAACAGAATGATCAAGTAACTTGTTAATAACGCATCACTACAAACTTATCTAAAACTTGTTAGGGAGGGATTAAGTGCATAATTTGTCCAAATGCTGGTGTTGTTAAATTTTGTGTAGCAAAATGATGTAAGCATGTCAGATCTGAATGCATCGTGGATCACATTAACGTTTTTTTTTTGGAATCAGAATCAGCATTTAACTGATATCTATTGATTCATTTTTGTTAAGTCTATTGGAGATAATTGACATGCCCAGGGGTCACAAATTGCAGCCTCATGTTGTGCGGCTGGAACACCATACCCTGAAGCTCCTCAAATACTGGACATGGCAGTTTGTTATCATCCGCCCTGTTTGCTCCATCTTGATGATAACACTACAAATTCTTGGGATATACCCCAGTTGGTTGAGCTGGACATTCACCATCATTCTCAACATTTCAGTGTCACTGGCCTTGTATTCTCTGGTGCTCTTTTACCATGTGTTTGCAAAGGAACTGGAACCACACAAGCCCCTTGCAAAGTTCATGTGCATTAAGGGGATTGTCTTCTTCTGCTTTTGGCAGGTAAAATAATTTCTACACATTCTTTATGTTTTTTAAGAAAAAAGTATGAAGGCTGCAGAGATATGAAATAAACCCCAAAAGCAACCCAAAGCTCTGGAAATTAAGGAACCTCTCACTGCCTGAAAGGTTTGGCAGACTCTTTTCTGTCCTTCTGAACGAAACCTTCTTGGGGTTGGGCCTCTTGTAGATTTAATAACAAGAGCAAAAATCATGGAAATCTTCTTCAGATGAACTCTGCTAAGGAACTCCTGATAATTAAAGACCAACTCAAGTAGATTGTTCTAGCCATTTGAACCTTAAAGAATCAGTTACTATATTTTGCACTGCTGTAGTCGTAGTCGGCTGCATTATTATCTCAGACCGAAACTTTAGTATCGGGAGCTCGAGCTTGTCACTTTCCTTGACTTGGAAAATTATCTTTTTGCACTTTAGCAGACGCTTGTTAGCTAAAGTGCGGGAAAGAAAAACACAGAGGCTGGAGGCCCGAAGGCTTATAAGAGTTTTATTGACAGTTATTCGGAAAGGTAAAAAGAATGAATAAAACATAAACTCATGGTACAGGTACATGAGGCCGTGGTCCTTTGTGTGGAAAGCCCAGTCCAATAATTCATGATCAAATTTCTTTCTTGTTCTCTCTCCCCTCCCCCCCTCCCTCCCTCCCCCCTTCCCTCCCTCTCTCTTCTCTCTTCCTCCTTTCTATTTTTTGTGACATATCCTTATTTTTATTGTTCTTTGATTTCCGTTTCTAGTTCCTTTTGAATTTCCTTTTATCAATTTGGATAAAGTAAATGAATGTGATTACTTCTTACAAATTGCTATTTTCGACTCTCCAGGGAGTAGTGCTTGATGTACTAGCTGCAATAGGTGTCATTCGATCTCACCATTTTTGGTTAGATGTTGAGCACATTGAGGAAGCTATACAGAATGTATTGGTATGTCTAGAGATGGTTGTCTTCTCCGTTCTCCAGCAATATGCTTATCATGTTGCGCCTTACAAGGGAGATTTTGATTCTATGTTTGCAAACAAGAAGAGTGAATGATTTGAAAAGGCTTGATAGAAAATGTGGATTGATAGTTGGAAAAAGACGAGATGTGATATTTCAAATAAGTAGGAAAAAGCGTTGAGGATTGCATTACGTCCTCTTATCACTGGAGATGATTTCATGTATAAAATATAGTCTTCATGGGAGGAAAGACGAGATGTGATATATACATTTTCTACCTATAATTTCGGCTTCTTGATTGTGGGTGTTATCTCTCCACTGTCTGTCCCTGTAAAATGCTTATGGCTTTATATGTGCTATTTGGTATGTCATCTCGTTTTCTTTATAGCACCCGGGCTTACTTTGGATTTCGGAAACAAGTAGGAATGGTTATTTGTAAACCAAACAGCATACCTTGTCGCATGGATTATTCTGTTCACTGATATGAGACCTGCTTGTCTATGGACTCTCTTCTTCACTGGTTTCAGTACTTTTAATACAATGAACGTTATTTTATGATCCTTTCTTTAAGGTGATTTTGGAAAGAAAATTACCTAAACAAAAAAAATCTTGATGTGCGATTAAGAGGGCATATAATGGTTAGTAAATTGATCTGGTCTATCAAATCATTAAGCATAATTTGTACCCATTTAGCAAAAGCATTCAGTTGGTCATATTGCTTCATCATTATATCAAAACATGCACAATGTGGAATTTACTAACCGGAGGAGAACTACTTGATTGCACATGAGAAGAGGATGATCATGGTGGAAATGTCTGTAGAACTTACACGATTTGTATTCATGTTTGCTTTATAAATTCGGCAGTGCATAGCTTGTAAATGAGCCGAGAAAGCCAGCTTTTGTGTGTAGATTGTTCTTCCGTTCCAATTTCAATCGAGGTTATCCTGATCGCTTCTAGAATTTGTCATCTTTATATCTGAAAATACCCACAAGTACCAGTTATCGCTCTCACTAAACAAAGCTTGATACTCTGTAATAAGCATTCATGGGCAACCTTTAGTAGATTTTCCAAATCGGAGAATCTGGCGACAGCGCGTTCCTTGCGCCAAAAGACGCTCTGTTTTTTACAAGAGCATTTGTCCATTTCCATCATGGATTCTTAAAAAGCATCCTCCGAAGCGATGAAAAAAAAATGGAGAGGTTTGTATCATTTTCCCCAAAGACATAGGGAGAGTCGTCATCATCTCAAGCCTCATTTAAAGCGCCAATGGCTTACGTGTTGAAAATGCGGACCCACCAATCCTATTCTTCGACAAGATGATCGCACTGCCTACGCTGACCCTTTTTTCTTTTTTTTTTTTAATTTGCGTCATACGACTGCAAAAAACTACAATCTCATATCCAAATCGATTTGTACTAGAAACCTCTAGAATGATATACTATTTTCGATCCGATCAAACATAACAACCCGTTTCACCAATCTTCAAAGGGCTATCTCTTTAAGCTTCTTGAAGACAAGTGTTTTATATAACTTTCCAAAATTATACTTTTTCTAACCTATTTCAATTTACTTTATCCTTTATGAATAAAGTCTCAATTAGGACATTTCATAATTGATTTATCTGCTGCTAAAAAGACATGACGTTCACTCATGCTAAAACAACAATTGAGGTACATAAACATCCTAAAACAACACGTCATTGATTTTTTTTTTTTTTTTGCGTCATTTGACCTTGGAAACACACATCTTAATGGATTTGGGTTGGAGACCCGCTAGAACCACTTGGTGAAATGGGTTGTTTCGTTTGATAGGCTGAATAGCACGTCAATCTTGGAGGTTTCCAATGCAAATCAAATTATACATGACTTGGTGGCTTTTGAGAGTCCAATGATGCAATAAAATCTGTCAGCAACATGTCATACTATTGTATGTCTATCACCCACATGTTGGTTTAGCATTGATTACTAGCAAGACTTTAATGGGAGAGTAAGGTAAATTATGAAGTGTCTTAAGTAAGAATTTATTTGAAAAGGATAAAGTAAAATGAAATGGGTTAAATAATCACTGTTTTGGAAAGTCTTAAAAAAAAAAAAAACTTGGTTTTCATGGAGCCTAAAGGCATACATACCCCTTTGCATATTGGTGAAATGGGTCATCGTCTTTGATAGGATCGAATAGCATGTCAATCTAGGAGGTTTCCAATGCCAATAAAATTAGACATGATATTGTGACTTTTAAAGGTAGAATGACACAATAAAAGCTATCATTGTTTTATTATGCGTATGTCACTCACTTGTTGTGTTAGCAATAGTGAGTATCATGTCTTTTTGGGAGCTATATTTTAAATTATGAAGTTCCTTAAGTGAAAATTTATTTGTAAAGGAAGAAGCAAAATGAATTGGGTTAAAAAGGCACAATTTTGGAAAGTTTTTAAAAAAAAACTTGATTTTCACAAAGCTCAATGGGGTACCTCTTTACATATTGGTAAAATGGGTTGCCATGTTTTATAAGGCAGAATAGCATGTCAATCAAGGGGGTTTCCAATGTAAATCAAATTAGACATGAGTTTATGGCTATTTAGAGATGAATGACACAATTAAATCCATCAACAACATATCATTTTATTATGTGTACATCACCCATTTGTCATTTTAGCACGAGTGACTATCTTGTCTTTTTAAGGATTAATATGGTAAATTATGAAGTATATTAACTGAGAATTTATTCGTAAAGGATGAAGTAAATGAAATAGGTTAAAAAAGTGCAATTTTAGAAAGTCTAAAAATAAACTTGGTTTTCACAATGCTTGAAGGGGCACCCATTGCATATTGGTGAAATGGGTTATCATATTTGATAGGGCTAAATAGCATGTCAATTTAGGGGGTTTACAAATGAAAATCAAATTAGACATGAGTTTGTGGCATTTTAGAGTCCAATGACATAGTAAAACTTGTTAACAACATCTTGCACAATTATGTGTCCCTCACCTAAATATCGTTTTCACATTGATTAATACCTAGACTTTTTAGAGGGGAATAAGGTAAATTATGAAGTGTCTTATTTAAGATTTGATTTTGAAAGGATAAAGTCAAATGAGAGATGTTAAATAACCATGGTTTCATAAAGTCTAAAAAAACACTTACAACACTTGTTCTTCATATAGGTTAAAGGAGTACCCTTTTACATATCAATGAAATGGTTTTTTTTTTTTTTGTTTGATGGCCTGAATAGCAAGTCCATTTGGGGGGTTCTAATGCAGGTCAAGTTAGACATGACTTGGTGGCTTTTGAGAGTTCAATGATGTTATAAAATTTGTCAAACAATATGTTGTACTATTATGTGTTTGTCACCCATGTGTTGGTTTATCATTAATTAATATCTATACTTTTAAGGGGAGAGTAAGGTAAATTATGAAGTGTTTCAAGTGAGAATTTATTTTAAAAAGATAAAGTGAAAAGAAATGGGTTAAATAAGCATGGGTAGGAAAAGTTTCAAAAAGCACCTTGTTTTCACTTAGCTCAAAGGCATATACACTTTTGCATATCAGTAAAATGGGTTGTTGTTTTTTATTAGGCTGAATTTCAAGTCAATCTTGAGGTTTTCCATTGTAAATGAAATTAGACATGAGAATGTGTCTATTTAGAATCCAATTATGCAATAAAATTCATTAACAACATGTCATACTATTACAAACAATAAGGTAAATTATTAAATGTCTTATGTGAGAATTTTTTTCTAAAAATAAAGTACAATGAAATGGTTAGAAAAAACATGGTGTTGGAAGGTGTCAAAGTAGAATGAGGAAACCAAACCAAGAACAATATGTCATTTTTTTCTTTGTACATATCTACTTGTCATTTCAGAATGAGTAAGTATCTTTTCTTTTCAAAAAGTGGTAATGTAAATTATGAAGTGACTTAATTAAGAATTTATTTGCAAAGGATAATGAAACATGAGATGGGTTAAGGATGCAAGATTTTGGAAAGTCTTAAAAAACAATTGGTTTTCACTATGCTCAAAGGGGTACCCTTTTGCATATTGGTGACCCAGAGTGCTATATTTGATGAGTTTGAATAACATGTCAATCAAAGGGCTTTCCAATGCAACTCAAATGAGTTTGTTTCTATTTAGAGTTGAATGACATAATAAAATCCATCAAGAACATGTCATATTATTGTGTGTTTGTCACCAGGATTTCATTTTAGCATAAATGAGTATCTTGTCTTTTTTTAGAGCAATAAGGTAGATTATGAAGTGGCTTTATTGAGAATTTATTTATGATGGATAGTGAAACAAGAAATGGGTAAAAAATGCAAGGTTTTGGAATGTCTAAAAAAAACACTATTTATTTGCAAAGGATAAAGTAAAATGGTTAAATGAGTTGTCGTGAATTTAAATTATGACTTTATTATGGGTAAAACACTTGGTTTTTTGGAATGGTAATTTAAATTATGAAGTGGCTTAATTTAGAATTTATTGCAAATGATACTAAAAAAGAAAATAAGTTAAGAATGCACAGTTTTCAAAAGTCTCGAAAACATTAGGTTTTCACATGGCTCAAAGTGGTAACTTTTTGTATGTCAATGAAATGGCTTGTCATATTTGATGGGGAAAAATAGCAAGTCAATCTAGGGGTTTTCTAGTGCAAATGCAATAAGACTTAACTTTGTGACTTTTCGAAGTCCAATGACAAAATAAAATCTATAAACAACATATCATACTATTACGCGTCTATCACGTACATGTCATTTTAGCGTGAATTAATATCTTGACATTTTAAGGAGTAAGGTAAATTATGAAATTTCTTATGTGAGAATTTATTTGCAAAGGATAAAGTAAAGTGAAATAATATAAAAAAGCATAGTCTTAAAAGTTGTCAAACAAACACTTGGTTTCCATGTAGCTCACGTGTCTATCACCTACATGTGCATTAGTGAAATGGGTTGTGGTGTTTAATAGGGTAGAATGGCATGTCAATCTAGGTGATTCCCAATCCAAATGATGTTAGACATGAGATTGTGTCTTTTCAAAGTAGAATGATGTAATCAAAGCCATGAACAACATGACATTTTATTTTTTGTACGTCACCCACTTGTCATTTTAGTATAAGTAAGTATCTTGTCTTTTGAAGGAGCATTAACATCAATTATGAAGTAGCTTAATTGAGAATTTATTTGTGAAGGATAATGACAATGAAATGGGTAAAAAATGCACAATTCAAAAAAGCCTAAAAAAACACTTGCATTTTACAAACCACAATTATGGAGTGAAGGATAATCACTCACTTGTCCTTTTAAAGAGTAGTAAGGTAAATTATGAAGTGACTTAATTGATAATTTATTTGTGAAGGATAATATAACATTAAATGATTTAAAAAAAATTCAAGGTATTAGAAGTTTAAAAAAACACTTGGTTTCACAAAGCTCAAAGGGGTACCTCTTTGCATATTGATAAAATGGGTTGTTATGTTTCATGGCTCCAAATAGGATGTAAATCATGAAGATGTCCAATGAAAATCATATTGCACTTTGAATGGCAAAATAAAATTTGTCAACATGTTGTACTATTATGTGCTCATCACCTACTTATTGTTTTAGGATAAGTGGGTAGCTTGTTGTTTTAAGGAGTAGTAAAGTAAATTATGAAGTGGTTTAATCGAGAAGTTATTTATGAAGGATAATGGAACATGAAATGGGTAAAAAATGCAAGGTTTTGGAAAGTCTAAAAAAACACTTAGTTTTCACAATGCTCAAAGGGGTACCCCTTTGCATTTTGATGAAATAGTTTGTTGTGTTTGATAGGGCTAAATAGCATGTCAATCAAGGAGGTTTGCAATAAAATTTATCAAAAACATGTCATATTATTGTGTTTTTGTCACCCACTTGTCATTTTAGCATGAGTGAGTATATTTTTTTTTTAGGTTATGGTAAGGTAAATTATAAAGTGGCTTAATTTATAACTTATTTGTGAAAGATAGTGAAACATGAAACATGTTAAAAATAAAAGGTTTTAAAAAATCTCAAGAAACTCTTGGTTTTCATAGAGCTTAAAGGGATACCTCTTTGGATACCGATGAAATGGGTTTGTTAAGTTTCAAAAGCCAACCTATGAAAGGGGTGAATTAAGTTTTTTTGTTTATCTCACTCTTTCATTGCTAAATGTCTCTAAACTCTCTAATTGTAACGTGTAAGATATTAGCAATCAAGTAAGGAATGCAATGTGATGAAATAAATCCTTAAGTGAAACATACTACTTATATTCAATAATTTTGTATTTTATGATGTGAGCTATATGAGTATGAATGAGTAATCAACTAAGAAATAGTAAATGCTTGCCTCAAGAGTCATGCTTCAATACTACTTGTAACGAACTTGTAGAAATTTGTTTGGCACTCAGGTCTTAGCAATGAAGTGATCAATCTTTTGACCAAGATCACTCTCATGAAAGAACTTTTGGAAAAAACACAAGGAATTGTCAAGAACAATGGGCGAGCTTAAGTGTTTGAGTAAGGAGAAAGGGACTAGAAGGTTCCCTTTATATAGGATTTATCTTGCTTGTAGGAATTAAATCTAATGTTGGTTACACATTTAAAGCACAACAATAAATTCATAAATGTTATGTAGGATTCAAATTAGGCTCATCGAGCCTATAATTCCAAACTATCAAAGTACTCATAAAGAATAAACTTTACAATCATAAATAATGAATCATAACAATTATTTTATTGAATATCAGAGTTGTTACACTTTTAAATACATAAGTAATGTTTCTCCTATTAAAGAAGTCAGTTACATTCTCATAAATTCAAAAGCAATGAAATATAAAAGAAAATAATACAACAAACACCACCTAAGTGGGTGGCCTAACAACAAGGAAACTAGGTGGGTTAGACTCATACTTGCTAGCTCAGTCCATCAGTCCGTATTGCCAATTTAGTACACAGAAGTCTAGCTCATACTTGCTCAACCAACCTATTGGCCCATATTGCCAATCCAAAACACTATGCTTATAAAGCTTATAGGTGTACCACTTTACAAATCGGAGAAACTTATTGTCATATTTGGAGAGGCAAATACCAAGTCAAAAGTCAATAAAGAACATTTGAGTAAATAATGTTGGTTAAGATGTTTTCTATTCCTTTCAAGGATGGTTCATTTCTTCTTTTTATTTTGACTACTTAAAATTTTTGCATCATATCATTGAATGCCTATTTTAGAAAAAAAATTTCATGCTTTCATTTTTTTATTTTGAGTGACAACTTAATATGTAAGTGTCTTACTATTTCCTAAGTGTTAGGCTTATACACTGCCTTTTGTACTTATTAAGGTATAGTTATTATACCTAATCTTATTAATATTAATAAAATTTGTCAAGGTATTGTACTTGTTTCTTAAAAAAAATTAAGGGGCTTTGAATGTAAATCAAGTTAGTATGAGTTTTTGGCTTTTTAGAGTCGAATGACACACATACAAAAAATTGTCAATAACATGTTATTTTATTGAGTGAATTTCTTTTCTTTATAGGGAGCACTAATAACTATATTTTACCTAATTTAAGTAATAAATAATCCAATACTTGTGAGAAAATATTTGAATTCCTCTTTATTTATTTAAGTTTATCTTGTTTATGTAGCATAAAGAGACATGAAGAAAAAGAACAAGCATGGATAACCTAATGCTTATTATATGATAAAATATGATCAAAATATCAAGATTAAGAAAATTAAGATGGGCTTGGGCTTTAGATGATTGTTATTAGATTTTATTATTATTATTATTATTATTATTATTAAGTTTTGTAAATAATTAGAAAACCTAGTCATATTAGAAGTTCAAAACTTAATTAATATAAGAGTTCAAAACCTAATTATCTTGAGTATCCAAAACCCATTTCTATTCGAATAAGAGATAGGTCTTAACCCTAGACCCTATTTAAGAGGCCACAGAAAAGAAAAAGAAAGAGAAGGAAATTCAGTACAACTCAAGAGAAATATGAGGAGTTTAAGGTTTTCTTAAAGAGAAGACAAAAAATATGATAGACTTCTTGTTCTTTGATTCAAGATGCATTATTTTATTCCTATTATTGTTCCTACTTAGTATATCACTATGTTTTAGTTTACTTTTGTTAAAGTTACAATGTAACCTAATTATGATGGTATAAATCTTATGATTGTTTTGTTTTGTAAGATATTTTATTTATGTGAACTTGCATATTATTGTGTTTAATACTTTTAAGTGATTAACTACTACTTAAATGATTTGATTTGCATGTTTGAGACTAACAGAAGATGATATACAATTGCTTATTGTAATATATAACCATAAATTGAATATGGATAAGCATATATCATATTGTTTGTGTGGCTTTCAATGTAAACTTGGAATTTTCATAGATCCTAATGCATTTTGGTTTGTTTCAATTCACATATAGAGATATAATGGATTAATGAACTAAGTAAGTTTGCTATACCTAGACATATGATAGTAAATAAATTAGGAAGTTTTGCCATCACATAGATATTATCCTTTTTGTAAGCATAAATAATCAACATTAGTATCTAGTAGTTATGGTGAAATTGAATGCTCTAACATATTTCTTGTGATTAGTTTTCCTAAATTTAGTTAATTAATCTATTATCTATCATTTGGATTTGTTTGATAAATTTTAGAAGTTATTCACCTTTAATAATTAATCTATTATTGATATACCAATTTTGTTAGCTAGAATCAGGAGAGTAATCCGTGAAAAAGCATCTTTATTTAGGAACATTAAACTCTCTCAAGCGAATGTTTTGTTGTATCATAGTTGGAGAATTTCAAATTCTATTTTCTCTTAGATGAATTGTAATGCTGGGATATGCCCTTAAGCTTTTGTACTTCTTTATTCTTCAATGAATAAACTTACATATTCATATAAAAAAAAAAAACTTAGTCAGTCTAGTGATCACCAATCTTAGTGGGACGATATCTTTCTTATCTTTATATTACTTGTTTGACATATTTACTTACATTTAAAATTCATCGAACAAGCAATAAGATAAATTATGAAATGTCTTGGTTGAGAATTTATTTGCAAAGTATAAAGTAAAATGCAACAATTAAGAAAGCACTATTTTGGAAAGTCTCAAACAACATATGGTTTTCATGTTTGATGTGGTGGAATAACATGTCAATATATGGGATTTCCAATGCAAATCAAATCAAATATGAGTTTATAGGCTTTCAAAGTTGAATGACAAAAAAATCTATCAATAACATTTCATTTTATTGTGTTTTTTTTTTAATTTTCTTTTTAATATAACAAGACACACACCTAACTTATGCACATGAGGTGTTGAACCCTAGACCTCATTGTTGAAGTCCTTACTAGTTCATCACTAAGTTAGCTAGTAAATGACAAAAATTATGGTTAATTAGAAATGTAGTCAAGGGAAGTTTTATTATGTGTATATAATCCACTTGCCATTTTAACATGGGTGAATCTCTTGTCTTTTTATGGAGCAACAAGGTAAACTATGAAGTGTCTTAATTGAGAATTTATTTGCAAAGGATAAAGTAAACTGGAATGGGTTAAAAAAGCATGGTTTTGTAAAGTCTCATAAAACACTTGGTTCTCTCCATGCTTAAAGGGGTGCCCCTTTGAAGACTTATGAGCTTGGTTGTCGTGCTTGATAGGGGCCAGAATAGCATGCCAAGGTTTTAATTGCAAATCAAGTTAGATATGAGTTCATGGCTTTTTCAAATGGGGATGACACAAAAAAATTCATCAACACCATGTCATTTTATTGTGCATATGTAACCTATTTTTCATATTAGTATGAAGGAATCTCTTTTCTTTTTAAAGAGTATGGTAAATTATGAAATGTCTTAATTGAGAACTTATTTGCAAAGGATAAAGTAAAATAAAATGGGTTTAAAAAGCATGGTTTTGGAAAGTCTCAAAAAACACTTGGTTTTCAAAAAGGGGTACCCCTTTGCCTATGGGTGAAATATGTTGTTGTGTTTGATGGTGCGAAATTGCATGTTAATCTAGGGGGTTTCAAATGCAAGTCAAACTAAATATGAGTTTGTGGCTTTTCAAGGTCAAATGATGTTTTTAAAGTCAAATGACATAATAAAATACATATAAAAAACATGTCATTTTTTTATGTGTATGTAACACACTTCTCATTTTAGTATGAGTGAATATCTTGTGTTTTTAGGAAGCAATACATTAAATTATGAAGTGTCTCAATTGAGAATTTATTTACAAAGGATAAAGTTCAATGGAATGACTTAAAAAAGCATAGTTTTGAAAAGTCTAAAAAAATACTTGATTTTATCAAAGCTAAAGGGTTACCCTTTTACATATTAGTAAAATGGGTTATGGTGTTTGAAGGGGAGGAATAGTATGTCAATCTAAGGGGTTTCCAATGCAAATCAAGTTAGATATGAGTTTGTGGGTTTTGAAAGTCAAATGATCCAATAAAATCCATCAATAACATGTTGTTTTATTATGTCTTTGTCACCCACTTGTTTTAGCATGAGTGAGTATTTGGTCTTTTTAGGAAGTAGTAAGGTATATTATAAAGTATCTTAATTGGGAATTTATTTACAATTGATAAAGTAAAATGAAACAGATTCAAAAAGTAGGGTTTGGGAAAGTTTCATAAAGCACAAAATACATTGGGTAGCATATTCACTTAACCTTATGATATCCTATAATTACTTAAGCCTAAGTCATACTTTATAAAGATAGCTAAGCATGGGCAAGGTCATGAGCTAGGTTGATCGAAACTTGTTACATTCTGAATGGTATGCCCATAATTGGTGAGACAACCACTACTCCTTTCCCCTCACAATATGGATGACATACTTATGCATGCGAAGGGATCACTAATAGGTAGTGACAAATAATATACCCTAATTTCTATAAAGTCTTTTATTTTCTAAGCAAACATTAAAGTAGATAAATTGAATATGATTTAATGACCTAGGGTACCTAAGTCCTTGTATGATATATCTTGAGACCTTCCAACAAAATATAAGTTTTTACCTCCGCACTAATGCCTAGATTGAATTAAGCCATTATGATACTATAGTTATGGTCTCATAGGATTTCCCCTCTAGCATTGCTTCCCAAAATGCTTGATTTATCTATATTAAGCTAGTATTACCTAAAGGAGGAGATTGCTAAATGTATCCTCTTTATTTGTACATAACCCACTTCTCATTTTAGCACAAGTGAATTGGTTGTCTTTTTAGCAAGAAATAACATAAATAATAAAGTGCCTTAGTTAAGAATTTATTTGCAAAGAATAACATGAAATGAAATGGGTTAAAAAAACATGATTTTGGAAAGTCTTGTAAAACACTTGGATTTCATGTACCTTAAAAGGTATCCCTTTGCAAATTGGTGAAACAAATTGTGATGCTTGATGGAATGGAATAACATATCAAAAGGGTTCCCAATGCAAGTCAAAGTAGATATGCATTTGTGGCTTTTCAAAGTCCAATGACACAAGAAAATCCTTTAACAATTTGTTGTTTGATTAAATATGTATAAGCCACTTGTTGTTTTAGCATGAATGAACCTCTTGTCTTTTCAAGAAGTAGAATGGTAAATTATGAAGTATCTTAATTGGAAATTTATTTGCAAAGGATAAAGGAAAATGAAATTGGTTAGAAAAGCATGGTTTTGAAAAGTCTTTAAAAAACACATGATTTTCACAAAGCTAAAATGGGTACCTTTTGCATATTGGTGAAATGGGTTATCACATTTAATGGAGCAAAATAACATGTCAATCTCAAGGGTTTCCAATGAGTTTGTGGCATTTTAGGGCAAAATGATGCAATAAAATCTGTCAACAACATTTGTCATATTATGTTCTTAATCGACTTGTCATTTTAGTATGAGTGAACCTATAGTCTTTTTGGCGAACAATAAAGTAAATCATGATAAAGTGTCTTTACTAAGAATTTATTTGCAATAATAAAGTAAAATGAAACAAGTTAAAGAAGCATGGTTCTAGAAAGTCTTATAAAACATTTGGTTTTCATGAAGCTTTAACCCTTTGGCAGATTGGTGAAACGGTTGTCATGTTTAATTGAACAAAATAGCATGTCAATCTAGAAAGATGTCAATGCAAACCAAATTAGATATGAGCTTATGGCTTTTTCAATTCGAATGACAAAAAAAAAAATCCATCAACAACATGTCATTTTATTGTGGATACATAACTTACTCATTTTAGTATGAGTGAACCTACTGTCTTTTAAGCAAGCAATATGGTAAATATTAAAGTGTCTTAATTGAGAATTTATTTGCAAAGGGTAAAGTAAAATGAAACATGTTAAAAAAGCACAATTTTGGAGAGTCTTATAAAAAGCTTGGTTTTCACAAAGCTTAAAATGTATCCTTTTGCAAATTGGTGAAACAAGTTGTTGTGTTTGATGGCATGGAATAGCATGTCAATCATGACTTATCATAAAGGTGTATAAATAAATTCATTAAATAAGAAATATAACAGTAAATTAACACCGTTATAAAGATCTAAACATAATATATTACAGTTTTGGCAGATGCTAAGCTTGTAAGAAATTAATTTTTTGGGTCGGAGAAATGCTTGTATAGAAAATCATGGTGATCGTGATCTGTCTCTTGTAGTATATTTGAGAGTGAAATGAGTGTGTTCCTTGAAGCATTTGGACTACAAGTCATGAGTAGCAACTGAAGTGGAATCAGTCTGTTTCTCACACGAAACAAAAAAAAGTCGCCCACTAAAATATCCGTGTTGTGCAAATGCGCACCGGAATGTTAGGTGTAGGGCTATAGCAAAATTGGGTCTGAAACCTTAACGAGCAAGACATAATTATTGTATCCAACCCGAGATGTGGCTAATTTGTCAAAAGAAGAAGAAAACTGAGGTCTTTCCTTCCATCAGCTCTCGTCTTTGATGGGCTTTAGCTAAGGCTTTTGATTTCCATCTCTTTCGCCTTCATGTGTGGTCCTTTGACAATGGGAAGAATGTGTTCCAGAGGAAGCACATCACCTTTAAAGGTGATGGACCACTGATTCCGAGCCCGTGAGCTGGTTTAGGTACATGGCATTTTCAATTGGTTGCCATGAAATAATGTAATGGGATGAATAATGGGTGAGTCTGCAAAGTGGGGAAGAATGTGTTCCGCAAGAAGCATTATCAAACTTTAAATGTGATGGACTAATGATTCTGATCCCCGACTTCTTCTTGGGTCCATCGCATTTCAACTGCTTCCATAGACTATAAATTTGGTTTGTCTATTCAATCACCATCAAGTCCCACCAGATGTATGGGATGAATAATGGGCAAGTCTGCAAAGTGGGCAACTTTTTATGACACTTTCCATCTATTTTTCTCCAGTGGGTCCGTGTCTAATGAAAGTTGTAAAGATTAGGGACACTGACATGGGCCTAGATCCTGGAATCCTCCACTTGAGTCGGCTGGGTCCTGCTTTAGCAGAAAAGATTGAAATCATCGAGTGGGTTTATGTTTATGTCTACTTTTCAAACGAGTTTTTCCATGGTGGAGAGGTGGCACATGTAGGAAGATCCGCTACGCTGTGGTGGCTTTTGTTTCTTGTCTGCCCATCTTGTCAGAGCCTGGTCTATTCCCCATCATGACACAACTTCTCAAATATCCACCCACCCCACCCACCCACCCCCGGTTTCTTACTTCTGTAGACCAGAAATCTACTTTCCAACAGACATCTTTGATCTTCTTTTGGCACCATGATCTGCTCCTTTGTTGCTTTTAACCCAGAGACGTGAATGGAGATTGGAGAATCAGCACGTCACCTTCCACTATTAACACTTTCCTCCTCTTTCTCTCTCTCGCTCTATCTTTGCCACCACTACCACCTCTCCAGAACCAAATGGGGTATAACATTCCCCCTTCCTACTTGTCACGAATATTCCAAAAGCACGGAGAAAAACACTGAAGAGAATAGGATATTTAAAGAAGAAAAAAGTTTCTGTCGGTTCCATGGGGCAACAACTGGCTCACCACGTAATGACCAAACCTTATTGTGAATGCTTGTTGAGTTTGATCCTCAACTACCCATTTTTTGGATCAGAACTAAGCGAAAAGGCCACTGACAGTACATGTTTGTGATATCTCGCGCACAGCTTTCAGGATCCATTGCAAAAAATTGCCTTGCACTAGTAAAGGTTAAAGAATGGTTTCTTTTCCTTTCGTGGACGGTACACAATGCCCCATCAGAATGAGCAAGTAGTTGTTTACACGGAGTATGCCTCTTTCATTTAACCATATCTTCCCAAACAGGATTTAATATCCACAAGAGGAAACGCCTGCAACGTCTACTTTGGATCTGAGTCGTCCTTTCAGCTCCCTCAACTTTCCATTGGATCAATCTTAGTTAATGCTAGTAGTTGTTGATATGTCTTATTCATGAAAATAAGAAAAATGGAGTGAGAGGTTGCAATCCTACGTATAGTTTTCATTGCGCATTAAAAATAAAATAAGCATGATTGTTCGTTAATCACGAGGTATTAGAATTTAGACAAATGGATACATGTTAGGTTTGTCAGACAGTTCGAGCAGAAAGCAACAGGTGCACACAGAAAAGGATAATGTATCAGCTTATCAATTTGACCATCTTAATTTAATAGCTCTAATGAGAAAATTATTTGACAAATTGTCTCTGGTTTTTGTTTCTTTCGTGGTCAAAGAAATGTGCTTCGCGCCAGACATTTGGTGAGGAATTCATGTAGACCTGGGAATAATATACATGGACATATCAGTTTGACAATTTGAAGGTTTAACGATTTATTCTTTGTCAAGTTATATTTGGGGAAGATTCATATAGTCATTCTTGACACGCCATTTATACTTATCCACCCAAACTCCTTCAATTACTTTCTTTTTTGTACTTGTCACAAGTTTGTTCTACTTGACATTACAACGAATAAAATATGCCAGCCACATTTGACTTGTATATGAAAAATGTTTTAGTTAAAATACTTTGATGTTTTAGGTGTTAGGATATCGCATTCATTTTTCAAGTCAAATATAAAATTGTAAAAGAATTAGAAAGGAAATGTCAGCCCGTTCACCTGAAATAAGAAAATAGTTCAGCCATCTCTAGAAAACGCAAAAAAAAAAAAAAGTGTGGCTAAAGAGTAGTTCAACCCCTAATAAAATAGAAAGATTTTAGAGGTAATTGAATCAACCTATAGTAGACTTGAAAGATTTTCCTAGTGAAGATAATGAACCCAAATTCTAAAAGCTATCATAAAAGTTTCTTGAGTTTTCTAAGATAATCATCAACACAATCCAGAAAGGTGTGCAAAAGATAGGGTGGCTCCCAGGATGAGATCCAGGGAGGTTTCAGTTTTCCTGTCCAAGCTTAGACTTGATAACTTTACACTAATTCCTATTTAATCTGAAATTTTGAGATTAAAGGCATGGCATACTCCCTTACTCTAAAAGGACAACTGTTGAACATCTTATTATATAACCTGAATTGCATACATGAATAGAGCTTAATTTGAAAAGAATGAAATATTAAGAGTTTAAAAAAAAAAAAAAAAACCCACTGTAGAGGTAGACTTTTCAAAACTCTTACAACATTTGAAAACATTTTCTGAAATATTCAATTTCATTTCCAGAAAAATCTAGTTTCTTTGTTTCTGGATGAATTGAAATCCCCTGACAAAGCCCTTTCAACTACTATGTCAACTTTATATCGGAATTAAAATTTTAAAAGTATAATGTCTCAGATAATGATTCGTGGCATAATCTAATGTAGGCCAAACCTAGTGGATGCACATGTTCTAAAGCAGACAACTTTTCCTAGGATATGGTGTAATATACTAAAGGGTTTGTAGACCATTATTAAAAGAGAACAAACTAACCACTATGTCCAAAAAAAATATATATAATAAAGCCGTACGTAAGAAAGAAGCTTAATCTCCCAAATCAAATAAAATTGTGTACTTGCATATTAAATAAAATTTGTACGACTCTGAAAGCAAGAAAAATACAAAGTAGATACTACCAAGATGTGGCTATGCCACAAATCTATTTTTAATACCAAAACATGCTATTCTGCATGATTATCAAGAACTCAATAAATAAATAAATAAAAAGAGAAAGATGTGTGAACGGAACTTGAAAGTTGAAGAATCGTCTTACATTTGAAAGTCACATGCCGGTCGTAGAGGGACAAAATGTCTCTATCGGACGGGTCCTCTATCATCGAAGCTGCTTTCAGGCATCCCCCAACATCGTGTTTTTTAGTTCAGCGTTATCAGGAAAATTATATTCTTTTCCATCAACTTGGACCCCAAGTGCGGCACGTTGTCAGATGCCATCAAACTCACAAGTTTGGCTCTGTACACAAAGCAGCATCATGACTTTGTTTACCGACCAAGTAGCATCTGACTTCACATTATCTGCTCCATAAACAAACAAACAAACAAACCAACCAACCAACGATGTGGATTAGTCATATGCTGAACAGGTCCATTCTTGGATATTTACCCTCTCAGGCGCAGGCGCAGGCGCAGGCGCAAGAGAATTATTGATTATTCACTGGCCCTCTTGCCTATTCACCGTGCTCTTTCATGTGCAGAAGGGTGTAGGGCGGATCCGGGGTAAAAGGCTTTGCTGTACAGTTTGACAGATGGTTCTTGCCTGGCAGAGGATTGTCGCCCATTTCGGTGATTGTGCTAACAAAATGATAAACATCGTGACCAAATAAGCTTAAAAATAATTTGTTTTATGGAAAAGCTAGCCTGTGATAGATCGTGCCTGAAGGTGGAGCAAGGGGCCTTAATACACTGGCTTGAAGTAAAAGAAGAACCAACAATTTAATAAACTGGATTCGTTCCCAAGGGGTCAAAGTGCATCACCGGCAGCTCGAATTTAAATGTCAAGAAAAAAAAAAGTTCTATCATAAATATTGAGTACTAGATGACAAGAGAACAGTACTTGGGATTGTTCAGACTCGCTCATCAAGTCCAACGAAACCGTTTTCTTAACGTGTCGGCAAGTATAGTGTGTATTACCTGCTTCTTAAGTTTATGTTGACCCAAAAGACAAGAAAAATAATGAAAGTGGCCTAAAATTACGCCTCTATCATCAGATTTTTAAATTTCCACACAATCATAAAAGTAAGAATTTGCATCCATAATACAACACATGGCAAAGATTCTCAAAAAAAAATAAAAAAGGAATAATTGACCTCCATTTTTCATTTGTTTTTATTTTGATTCCTTAGGATAGAAATTAAGTCTAAAGCGTGACAAGTGAAATGTTTAGCATTATCTTGCATACGAGTTATTTTGAACTATTCAAGGGCCATGCTTGACGGTTCACCTGATTAGGCTTTTTCTGAGTTGATTTGTTCTGAAAAGACAACACCAGGGTTGTCATTGAGACAAACTAACCCGTCATTATCGCTTTCAATGGCCCCTCAGCAGTCACCATCGCCACGAATAATTCTTGAGTAAGAGGGAATCCCCTTCCAAATAATAAATTCTGGCGCTGATCGTTGGATTTTGTAATTATTTGACATTTACAAGTTCATGTTCCACCGATCTTCTCCATCTTGAAAATGTAGAAGATTTGCAACCCATCAATTCTTATCACTTGTAGATCTACATTCATAATGCATACCTGCTCCTTAAAAGCTCTCGAATTTGTAGGGAATCATGCTTATTACTGTTCCTGCAAGAACCACCACTCAAAAATACTTATGCTATTATGATATTGTACTGCTTAGTGTTAACAGACACGTCATTACCACATGTCACTGCCACGTCAACCCTATGCCACGTCAGCACAAACCCTAGCAGGATCATGCGATCCGCCAACATTGCGTGACCCACTCCATGACCCGGCTCAGACCCGCGACAAGCTTCATCGCTCTCCTCCGATTTTCTCTCCAGCGCCGTCGAGAGATTTCTTACCAAATATGTTTTTGCTTTGTTCTGTAAATGATTTGATTTGTTTGTAAATGTTTTCGAAAATAGATCTTGTATAAGTATATAATTGTATCAATTTTGTAAAGAGATTGATCGGGAAATTTATCAATCGGAATTCACAAAACCACAGGTTCTTACCTATTCATCTTCTCCTCCGCCGGAATCCAGATTCCGGCAATCCTATCATAGTTTACACATTCTTTCACTTAGGTTTAGCAATGTACTAAAGAAATTATAGAGAGAGATAATACGTGTCAATAAGAGCTATCTAGTGTGTCTTTGATGCACGTTAGTCCATTCTGTTTAACACACTCTAGTAATCCATTCAACATGAGAGTCAAAAACCGAGTATTCATAGAATTATTGATAGCCCTTTTTTTATTGATCTTGTCCCATACTCCTAACGATATACCTTTTAATAACTCACACGCCAATCCTCGCGCATAAGCTTGTATCGATGTATTTATTTTTTGTCTTTAGAGCAGTAATATTTTACTTAAGAACACAATTTTCCAAATATCTTCGACCAAAAAAATTATATAATAAACTAATCCTGGAACTTTGAAAGTCTTTCGTATTGATCTTGCCCCTATAATCTTTTAAGTTGAACTATGTTAATCTTTGTGCTCTTTGATTCTCTTCAATTTATTTTTTATGAAAAAAAAAAATTGTCGTCAATTTATTGTCAATTCCATTTCAATAAAAATTGCCACACATTTTAATAAATCTTTCTTTTATTCATTCTGATCTTACTCATATAGTTTCAATTTTAGAAACCAAGTTTTCTGTGCTTTTCTAATTAAATCCTCCGACAAAGTTTTGTCAAGTTCAATAATGTATGTAATCCTTTCGCATTATGAATGTAAACACGAATTGAACTAGTCTTTCTTACAGTCTTTCCCTCTCAATCTTATCTTTATTGCCCATAACATTTTAGTGAGATTGTCACATGTATCTATCATGCATTTAGTCATCCCTACAATAAGAGCTTGTCCATGATAAGTGTCCACTTATTCAAATGTGCAATGATCCATTCGAATAAGTCACCGTGGTTTAAAAGCCCTAGTCAGGATATTTAGATTTGGTTCCAATTATAATCTATTCACCAAATTTGATAAGCCTTCATAAGAGAGCAACAAAATCATATAGAGATTAATGAGTGGAAAAGGACGACAAAGATTCAAAGTAGTACATCATCATGATTCAAAGTAGAGCCTATTTGTGATGTGAGTTCAATAAGGTGAACAGTAAGCCCATTTAAGCCATTTCATCCCGCGTAATTTCATCAACGGCTTCCTTGGAAAATGCTCTACCTCTGCCTAAGTACGTCCATATGGTTTGAATGGTACAAAACGATTGTGATTTTAGTAACAAGATGTCGTTCACACTGTAGGTGTGAACGTTTTATTCTCTATTATTTCCTTTTTGGGTTTTCAACTACTTGTCAATACGCGCAAAGACATTTTCATTCGACATAATCATGAACCTTTTGAAAGTGGACGACTCGTCCTCCAAACAAAACTTGCCCAAATGACATTTCGCATGGAATTACAAAAAAGAAAAAGAAAAGAAAAGATGTTGAAACTCTTCCCCAGAGGACTCTAGAAACTTGTGTCTGAATGCATATCTCTGTCATTAAGTATTAATTATTTCCCTCAGAACAAAGATAATCTAGTTTTCTTTTCCTAAATATTATGGCCACTCTTTTGCTTCAACAAAAGAAGTTCTCTAAATTTTTTGAACCATTAGATATGAGCGTAAATGTATGATGGTAGTGGGGACTACACTTTTTAAGAAATGGAGATAAGGGATGTTGTTGTCCTGGTGATAAAGAATGGAAGGAAAAAAAAAAAGTTACGAAAACCGAATATTATTGTGGATCAGGTTGGCCTAGGAGCGTGAAAAGGTCTTAATCCTGGTTTCTAACAGATTCCTTACGCAGAACAAAACAAGAAGACTTCAAAAAGGAAGTGTAGACAATTGTGTTTTCGGAAAGACAAAACCAAGAGGACCTTGATTCAGACACGGTTTTAATGGGACATGGGCGGCATAACATGATGTCCAGCGAAAGTGATGGGTTCCTTGTGAAGTTTTCTTCCACATCCAAATCGTCACCTAATTCTGGTTTCAGCAACTGTTCATACGTCGCTCGTATTTGTCTGCCTCTTCGCCGAATCTGCCGTCTACATTTGTTTCCAACTCGTAAGAAAGGGCAACCATAAGAGAATCAATTAACAATGTAATAGACACACATAACGACGACTCAGGATGATTATGTGGACCACAAATTCTACGCAAAATGTGGAAGCTGATTACCATTTTATTTATTCGCATTCGTTGTAATTATCATCCTCGTCCAACAGCCCCCACAAGGTTCCTTGTTTTTCTTGATTTAGAAATTACAGATGGCGTGCCACTCTTAACAGCCATGATGTGACATGACTCTGATCATTATAGCTTCTTGGAAGTATCTGTCAATGTCATTATTAAATAAATCGACAAAATTTATTATGGGCGAGAAAGTATAACACAAAAGGACGACTTCAAAGCGCACAAAATTCTAAATGTCATTGCTTCTCAACCGCACCTTGTCGTATGGGCGGAAAGTGCTGGCCAATATCGTGCCAAATTAACAAAAGCTTTTACTCGTTGAAGATCCCAAGGGGGTAAAGTTCACTTGCATCACGCCTGACGTGCCTCAGTGCTTGAAAACGCTGCCATTCTTCAAATTCGTACTTATAAGTCGGATCGCTTTCAACCCAGCCCTGCTGGCAAAGCATCTTCTAGCAAATATCAGGCTTCTTTCATGAAACCCCACTTAAGCCACTAAATGAAGCTGTATGGCATTAAAAGTATGGTAGCATCATAGATGAGGAAATCTTCTAAAGGGATTGACAAGTTACTGATTTGGGATGATATTACCTGAGATTTTATGTCGTGAAGAGTGGCAAGATTAAACGTATTCTTTGGTTGTGGTCCGGAGTTGAATCCATAAGGCCTATAAGATAGGCTATGCATCAACTACTGAGGTCTATAGAGAGGAGAAATTAGGGCCAAGATAAGAGACCACATATGATTTGGTGCTTAGTCAAAGAAAGGGACCGTCTAATTGAGGTAGCACTTAGAAAAATCAAGTTGGTGGTACAAAAATTTCTAGGGATTGGAAAAGATTGCGGTACATCAAGTTGGGACAAAAGCGAAAAAGGCCAAAGAGGTGCGGTAGCTCTCTAATGGTGAATTTGTTTTGAAGTTGTATGAGACAAAAATCATTACACGTAGACATCATTTGCAGAAAAGAAAGTTATAATATTTGGCCCACATCTAGATTGGGAGGGGGACATGATTTCGCTAAAGAATGTGACTTCTGACAACACCAAAGGCCAAAAATACAATAGGCACGAAGTTTTCTCTATTGTAATCGTCCAACAGCCTCAAAAGCGAAGGTCCAAAAGACATGATGTGTCCAATCACAATCAGTTGGCATCCCATTTATTGTTTGTTGTGTTGTTCACGCTCAACCCTGGTTTGTCAATTACAGAAAATGCAAGAACAGTTTCGTGGAAAACTGCCTGACTATGATGCTTCTCGCTCTTTTTCTTTTGTCTCTGACCCTCTGAACGCTACGCTTCAGCTGTACATTATGGCCACTTCTTGATGGTTCGAGATCTTAATTTACTGTCACGCGTGTTGTCATTTTTGTCCATGTCGTTCGTAAAAGAAAAGTAAGTAACTTTTAATCATTCTGATAGGGCCGATGAATTACGGTACAATTGGAAGAAACTTCGTAGGAACCGGCAAAGGTGAAATTTTTTCTTTCTTTCTTTCTTTCTTTCTTTCTTTCTTTCTTTCTTTCTTTCTTTCTTTTTTCTCTGTTTCACTCCGTCTTTTTATTTTTAGGTACTCTTCAATAGAGCTACACCTACACCCCAGCGATGAGACCAATTTAGTATGGAAGCATGGATGAATATTCAAATATTGTGATTGTTTTCCAGTACTAAACTTCCTCAAAAAAGGCTAAAACATATGATAATGGAAATTGGGAGTGCTAGTTTTTAACCCATGCTGGAGAAATGGTCTAAACAAACAAGCGTGGTCGAAGCAATTATTGATGATTGTGATTGAAATTGGCCGAATGCCCACTTTGTGGGCTAGATGAAAGAAAGTAAAGCTACACCGGAGTTCTATTCTTAATGCTTGGAAGAACTGTTAACTATACTGCACGAGGGGCATAAGTGGCTTGCCACAAAACCGTTTGCATGAAAGTGCGAGCTCCCCTCCTGTCTTAATTCTGTGGACAATGGTAATCAGGATGCTAAACACTAAAAGGCAAATTCCAATTGTAACATCTCTCAGAATGATAACCGCATCTTTAATGGGCATGAAATTTGAGATAAGGATCTTCTTCTCCTTCTTCTTCTTTCTTTTTTTCTTTTTTTTTTTTAAATAAAACTTTTATCATGCATTAATAACCGCTTTTTGTGAGTCGTGAAACATTTGGAAGGAAACAAAATAATTCAATGATTCAGAACTTTAATTACAAAACTGATAGTAATCTCAAAAATATCATTATAAAGTGGGGATCTAATTGAGCCAAGTATTGAATCCTCAAATTTGGTTCCTTTAATGCTTTGTTGAACACAAGCCAAAAAAGCTCGTTCTCGTCACCGACTAGGAAATTTGTTTTGATAACTTTTCAAGTGTGTAACCGACGAAAATATGAAGGGATTTGGCATGATTATTCAGCATAACAACAGTTACTAACGTGTTAGGTAGCAGAAACCATGAACACAAAATGGTGGTGTCAAATCACGTGATCTCAATGAGAGACTCTCTCCCTAATTTGGGCATGGTTTCTGATCAATTAGGTCAATGATCACAACCTAAATAGATGTCCCTCGTGTCCTACATTTAAGGTTTTGGAGGGACCCAGTTATGTTTTGTTCCCTTTCGTAGAAAAGAACAGGCACTTTATCTGTGAGTTCCATTAACTATCATTTTAGCTACCCCACTTTAGAAAGTTCTCCAAACTTGCACTACAAGTGATTTTCAGGTCATGCTTACAAGATTACGTTTCATGTGAGGTATCAAAGAAAGCATCAACTAATATCTTCCACTGTACTGGAAAGAGATGAAAAGAAAAGTAAAGTGAATGACTTTGCTTTTCTTCTGCCTTTTCTTGACCGAGGATAATCCAAGTTTAGCTTCATAGGGCCAGGAGGGTAAGGTGGTTTTAGGTTGCCAAATATAAGATGCCACCTTATCGCAAGGAAGAACTTTTTTGAATCATCATAGAATCTTCCAAGTGGATGGCAAAAGCAATCCTTTAAAGATAAGAAAGGAGACACCAAAATAAAAATTAAAGATTAAAAAGGGACTGGCCGGTTAGTGGCTTTTGATGCTGGAACCGCTACTTTTAAAAGGGAGATTGGCGTTTCTGCTTGTTTGCACTGGAGCTTCTGGGGCGCCTTTAATAGGGTATCTACCTCTTCGACGTCATCGTTACTAAATACTCAAGAATTCATTTGTTAATGCTGTTCCAGGCTAAGGCCACCAAACTGTGTTTTTATACGTAGGTTTAGAAATTGCCACACTTTGTAGTTCTAAAAATCTCTGAATATCTTAGATTGTGGTTGACGAAAATGGGAGAATTCAATATCGAAAACCCATCATTTAAACATGTGATGGACATGTCAGGCACAATCAAACCTAGATCGGCTATGGGTTATCATCTAACTCCTTTATCTTTTCATACTGTTATATGTGTGCCAATTATTTTGCTGTGGCACTTTTGTTTTCTTTTAAGGTGGTTAAAGCCGCGCATAAGTTCAAAAGATGTGTGGAAAATGGGGATGATGGGAGCAAGCAACACGGGAGAAGATTAGGAAAAAAGAAAGAGAGCGATGATGGGGGGTGGTGGATGTGGGAATGCATCTGTCAACATTTATTTGCTCGCTTTTTCGGTGGCAACTCCTTTTCTTTATCTTCCCACTTGTTTTTCCATTGTGCGTGCTTGTGGGGGAATATCAGACGCTGTCAGATTTTCTCAGACACGGCGGGGTGACTGTTACATCGGACTCCTTTTCTTCAATAACTTATCATACCACTTGCAAGATATGCCCTTCAATTCAATTTTGTGGGGGGTAGGGCAACCCAATTTCGTAGCCGTAGAATTTGGGCATCAGTGCTTGGACTTTCAGATACAACCAATGTAAATACTATCTTTGAAGGTGTTATCTGCAGCCGGGCTACAGAATCTGCCCTCCACACTTTCGGATAAAGATTAAAGGCTGTGGAACTACATTAATTAAGGGTGCTTAGGGTTTAGAAAAGTATGAGTAAGTTAGCTTTAGCGCCAAGTACCGATAAAAGCAATAAAAATATGTAAATATCAGAGTTGCTTGTCTCCGATGTATCTCTAGCACTGTTTCTTCGTGCCCCTTTCGAGAATCTCGAATATTTTAAACTTCGTACTCCAAGTTATTTATATTTAATATTTCAAGAAGATTGGATTCCTTCATAAAATCTAATAATAACGTACAAAATTGATTATCATTTGAATTTGCGTCCATGTCAAAATACAACTAAAAATGAGAGGACAGTGGGGGTTTAAATAATAGAGTAGTTTATGAATTCTTGAGCTACCAGCCCACATGACTTAAATATTATAACATAACCAAGATAAGCACAATATTTAGTTCTTATATTTCCAATAGGTAAGTTAACGTATAGTGCCAATATTGTTTTGGACTTATATATATATATTTTACCCATACTTATTTAAGAAGCTAGTTCGTACAACTTTTATGGGGATTATTTTTTACAATGGGTTTAAGAATGCTGCTTGGGACCGTACTTAATTTGTGATTGTTAATTGTATCTCTCTGGCTTTTAAAACCGCTCCAAATAAGGCAACCTTTTTCCTTCTTTCTAGTATTTGGTATATAATTTATATTAAGGTACGGTGCACAACTCAGAATTGGTAGGTCACAGGCTTTTCGACGAGAATCTTTTATTGTAATTAAATGTAGTCTTTTCTTATGGGCTACCACGTTCAACGTTTTCTGATGCGGGGTTCTTGGGTACCGTTTTTAGATGAGCATTAACTCCTGTACCCGAAAGTTACTCGCATTCATGCGTCTCAATCAAAATTTATTGATTCAGACGTCACGACGTGTACTTAATCAAAGGTTTAAGGCTCTTACCAAATTGATCAACTCAATGGTTTATTAGTTTTATTTGTCGAAACTGTTCATCTAATATTATATGGAAATTATGATAACATTGAATAAAGAAAGAGAATAGCGACACATCCGCACGACTACTCGAAAAAAGCAAAAAATAAAAGGTAATTTTGTAGCATATACTTGTATTGTTTTCATGTATACATGGTGACAACTAAAGCTATAGTCAACTAAAGGTTTTGCACGTATTCCAATTGGGTAATGATACCGAGAGATATGATTGCCAAAAAGATTTATACAATTCATGGTATGTAGAAGAAATTATTTGGCCAACATAACACTTCCCTAAACGGTTTAAAATGTGGAGAATGAACTTGTGAATGCATAATAATCATTCACAAGCTTATGATGTCGAAATCACATGATTAGGATTTTATTTGTTGCTTTCCTTATTGCATTATTTCTCAAATAGGTTGACATTATCCACTTTAATAATAAGCTGACACACTGTCCGTAGCTAAGATTACCATTTAGTTTTTTTTTCTCCTTTTTCAAGACATGAAATATATAAGATCTTTTAATATCAAAGCCTCACAATCTCTTGGTAAATGGAGGCGTCATAAATATTGCTGTTTCTTGGTGGAAAGATCTGCCATCTATGTAAGCGCATTTATTTCCACGAAGGAGTGGGTATCTGTACCATCGCAGTTGCTTAACCGTGTTGGTGACACAAAAAAGAAAAAAAAAATGATTATTTGGTCAGATGTGATGATGAAGGTTTGTTTGACTAGGTGGACACCGCATTAATTGTTGACCACAACCACATGCGGTGCACCTGCCCATACCCGAGAAGCAACCTGTTCCCATTTACCTGTTTAATTGTCCGTACACAACAATATACGTCATTGTGTTTTATAAATTTTGTCACAATTTTTATTTATTTATTTCTTTTTAAGAAGGTCTTACGAAGAAGGGAAGTAGAGTTAAACTGTTTTGATTAAATATAAAACACTTTTCTAGTATCCATATAAAGTGATGGCCATGGTTGCATTACGGAAACAGCAACGAAACAGAAACGGCCCCACAGGGAGGGGGGTGTTGTCCCCACTGACTTCGCACGTGCGACTAAAGTGGGCCCCGCAGGCGGGGGGAACGTCCAGAACGAGTCCCGGTTTTGGAAATTAGCAAAAGCAGCGCCTACGTGTAGAGGCGTCGAACTGGCACCCACTGGCTCGCACGTGGCAGAAATGCCGCATGTCATTGACCGAGCGTTATCAGAGGCTGCAGAAGCACGCACGGAAAACGGTAACCTGAATCTGCGTGCCATACGGTAAATCTGACTTAGAAAAATTAACCCTCCCCCACAAACAAGAAAACCAATCCAGGAACAAAATCTGCCATCCCACGTATTACTACTACTTTTGTGGGGATTTTATTATGCGGACACCCCTTTCCTCTCTCTTCAACTCTTTGACTTTCCTTTCCCTGTTTATATCCATCCATCCATCCCCAAACCCAAGTTTAAATAAACTCACCCCCTCTGCTCGCCACCTCTATTGCATGCTCTGCCTCATCCCTCACCCCTCACCCCTCACCCCTCACCCCTCATCCCTTCTCCCTTCCTCATTCACAGACAAACGGAGGAACACCAACTTTACTTCATGGCAGTTGAAGCTCAGCATATGTGCCTTCTCCCTTCTCAGTTAATCTCCAATAGGTATTATATCTTCTCTTTCTCTCTTCAGGATTCTGTTCTTCTCGCTTTCCATCGGGTTCTTACATGGGCTCGCTTTTTCCAGAGACTTCATCAAGCCTAATCAAGGAAACGCCACTTTTTCCGGTGCCCAGATGTACGCCGGGGTGCCTTTGGCCGGAGCAATGCCGGAAATGCTCCCGCCTTTTTACCAATCCGTTGATTGCAATCTGGGTTCAACCAAACCGGTCATGAATAAGGCTGATAGCGGGATTTCCAATATCGTCGATCAGAGAAAGCGTCCTGGAGATTCGATCAACCAGTTTGATGATTTCGTAGTCCCGCAAAAGAGAAACAGAATATCCATGTTGCCATCTTTTCTCGACCAGGAGCTTATTTTCCAGGCTCAACAGCAACAATCAGAGATCGACCGCTTTCTCGCCCAACATGTAATTTTTCACTCTTCACAAAGATTTTGTTTTCTTTTCGTTTCTTTTGATGACAAACAAGCGTGAATAGGAATATATATAGGGGAAGAAAAAAAGAAAAAAAAATCTCTCTGTTTTTTTTTGCTTCGATGCAGCAACGCCTTGGAAATTGAAATTGTTGTTTTCTGTATTCATTGCAAAAAGTAATGCTTTTGATTTGGAAATTGTGAGATTCTTCCAATTTTTGCTCCTATACTGTTGTTCTCATCTGATTTTAATTTCCTTTATATCCAAACAGGCTGAAAAAGTAAGATTGGAGCTAGAGGACCAAAGACGAGTTTTGATGTCAGCATTCCAGGAAATCTTCACGAAGAAATTGAAAGAAAAAGATGAAGAGATTCAGAGAATGAGAAAGGTGAACTGGGTGCTCCTAGAAAGAGTGAAAAGCCTGTCCGCGGAGAACCAGATATGGAGGGACTTGGCACAAAACAACGAGGCAACAGCGAACACTCTACGTAGCAACTTAGAGCAAGTGCTGGCACACGCCGGCGAGGACAGCGATGCCGAATCGAGCTGCGGGAGTAATGATTTGGGGCGATGCACGATGGCGGAGGAGGCGAAAGGCGTGAAGGATACGGCGGTGGTTGGTGGCGGCCAAAGGATGTGTCGGAAGTGTGGAGCGAGGGAATCAAGGGTATTGTCGCTGCCATGCAGGCATCTCTGCCTCTGCACGGCCTGTGCGTCCAGTCTCCGCGATTGCCCAGTGTGTCATTCTGTAATGAATGCCACCGTGCATGTCAATTTCTCCTAGGGAAAACAGAAAAAATGAAAAAATTACTGAAAATTTTCTCTCTTTTTTTTTTTTTTTCTTTTTCTTCTTCTGTAAGTTTCTGACAGTGGTAGATATATGAATATTTTTTGGTAGCTAATATCCGCTATTAAATTATCTTCAGCGTTCGATTTGGCAATGTGGGTTCAGAATTTGTTGGAAATTCTCTTCCTGGGCAGTGTCTTTTTCAGGGCCAGAAGATAAGTGTTTGGATGCCCTGGCGATTCCCACTCTTGGTGTGATGCATTCGACCACCTTTTGAATAAAATCTAAATCTGACATATTATAATTAACAAGCTAAGGCATCAGATGTGGGGGAGGCTGCGTTTTCCATGCTATGCGTTAAAAGTTGAGACACGCCTAAGTTTTCACGAACAAAAAGATAAAAGTAGGCTTAGAAATTTAAGTCAGTCAGGGTTTCGTGGAAACGGGTACAAGATGATGTGGTCATATCCCCCAGAGTCGCTGTCGGTTTCTCTTTTCTTACGGGGGAGGGGGTGGTGACCATTAGCATCTACAAAAAGACATCTTTTCTGCACATTATGTCGCTCATGATGATGGAGCCTGAAATTACCAGTTTCTTTACTGACAGAAATTTCAAACCATGTCATTTTTTGCTTTATCGTTGGGTTCCAGCACACCGCAACCCATTTGTGACGCTTACTGGATTTTACAAGTTGAATTCAGATCCTATTTATTATTCGCGGTACCGTTTGGTTTCCTTCTTTTCCTTCCTGTCATTTCTCCTACTTTTTTAATCTTCCTTTGGATGGTCCTGGTCAATCTACACATGATATGATACCTTCTCTTGTGTAAATGACACGGACTCTCTCTCTCTCTCTCTCCCTCTCTCTCCCTCTCTCTCGCTCTCTCAAAGAACACTCACTTTAGAAGATCATGATTTGCCAAATGGATAATATTCTGAGTAAACACACCAGCTATTGGATCCACCGTTGTCTACAATACGATACTCGAGACCACTATCCCAATCAGCTCCATTACCTACCCTAAGAAATATTAAAAATAAACTTATGCTCTTGCTCCTTGGTCTTCCAAGTAAACAAAGTCCAAAGGACTTTAGAAAGTCTTATCTCTAGTGGCTCCATGGACCACCTACGCTACGATTACAAGATCTAAATTCCTACTCGGTTAATCCCTTCTCTACCCCTTGCTTATTTCTTTTAGGAAAAAGCCAACTTAATCATATAATAATCGATCTGTAGTTTTATTGGTGGTCACATCTGTCGTAAAGAAGATAAAACATGATGATACCACACACAGTCTTCACATCTGGCGTCAAAAAGCTATAAAGTATGATTATGATTGTACTTCTCAATTGTGATTAAATGATCAATGGGTCCAATCCTTCCCCATACTTCCCCCTTCTCCCTCTCTCCTTTTTCTCTCTCGATTGTGTGCAATGCTACTCCTTTACATGTCCATTCTTCAAGCGTTTTTATAGGCTTTTACTTTTTCGCACCATTTTGGATTTTCAGTAGGGACTTGACAGTTTGATGGGGACTAAAAATGCAAAGAGAAATGTTTGTCAAAATTTGTTATAATAACCTCTAACTCTTCCGAATTTCTTTCGGTCTTTTCCTCTGAGGATCATAAACTTGCATGCTCTTATACTAAAATGACTTTTTTGCAGATCCTAGAAGACACTATATAGATAAACCAGTAATAATTCCTTTGCAAATTTAATGGCTAAATAGATTACTATTTGTCTTAGATTTAGGCTATAAAGTCGTACGATCAAGGTATTAAGACCCTTGTTTTCTTGAGCCCCTTGATTTTCAATGATACATCAAGACCAAAAAATAAAAGAACAATGAATCAAAATTCTTCTAGTTTCTAGAATAATGTAACCGATTTTTCCATATCAATATCTAGTACCGTGTTTTACTTTTAGAGCTCATCAAAACTTGAATCATTCAATTTAAAAATAATACAAAGTTACTCCATAAGCTATCCTACACATTCTACAGAATCTTGACGTCTGATAAACTAGTTCTTGTGCTAAATATGCTTCACAGCGATAGTAGAACATACTTATCGAAGCCTAAGATCTATTAACAACCAAAGCCAAGCCATACCTTACAATGACCTTATCCTTAAAATCTCAAGTACTAGAATATATTGCAAATGTTGCTTCTGGTCGTAACATTATCAGTTTATTGAATGGTGGTTGTTTCAATTGTATGGTAGACTAATGCCCCAAAAGGCATTCACTAGAGAATAAGATGTTAGAATGAGTAGAAAAAAATTAATTTCATCTTTGATAAAACCATTACATAGAGGAATTTCAGGATCACATAATGATGTCTAAGATAATGCCAATTCCTTGGGTTAGACCTTAGATTACTAAACAATACACAAATTAAAAAATCAAAAGAACTATGAAGACACCCCTGTGATTCGTGTAGCTTTCACTTTGACTTCTATACCTACAAAACCGTTTATCATGGGTATATTTTATATATTTCTGCAGAAAACCTTATCACAGCTCCTGAAATGCCATATCTTTTATAATAATCATAAACAGAGAAGCCAACTCATGTCTTGAGGGCCGTTTAACATAAGTTAACGCCGATTAAAATTTTGAATGAAGTATTTCAATTCTATATACTTCTTAACTATCGCTAAAACTTTAATTTGGATTTTATTAATCTACCATTACTGATAGATGACAGCATTAATATATTTAATCCCTGTTGTCAACTAGTCAATCTTAAAATAGGATTAAATCAACTTCTAAACTTCGTTTTCATAGAACAACTCTTACAAGTTTCATCAATAATAGTCTATAGCAATGCATGTATTTGAAAGATAGTCTTCTTTTTGTTCTGTATAATATAGTATTTCATTGTGATATTCTATTTGAAAGTTATAATAATAGTTTCCAGCTATCATCATATGAGGATATTAACCTTAAAAAAAAAGGAAAAAAATTATCATTTTTCATTAAGAAGTATCGGAACAAACTCCAGAGTGAATATAGCTTGATCTATTATATCTATGAAAATATTGATCCTCTAAATGTATGTATTGACTAATATTTTCTGTATTACCATTTTATTAAAAATATGAATTACATTTTGGTACGAATTTTTTTTTTCAATCTTGAAACTGCAATAAATAAATAAATCCCTAAGATTTAGGCATTTATCCCATTATTTTTTGAGGTTTAATATGTAATCAAACCATGCGTTTTTCTAGTATAATATGTAATTATCTCTTGTGCAGAATTAATGTTAGAGGACGTCACGAAAATTGTATTATGCAAATGTAAGATCATTTTTATTTCCAGTAAGATAGCTTTGCATATACCAAAGTGTTAATCCAGCATTGCACATGAGAAAAGAGTTACTAAGAAAAAGAAAGAAAGAAAGAAAGAGAGTGGGAAAAGGTAGGTAAAAGTCATCTGTCATTCTTTCATCGACGAAGGATGATGAGATGATCACTAACCAATTATTTGGACCGCAAAAAAGAAAAAAAAATAAAAAAAAAAGGTTTCTTCCATCTTTGTTCTTAGTGGAAGGGTTAATGACTCAGCTTGGCAACTCGTGTTGGCAGGTGGCGACCCACACCTCCTATGCTTGTGGGTAGAGGGGCTGTCATTCACCTATCCATGCTCACTGGTCATATGTGTGGGTGGGCTCACCTATTTTTCATGATATAACATAATTTTCGTGCCTATGTCTCATAATTTTCCTTAAAAGCCCTAATGTCCAGTGTATGGACAAGGTGCTTTGATTAATTATAATCTTTAAAGAGTGATTAGATCAAGTTGAAGCTAAGGAATGCTTCTAGGAGTGCGTTAGATCTCGTGGACTTTTATAATATTTCTGTAATACAATTTGACATGCATATGAATTTAGTTTGTTTATTTTCAATGATGAGAGTTTAATTTCTTTTATATGAAATCAACAGACTTCATTATAAGAAGAACTAGAAGATAAAAGAGCAGTCATTCATTTTAAGGAGAACGGGGTGGGGGAAGAATTTGTCGGGAATTCTCTCTCCCTCTCTCCCTCTCTCCCTCTCTCTCTTCCAGTCATTGTTACGTAGAAATAATACATGTGTTCAGTTGAAATTTTCAGCAAAATCCAGACCACAAACTGAGTGGCCTCAAGCATCCCACTTGGATATTACTGTACTTGTAGAAATGCCGACACGTATCCTCGTATGGATGTCGCAGAGATTGATTTTTGAGGAAGGCGCATTACCATTCCCAAAGCGGACAAGAAAGGGCAGGAGTTGGTACGTGGCATGTGAGGTTGCCCCCCACGCCTAGCGTGTCCCCCTTATAGTTCTGAGGTGCGCGGTTAAAAACCTTAAAGACGACCCCAAAAAGTTGCAAAAGGCGTACGGGAGTGGGTGTGTCAGGGCGTGTGGGATAATTGGGGCCGAGTTTGGCAGAGCTACTGCGAAACCTATAACGCCGACAAAAGATGGATGAGTAAATCGAGCGGGATTGCGTTGGGTGGTGGGGACACAAGTACAGAGGCCACATGCCTTGATCTGCTAAACAGCAGTGGGGTCTCATAAAAATTGCTCTTGCTCTTTCAATAGAGACAAAAACCTGCACGGGTCCACGTAAAAAGTTCGCATCATATTTTGAGCCCCTCGAGAGTTAGTGCTTTCTTTCGGCACCCGTCCCCCGCCCCACGGGGACCAAGAACAGCAAGAAGCGACTCTGCCTTCCGGGGGAGGGGGTGTCGGTGTTGTCTGAATCCATTGAATGTTTGGAGAACAAGGCAAAAAATTAAACTAGTCTAGTTTTTCCAAAGGAGAAAGTGGATGTATTAGGCCATTCCACCCACAAGAATCTCTCCACGTACACAAAATGACGAAACGGGAGATGAACCCAAAATGCTGAATGGTGATTTTGTTACGTGTATTTTATAACAAACCTTCAGTTTAGAAAATCGGAGTTAAAGAAATGTTTACGGAAGGCGAGATACGTTGCACTTGAAGAGTCAGTCTGCGTCTCTACTTTCTCGATGCACCTGTTTCCCCTTATATTTTCACTTTCAGACAAGTCTTTTCCTGTCTGCTTTTTGTGGGAGAAGTCTTCTCCGACAACACGTCTGAGGATTGTTTACTACAAAAGAATAACCATTCGTGATTGAAACCTCAATGTCATCCAGGCATGTGTCAGAAAATATCATCTTTCGTTGCTCCAGCTTCTGACTAGTAACAGCCTATCTCCTCTAGGGTCTCTGATGTAAACCTGATCCGCCTCCCGCGCTCGTCCACGATCATCTCCCCGGTGGTTGGGATCTTTACATCAAGGTTGATTTAGCCGCCATCTTCCGCGGTAGGGCTTTAACCCAAGAAGGGTTGGGGCTATCAAAGAGCAGTGAAAGGTACTGAATAGTGAGATTTATATTAAATAAACTAATCCTTATAATATATTTTATAAATTTAAATAACTCTTTTTATTGATAAGATTTTTTTAAAAGAGGTGAAGATGATTTTTTTTTTCACTTAATATCAACATTAATCATTTCTTTTTGCAATCCAATTCATTTTTAAAAATGAATTGATCTTTTGCCATCAAAAAATTAAGTTTAAATTGAAAGATAATTTTGGACAATTAAGTAATACATTAAAAGGAAAAACAGTTATAATTTATCTTATAAACTTATACAATTTTTTTAAGATTTTTTTTAAAGAACGGTAAATATATACCTTTTTTAAAAAAAATATCAAGCTTGACACCCAACTCCATACGTCACCATTTACTTAATTAAAAAAAAAAAAAAAACACTCTCGTCACTGGTATTAGTGCTAGCCTGCTGCTAGAAACATCCAATCAACCCAGGAATGTCACTTTCGGGAGCATTGGCGTCCCATTGCGGACGGCTGCTGGCATCGACCCTAGGATGCCGGACGTGTAGTGGGTAGACCCATTAATCGACCTTTGCAAATGTCGGTGAACCGTTTTCCTCGTGGTAAGTTGTAGTTTAGTCTACTTCTTACCCCACCCACCAAAGAAGTAATAATAATGGATCCTGCTTTTTTCTTTTTGACTACGAACACTTTCAATTTCTGCTGAAGAAATTCAGCGCTGCAGCACGGTCAATCTTTCTCTCTCGGGCGCTCTTCCCCAAAAGATTGTTAATCTTTTAGAGGAGTTTTTCTTTTTTCCTTTTTTATTTATGTATAATCTTGTAGGACCTCACTTCACTCCATGGACTTCAATAACTGCTATCCACGAAAGGATACCCTAACAATAAGTTAATTATCATTTATATACGTGCGGTTTACAGTCTCATCAAAAAGATTAAATGAGTTTTGAAAAATGATGGTTTCATTAACTAGATTTTAAACATTCATCAAATTATTATTATTTCTTCCAATTTCATTCAAAATACAACGTATCTTCATGAGAACAAATATCTAGATCATCCTTATTGGATTGTGCTGTGTTGATTTTATTCTATTTTATACTCAACATATTATTGTCAATAAATAAATCAACATCATAGATTTAATATATTAATGAATTATCTAGTATGATATAATTATTGCTACTAAATCAACGACTACTTGCTCCGGATCCATATGCCTGGATGCTTCAATCTATTCTATGTCAAACAATCAAATGTACAACTAAAATATACAAATGAGTTCCCTTGAAGGCAAGGCCATTACGAGAAGGGTTTCTCTTATTTTTACTAGATTCAATCAAATCGACAGCTTGCGTTACACAAAGCAGTAGATAATCAGAGATTTCGCATTGAGAGCTAGGGATTGGCTTTGCTGTCATCAATGTTCTCTTCCATTAAAGTCTCCTATAGTCATGTAGACTCATGGAAGTAGATGTCTTCCCGAGGTGAAGGACGCAAAAGTTCCATAGCCTTCATAACCTACTCTTAGGGGCTTGATGAAGCTTTTGTGAAGGGTGGGACTTTTGCAACTCATTTATGAGAAGATTAAAAAGGGACATTAGTGACCCAAACCTCTGCAATAGTGGGGTCGTCAGACCTGTGTGAGCTCCCACTCATAAAAGTGGTGACAAATGCTTCATGACATTCCCCTTAAAAGAGGTGGTTAGAGAGCTTTGTGATGCATAACCCTTTCAAAGGCATAGGTGCACATGGTTTACCTTGGAAATTTATGGCTAATTATAAGATAAGACACGTGGTGGTTGGCTTGAATAATACTTTGACAAATTTTATTAATATCAAAAAAATTAGATGAAATAACTATATTTTACTAAATATAAAAGACAAAGTATATTTATAGTCCTTTGAGAAAGACAAAACACTTATATTTAACTGTCACACTAACAATAAAAATAAAACATAAAATACATTAGGCCTAAACGCCATGATTTCGTTGGCTCTCATGATCATATTTTTGTTTTTGATTCAATTGTCTGAGGATATACAATCATAATACAAAAAGCTTAACAAGTTAGATATTATGATGGTGATTTGTAAATGACTTCACGTCTAAGAGTCTGTTAATGCCAAGTGGTACGATTTAGGGACGATGTGATTATTATTTTCGTGTGGCCACATGGTTTAAAGTCTGATAACCTTTTATTGGTTGCAGGAATTTATGGTATTGCTTATTCTAATAAGAAAAGATAAATCTACTCACGTTTGATGTGCGATAGTAATCCATAAGATTCCCTTAAGATGCTGGCCAGACATAGAAATGGGAATCATTAGCTTGCTAAGAAAGATAAGGAAGCACCTTCAAAGATCTGATCAAATCGATTACATCACTCACAGCGGTGTTACTGAAAAATAGAAACAAGGCATCTTTCCACTAGCAAAAGTAGTGATAGCACTTCAGTCAACATAATTCCATAAAAAGGATCATTGTTTCAACGTTCAAACAAGTCCCTCCGTGTAATGATTTCTTAAACTAGGGCGACCCCCATTTAGGTTTTCTTAAAGCTGCTTGGATTGAGCATCCATAGGCTTGTTAATGTGTCCCCATCGTCCACCCTTTTTCTATGATACGCCTTCTGATTAAATTGGATCTGCAAAGGGAAAGAGAGCTTTTGGATTTACTCAAAGCTCCAAGGGAACTTAAGGCACGTTCTTTGGTGTCGTTTTGTTTCGAGTGTGTCCCTACAAACGCTTGGCTCACATGCACCAAAAGAAAGACTGCAATGCATTCGTGGGCTCTGCGCTCTGATTTTTGGTCATTTATTGATCCCTATGGACTCCATTTGGTCTGTTCAAGTGACCCTTGCGGGTGTATGAAAAGTTACTTGGGGCTGGAAATAAGGACGACAGCACTCCCATCCAACGAATATTAATTCCATCAAGGAAACGATAGGGGCCAGCAGACTTTCTTGCGCTTTTTATTAAATTTGTTTGGATTTTTTTCTCTTCTATGAGTTGCTTTCCCTGGTCCCATTGCTCAAACTAGTTGTATGATCTGTTTAGGATTATTTGTTGCATGAGTTACCGACTCTTACAAGTAACATATCTATAGTCTCTTCATGCTTTCTTTAAACTTTTGTGTTTTAAGAAATAAAATTTTCATATAAAAGTTTGAAAAGAAACAATTGCAATCAATTATGTCATTTTTATATCTAAAGATAGCAAGTCGTGACAATTATTTGTTTGTATCCTTGTTAAAGTGACCATGATTACCTTCATTATATTTCTTGATTTGTTTTGCTAATGATAATTTAATAACAATCATTAAAGATCTTTGTGCAAAAAAATCAAGTTAACATCGGAGCACGTTGGCCTCAACTACAAGCTTAATAAGATTGGACGAGGACTTTATATTTATATAGAGATCTATGACGTTTCATTTCTTTATTCAAATGATTCTTTCTATGAATCTCATCCCAAAGTAAGTCAACGACTGAATTCAAAACATTTGTTGTTTATCTTAGTTCTTTTATCCAACAAAGACTGGCATTTGTTTTTTTTTTTAAAAAAAAAACGAATAATAATCTCGTTTTGATAAAAACAATGTTTCCCAGATCCGTACTCCTTGGATTAAGAAATGTTTCATTGCGCTGCACAATAGCTGTGTGTAGTCAACCCTTTGATGCATAATTAGTGTGTTATTCTAATCCTGTATCACTTTGGATTGTTTACGAAAGGAACCGGAAGCTAGTCCAGCCTGGTTCAGTGTTTTGGTTGCGAAGGCTGTCACATGAGGCTGCAGATCATACTAGTCCAAGTTGATTGTTTGAATTTGACCGAGTAATGGGAGGCAAGGTCAAATACATGCAATGTTGTGAGAAAAATACTGCACCATGTGTTGCTCTATTTATTTAGCTTCGACTTTCTTGGGCTGTGGCGGCTACGTCGCTCAATTAACTTGCACGCCACTTGCATTTCATGATTTAGAACCCTAAAAAGACCAACCACCTTAAGGATGATTTGCTTACGTTTCCCTATAAGAAATATTATCGATCTGGCGGAAGGTGAAGCCATCATCACCTTTATATATATATATATAGATATATATATATATATTATTATTATTATTTTCTTTTAATGAATCTCGTGCTAATGGGACTACGCTCGTCGTGTAGTCCCTATCAACGTGCCACACTTATTACGCAATTTGAGCGAAGAAAGGAAGTATTTCAAACCCAAGACAACTGCTAAATAATGATTACGATAGACGAAAGCAACATAACCACAGGAGAAAACCCTATGCGCCTGGTGATCAAATTTAATAATATGGTATGGGAATTTCAAGATCATATTGGGAAAATAACTGAATTTAATCAGATACATCACAATATACTCTCTTACCATTATATGGGTTTGAACATCCATACTGTAGTACTACTTTTGTGTGAATCTAGTTTATTTAAATTCATAAGAGTGTTAAGGAAGACTTAAACTTTGATATCATATAAAAAAAAATTTAATTCATATAAAAAAACAGTGTCATGAAGTAAGAAAAACAACCATATTTAACCAAGCATATAACTCCACATTGAACATCCAAACTGCAACCTTGGATAATGACCATTTGTTAGTTTACGAATAAGAAAAAAGTAAAACCTTGTTCCTTGTGATATTATCAACCACCATGAACTCTATAGTTGATCTTACTGGGGACACTGTTTTTCAAATGGTTTGATCTATTCGGTAAAGAGCCAAAGCTGTTAAGTTCCTTCACGGCGCATAAAATCATAAAAAGTAGGGGAGACGGCACATGACTCAATTAATAATTAATTGGTTAGTTTTCTGCCTTTTATTCTATTGTCTAGTTGTTAAATGGCGTGGAATTGAACACTGAACGATGTAGATTAGGGTATACCGCCATGTTCAATATGATAATGCCAAAAGGTACAACAAACCAAAATAGAAACCTTGTTCTTTTCTAGAAAATCATCATACAAAAGGATATTTAAAGATCTTTCTTCATACATTTGCATACTCATGCATTTTAGCTAAATCTAGGGAAGGGGGATCAAATGGACAAAAAATTAGAAGCTAATGTTCGATGCTTGTGCGTGGGAATTTCTTTCAAGAACAAGCACCATGATTGACGTATTGATAATTAATGAAAATCATGGGAAGAAAAAGACAACACAAGCTTGAATAATTGGTAAGTGGTGTGTTGTAATAGGTTTCTGAAAGAAGCAGTACAATACAGTTGGTAAATGATGGTGGAATGAAGGCAATTCAAAAGAAAGGTGCAACTTTGAAACCCCATTTCCTCTAACAGTTGTTGATTTTCTGAAAAGGAGAATCATACGACGTGCCAGATCCGCCTCTTCTTTCCAGGAAACGACAACAATCGTAGACGCTGCTCAGAATCCATTGGTCTAGTTTCTGAAGTCTTTCAAGGTGACGACTTTGAAAAATGCTGTGAATCTTTCGCTTTCATTCAATTATCTGCCACGACATTCACGCACTTGCTGCCTGCCATAAGCAAGCGGTCCAGCTTTGTTAAATTGTAGTTCAAAAGAGATGCATATCACATCACCATCAACACGCATTCAAGAAATGAAGCTCCGGCCGCCCTCATCCAAACTTCGTTTTCTTTAAAAAATAAAAATAAAAATAAAAATAAAAAAATTGTTTATACATTGTGATAAGTATGTCGGAGATTTATAATGAATTGAGTTAGAGTCTTACCTATAGTTAATACCCGCAAACGAACTCCGCGACTGTGATTTCTTAGCTAACCACATAATTCAAGTCTCCTTCAGGTTCCTCTTTTCATGTCGAAGAAGAATCTAATCTTAGATTTCACGTGGGCCGCTTAAATTCCTTTTCTTCCGGCCAGTGTTCGGACACAGCACTAGAGTAAATTATTAAATGCATATTTCTGGACTGGAGCTACGCCATGAATCACGCACTTTTTATATAAACAATCAAGCATAGGAGTTGGCGTGTGGGTTCACTGGAGTTGTTGAAGTTAGTTTGAAGATTTGCTGCTTGGAATCGTCATTCGATTTTTCAAGTCTAAAGATATTGAAGTATGTAAAGAGATACATTCTTAAAAGCTTTGTTTATCTAGGAGAGTCGTATATAATTTAAATGTTCAGAAAAAATAAAAAACAAAAAATTAAAAAAAAAAAAAAAAATTTGTTGGTGGGTTGTCTTTTCCCTGAAATCCATGGGGATGCGGGTCCAAGCAGCATGGATCATGTGAGATGTTTACAAGTGATGGCTTTGTCAGGCTGTCGGGACCACTAATGTGCTTATCCACTCGGTATACCAACCGAGTTTAAATTCAAAGTTTCTCGGTCTCGACAGTGGTCTGTGATGTGAAAATTTGATAAAAAAGAAACGCAAGGCACATGTTCATGATGCACTTATTATTTGTTATATATGTTCCTAGTCATATACTCTTCCCCCACGACATCAATCACAAGTCTCCATCACCACCATTGCTTCATGATTCCTCTTTTTTTTTTTTTTGGTTTAGTGAGAAAAGAGAGAAGAGAAAATAAAAAGTAATGACAGACACACTGTAGTTTGATTGGGCTGAAGGAACCGGTCCACGAGAATAAAATCAATGCTTCTTATATGTCCAATTACAACATGACAACAATTTCAATCCATGTATTCAATGCCCATGTTTCGACAATTCCAAGCTATGATAATGGCCCAATATAGCTCTCTGACCCTTGAGAGTACTTTGTTTGGGTTCCTACCACTTCTTTTGTCTTTGCATCTTGGGTCTTTACCTCCCAAGAGACCCTTCAGAGTTGTAAGGCCGAAAGAGCCTAAGGTACTTTGACGTAAGGCTGAAGGATAACTTTAAGCAAATGCAACCGTGACTGGAGGCTGAGTCTTGCACAAGTAGTACTGGTACCATACTGCACTAACCAAATTTCAAAAATAGAATTGACTAAATATGGTCAGAAACAATATATTAGCAGACAATATTATATTACCATAAGGTATACACAATGGTAGATTTAACAAAACTTGCAATGTAACTATTTGACAGGATACTGATGGTTGACCGACTGATAGGCTTAAGAAGTTTAGAATCACCATTCACACTAAAATATTTGATATACCTGTGACCAACAATCAATCAAATCTCAGTTAAAGACGACCTTTTTGGTGTTTACCATTGAGCTATCATAGTTTCTGTTCACAATAATCCAAATAAAGTGAATTAAGTTCCATTAAAAAGTTTATCGAGCCCACTTTCAAGCATAATCTCAAGTGGAAGTAAACGTCCTCCGACACAAAATACACCTGGTATGATTGAATCTTGGTACATCTCCATCTTTTCGCGTTCTGCACAAAATACACGAAAGCCGGAGGGAAACAAACCTGCTTAAGGAAAACTATTCCTTTACAAAAAGTTGACTTGGCAACAATTCTGAAGTCAAAAAATTGACTTGGCCAACGCATCAAACGTTCCAGATCACATCCATAAATTAATTCCGTACAATGTACAAGTGAAATCTCTTGCTAGTCGGAGATAGATTTGAATCTACAAGCCAAAGGTACCCTCAACATGCTAGAAATTGTGTTTTTATTATATGTTGTGACGACATGAAAGTGACAAGGAGATTTGAGATCAATAAAATTTTTGAAAAGATAAAATAAAACAACTATCGAAGGGCTATTATCACTATTTTTATTGCCTTTCAACAACGTCAGCGTTGACAATGTGTAACTTCTCTAAGCATCCATTTATTTATTATTTCATCTTCCCAATCAATTGTAATCCACACTACATAATGGGTTTATAAAAAGAAAAAAAAAATTGGAATGCATAGATGGTCTTGCTTTCAACGAACAAACTAGAAAGAGCATTTGATTTCACACATTGGCTGTTTTTATGCTTCTCTCTCATGCATGGGGATCTCACATATAAAAAAAAAAAAAAAAACAAAGCAGGACTCAAGAAAAAGTTCCCAAGTTTTGTTTTGGTTCCTTGAAAAAGTTTAGATGAGTAACTCCTAAAGACACAAAATTGCTCTCTGGATTTTCTTTATGGGTGTTGAACTAATATCATTTGACTTCAACCAATCCAAGAAAAATGCTCAAATAGCACGACGTCTTTTGCTAGAAATTGTATTATAGTATAAGTAGAAAATCTTGAAATTAAATTTCTAAAATAACACTTTGGGTTATCTTAAGACAAAATATTGAACCTGTCCAGCTCTTTTGCCAACACCAATTCACACGTGGCAAGTCCGAACACAACACCAACGTAAAATGCATGCCAAACACAAGCACACACAAGAGTCACACACGCATTGCCATCAAACGGCAAAATACAACCCTCTTCGGATTCGTTGGGCACAAGCAATGTTATTATATGGAAACTAGTGAGGAAATGCATAATATATAAGTGAGATGAAGGCTAAACCAAACAAACTTCGTTTACTTCTTGTTTCAACGCATTATATTATAACACACTACCCGGCGCAAGCAACTCTCACAAGGTCGTGGACTTTGCGACTCGGTTAATTGATTACATGACATCTGATGGACTTATAATTAATTATGTGGGTTTTTAATTGTCTCACAACTGACAACTCACAACTAACAAAACTTTCAGATTTAATCTCAACTAAGACAGAACACTTGTCACAATTTAATAAGAAAAGAATAACAGGAGCAAATCCTCGAAAGTAAATAGAGACGTTGAAACTTCCATGGGCTGAGAATGAAGATTGAATTAGCAACAATATATCAATCAATTTTACTTGGTCGAGAATGAAGACATAGAGCCTCCCTCCATAAATCGCTTCCACCTGTGAAATCGCCCTAGCTTTATAGACACCATCCTTCATGATATTATATTTTCTTCTCCCTTGATAAATATTGTTCAACTCTATCGATAAGCCTACTTTGTATCTGACAATCCCAAGTAGTGTCCTCTCTTGTAAGGCTAAAAACGTTGCAAAGCTAGATGTTTATGTTTTAGTAGCCGCACACAACAAGCTAAGTATGCCATCCAGTCGCCACTGAATAATCAATAGTTACTATTGGAACAATGTGTCATGAGATCATACTTTGAGACTGGAGAATGATGAAAAAAAATGTAATAAAACATTGACTAGTGGCTTATGTGAGAGATAAGGATAAAGACATTTTTTTTTATACCTCTGATCTTAACCACCAAATTGAAGGAAGGGCTAAATAAGTTTTAAGTTTTGCACTTATCTCGTAAGTCGCTGTCCAACACCAAAACAAAAAGTGGTGGCTTTAGATAAGTTATCTCTTTAGTATGTCATGTGATGTACTCATTAGAGATAAGTTGTTGACCATTTGGAGAGAAAATTGAGGAGATGATTAATCAAAAATAAGGATAAAGTGTAATAGGTTAATTGTTGAAACTTGAGAAGCAAAGGAGAAAACCTAGAGATTTATCTGATTTTCCTTTGTGTCTTCATATAATTACGGGAGTTTCTATTTTATTGAAATAGTTATGGTAAATCCACAGTTTGCAAGGAAGAAAACAAAACTAAATGTTGGAAACCAATCGTACATTTCTTCTTTTATTTCCTAAAACAAAAGAAAAAGTCTAGATCTTGAACATATGTAAAAGGAGTTGAATACAACATACGCTAGACGTAATTCTAAATGCGGGTGATGTAAGCCTATATTTAATGTTGTAACATTATTTGACTTTGTCTAATATGCCTAAGATGTCATCTTATATTATTTCTTGTGCTAATTAGCATTAACCATTCTAGACCATATCCGTAGATTAATGTCGTACAACGTACAAGAGAAATGACCTGCTAGCTGGAGATAGATCATAACCACATATCAAAGGTACCGCCAATGGCCTAAATTGCTTAATTATATGTTATGATGACATAGGAATGACATGAAGTTTTGAGATCAATTAACTTTTTGAAAAGATAAAATGAAAAAACAATCAAAGGTATTTATATTTCCTTTCAATGACGTGCATGTTGACAATGTTGAACTTTTCCAAGCACTTATTTATATATGATAGCATCTTTGAAACATGATTTTGAACATATGGAAAAAGAGTTGAATACAACATACCGCAGAAATAATTTTAATCTGCTGGCGATGTATGCCTAAATTAAACGCCATAACATTATTTGACTTTGTCGAATATGCCAAAATGTAATCTTAAATTATTTCTTTTGCTAATTAAAGTATTAAACGTTAATTATGCGTTCCACATATAAGATGTGAAAAATAGCAAAGCAATTTTAGAAACGAAGATGCAGAGGCTGAAGCTGTCATGTGCGAAAAAGAAGTTCCCAAGTTATCTTTTGCTTCCTTGGAAAAGTTTAGATTAGTATCTCCCGAAGACACAAAGTTGCTCCTTGGATTTCCTTTCGGGGCTTAACCTAATATCATTTTATGCACCTTTTGGTAGAAATATGGTAGTACAGAACAAGTAGAAAATCTTGAATTTAAAATTCTAAAACAATACTTTGGGATTGTTTTGAGACAAAATAAGACAGATGTATCGGATCCAACTATTTTGCCAACACCAGTTCACGCGTGGCAAGTCCGAACACAACACCAAACGTAAGATGCAGGCCAAACACATGCAGACACAAGAATCACACGCACCCTTCCATCAAACCGCAAGATTCAACCCTCCTTGGTTTCGCTTGCATAAGCGATGTTATTATATGGCAATTGGCGAGCAAATACGCGATATCTAAGTGAGATGAAGGCCCACCAAACTTAAACTCGTTTACTTCTTGTTTCGATGCATTATTTTATAAGCAGAAGCGCACAACTGCACGTGGCATGCAACTCTCACAGAGTAAAATTGATTACAGGACTGGACTTCCAATAGATCTATCATTAATCATGCGTTCTCATTTGTCCCCACAAATAGCATAATTTTTAGAATAAATCTCAATCAAGAGCAAAACTCTTGTCATAAAACGAGCAAATCCTAAAAAAATTGAAAAAAGACATTGAAAACTTGCAAAGGCTGAGCACCTACTACATCTTCAAAATATATCTTGTTTGGAGGCTGTCCGACATTTTATGTGAATCTCCGCTCCTTATCATTAACAAATTTGTCTTCTTATTCTCCTTCTCTTACATTAGTTCAACTATTTTCTCTAAATTTTCGTATCGCATTTGTTGTCTGCTTATCCTTTGTTCCAAGTGGCTTTTTATGAATTTTATGCTCTTTTCACCTGAGAATAATAGAGAACTGTGCTTCATGAGATCATAAGGTGGGACTGGAGAATGGGGAGAACAAATGAAGGTCATATGTTGACCAAATAAAGATCCATATTGATGGAAAATAATTGATAATACATCAACAATCCCATAAATTTGGGCCTGCTTCGTCCACAATCATTGATTTTCATACATTGTACTTGGTAATAAGAGAATAATGACAACTTGCAACATTAATGAAATTTAACATTAATCTAATAATATGTAGATAAACTACAGTTTTCTCTACATAGTGCTTGCACGTCACGGTAGACTGTGCACTAAATATTATTTTTCTTATTTGTGTGATGGAAAGTATCGAAAGGGTGTGCGGAAGTACGCGACACACTCTGTAGGGCTACTTTTAGACATCAGCACTTGCCGTACATTTATATATAAAGAAGCCCCTGAAGGAATAATCACAGCAACCGAATCTGGCAGAGACAGAGAGTAGAATCAATGGCCATTCCACTTCTCAAGCTCATCTTCATCTCCATCCTCATCTCTACCTTCGTACCCCAAGCTTTTTCAGCATCAGATGATTGCCAGACCGAATCCAACTCTTGCAATGATAAGAAAGCAGCGTTGCCACTCAAGATCATAGCTATTACTTCCATCCTGGTAACTAGCATGATCGGCGTGAGTTTACCCCTTTTTGCACGCTCAGTCCCAGCCTTTCAGCCAGATCGGAATCTATTTCTCATCGTTAAATCCTTTGCTTCTGGCATCATACTTGCAACTGGGTTCATGCACGTTTTACCTGATTCGTTTGATATGTTATGGTCTAATTGCTTGGTCGAAAATCCCTGGCACAAGTTCCCATTTTCAGGTTTCGTGGCTATGTTGTCCGCAATAGTGACATTAATGGTGGACTCCCTTGCTACTAGTATCTACACCAGGAAATCTAACGTCGGAATTAACCCGGATAGTGATGTTACTACCGCGGGGGACCAAGAGATGGCTGTGGTGGACGCCGGGCATTCCCATGCTCACCATCATGGAGCAAAGCCAGGAACTGCAGACTCGCAACTCCTACGTTATCGGGTTGTCGCCATGGTGTGAACTTTTGGCTTCATATATGTAATCTTTGGTGTGTATTCTGTGTCCAGGATCATATATTCAGTTGTCTACATGTGTGCTTGTCGGACGTTTACATTTACAGTATATGGAAACCTTTTTAGTCACGTAAGAGACATATAAGCTGAATTTTTAGCAAAGAATTCATTTCAATAGTGTGTGTATACATACATACATATATATATATCTATATATATCATGTCATGGAGATTTTTTTACCTGAAAAAAAAAAGAAAGAGAATTTTTACTCTGTTGTATCTCGAAGAGATTGAGGAAATCATCTTTTTCTTTTTTCTCAAGTTCTTTGAATCAAAAACTATTAGAATATTCTCAATCTTCAGCACTTCCAGAACCATGCTAGTCATCTCGATTCATTTTATATGACTGATTTTTTGATGATTATCTTCTCTGTTGCATCTTAAAATTATTGGCAGGTGTTAGAATTGGGAATCGTTGTTCATTCAATTGTGATAGGGCTTTCACTTGGGGCCTCAAACAATACTTGCTCAATCAAAGGTCTAGTGGCTGCCCTTTGTTTCCATCAAATGTTTGAAGGAATGGGTCTTGGTGGTTGCATTCTCCAGGTCTACAAAGTTCCATGCCCACTTTTTATTTGGATAGCTTTACTCAAGGAATACCTCTCTTACTCACAACTCTCCCTACTATGTTTCTGAAACAGGCAAACTACAATTTACTGAAGAAGGCTCTCATGGTGTTCTTCTTTTCAGTGACAACTCCATTTGGAATTGCCCTAGGGATCGGCTTGTCAAAAACCTACAAAGAGAATAGTCCGACCGCATTAGTCACCGTCGGACTACTAAATGCATCATCGGCTGGCTTATTAATCTACATGGCTCTGGTTGATCTACTTGCAGCCGATTTTATGGGTACAAAGATGCAGGCTAGCGTCAAGCTCCAGCTTAAATCATACATAGCGGTTCTCTTGGGCGCTGGTGGCATGTCTGTGATGGCAAAATGGGCCTGAGTTTATTATTTAAGGATTCGATGACATCGAAAGCTATGTAGTCAACTCCTAACGTGTGAACTTCCAAGTATCTTACTGTTTGTTTATAGAGTTCTGCTTGTTAACTTGACAACTGCTGCCATCCTCACGATCTCTTGCTTTATAGTCTATTCTTCTTCTTCCCAATGCATTATTAATTACAATACACATTAGGTTAATTATGGTGGCGATTATGATCAAGGTTCCTACTCAACAACTTCACAGCATCCCTTCGGCTACAATGGTCCAAGTTCTTGTATTTGCAGAAAATGGAGTATCAGATTCAATCTAGTAAAAATAAATAACTGTAGATATGCTATTTACGAAGCCAAAAAAAAAAAATTCATAAAACTAAAATGTTTGGTTATAAATCGCTCTGGAGCAAATTTAATACATCGATTATGAGGAGTCAATAATTACATGCGTGTTCTCAACTTAAAAAACATCACTACCTTTCATCGTCCAAGGTTTATTACATCAGAAGTTCCAAAATATCAAGATGTACTCCTCAGAAGTAATTTACATAACAAGAGGAAACCCTCAACTCAATGCAAAGAAGAAAGGATTAATGCATCAAGTAAATTAGGAAATTTAGTGGGAAAAATGGTTCAGATCAGTTTGAAGAAAAATCACCAAAAACCTGCTTGAAAGTTAAACGAGTTTTAGAATTAGACTTGATCTTGTCCATTCGGTTTGGTTGCCAACTTACCAACCAAAGCCTGAAAGACGTCTTCTATGGCAATTAAACAGATCAACCTTGAAAATGCCTAGATTTTTAGGGACCTTAGCTTCTTGACCAAACTTGAAATAAGATGCAAACCTAGTTGTATTTTAGTCCTTAAGGGCATAAACCATTGGAAAAAAGAAGACGGCAAACTCGCAATGGTTAGATAAACAAAACTATACATACCAGAATGCCGGGAAGCCACAAATAGGCCTCAGACCAAGGTTGGGCCATTGGAATTTGCATAAATAGCTCGAAACAAAGTAACATTTGTTGGATCTTCTAAAATCAAGTAGTTTGGTGTAAGTTAGACCTTCAATTAAGGACTTAACTTAAACTAATCTTTACCCAAATAGTTGGGCCCAAATGATAAAGTTTAGTAAGCCAGCCAGCAACCCTGCATTTAAACCTTCCACCTCAGGCCTAATGGTTGAGCCAGAGAAGGACCTAAATAGAATTTGTTGTGTCAACTCTTGAGGGATGTCAGGCTTAGCATGTAGCAACCTCAGCCCAAAGCAATTATATCTATCTTAAAAGGCTCAAAAAGCGCCCTCGGGATGGATAGTGGGAAAGCGAATAACGAGGGCGGAGTTGAAATCCTAAGAAATCGATCTACAAATCTCTTTGACTTGTGCGTGACTCTAAACCCACGGACACCTCAATCAAGAAGGAATATATACCTCTCTTTTCTTATCTATTTCCTTACTCTTAAACGTAAAGTTAAATGAGGTTTTCCTGTTTTCAAGAGTTAATGAATTGCTTGCTTTTTCTTTAAGAAAATAGGTCGTCCGTTTACTGGAGTGTCTGTTGCCTTCCAAATGTAGTTTGAGAGTTGTTTCCTATTGGTTTGTCCGGTATTTTGTAAGTTTTCTCCAAGTAATGCTAGACCTCTACGCCGTATTATTTGGAGATATTTTTCATAGAAACATTATGTGTTTCGTGTCCCGTTTGCAGAAGTTGAAAGAGTCATGCTGTTGTCTTCCTACTACGGCTTTGCATCATCGGGTGCAGAATGGAAGTTCTAGGACAATTGTCGAGAGGAAAAGGGACGGAGAAAAAGAGGAAAAAGCGAGACGAAGAAGAAGAAGAAAGAGAGAAGAAGGTGGAGTTCGGTCGTAATTCCTTAAGACACCCTCGTGCAATTTGATAAGTCGCTTGGTATGTAGTATTTTAGAATATAGGTTAGACGAGAAAGCCCTTTGCTTTCTTAGCATTTAATGACTAAACAATGGCATTTTGCCTTAGATATATTGGTAATAGAGGGTAAAATAAGGTTTGTTTTTAACATTAGTTTCTTTTAGTAGAAATACCCTTAGGAATAGAGAAAAACGAAGAAAATAATGAAAAGCAAAAGCAAGATTCAATGACACCTCAAGAAGTTGGTGGGCACAAGTCGAGTAGTGAACCTTACAATTCTAATTCCATCTTATGAACTATGCAAACAACTTTCTCACTAATGATAGTGAGAAGAAAAGTAGTAAACGCATTGGAAGCCCTCTAGGCAATCTATTAACATTCGTTAAAAAAAAATAAGGGTTACAAATCATTCTTTATGTACAACCTACATAAGGATATAAAAGTAAATAATATACAAGTAAAGTAGGTTCTACTCATGGGCTTCCTTACCAATATTACATCAGAACCTCTATTATATCTTGATGTACTCCTCAAATGTAGTTTACATAACAAAAGAAAACCCTTTGCTCAATGAAAAGAAAAAAGAGAGATTAATACATCAAGTAAATTGGGAAAATTAGTGGGACAAATGATTTTGATCTTGAAATTAGACGAGCCTTAGAATTAGAATTCATCTTGTCCATTCGGTTTGGTTGCCCAACTTACCAACCAAAGCCTAAACGATGTCTTCGGCAATTAAACAGATCAACCTTGAAAATGCCTAGATTTTTAGGGACCTTAGCTTATCAACCAAACAAAAAATGAATGCATAGAAGGCTTGCTTTCAACAAATAACCTAGAGAAAGCACTTGATTTCGCACATTAGCTGTTTTTATGCTACTTTTATTGAACAACAAAGTTCTACATAGAAAAAAAAAAGTACTTATAATATGCTTTATAAACTTAAATAAACCATCTCTTCAATTAGGCCTCTTGAAAAGAGGCAAACCTAGGCCTTCAAAAGTTCTCTCATGTGTGAGGATTTCACATATAAGATGTGAAAAATAGCAAAGTAATTTTAGAAACGAAGAGGTAGAGGTTGAAGTTGTCATATACGAAAAGAAGTTCCCAAGTTATCTTCTGTTTCCTTGGCAAAGTTTAGATTCGTATCTCCTGAAGACAAGAAGTTACTCCTTGTATTTCCTTTTAGGCCTTGACCTAATATCATTTTGTGCATCTTTTGGTAGAAATATGGCAGTACAGTAGAAGTAGAAAATCTTGAATTTAAATTTCTGGAGCAATTCTTTGGGATTGTTTTGAGACAAAATAAGACAGAAGTATCGGATCCAACTCCTTTGCCAACACCAATTCGCAAGTCCGAACACAATACCAAACGTAAAACGCATGCCAAACACATGCACACACAAGAATCACACGCACCCTTCCATCAAACGGCAAGATTCAACCCTCCTTGGATTCGCTTGCGTAAGCTATGTCATTATATGGCAATTTGGCGAGCAAATACATGATATCTAAGGGAGATGAAGGCTAGATGTCTGTGTTTTAGTAGCCACACGCAATAATTTAAGCATACAATTTAATAATATGTAGATAAACTACAGTTTTCTTGACATAGTGCTTGCACGTCACTGTAGACGGTGCACTAAATGTTATTTTTCTTATTCGTGGCATGGGAAGTATCAAAACGGTGTGCGCAAGTACACTACACATTCTGCCGTACTACATTTTAGACATTAGCACTTGCCGCACATTTATATATAAAGAAGCCCCTGAAGGGAATAATCAAAGCAACCGAATCCGGCAGAGACAGGGAATAGACTCAATGGCCATTCCACTTCTCAAGCTCATTTCCATCTCCATCCTCATCTCTACCTTCATACCCCAAGCTTTTTCAGCATCAGATGATTGCCAGACAGAATCCAACTCTTGCAATGATAAGAAAGCAGCGTTGCCACTCAAGATCATAGCTATTATTTGCATCCTGGTCACTAGCATGATCGGCGTGAGTTTACCCCTTGTTTCACGCTCAGTCCCAGCCTTTCAGCCAGATCGGAATCTATTTCTCATCGTTAAATCCTTTGCTTCTGGCATCATACTTGCAACTGGGTTCATGCATGTTTTACCTGATTCGTTTGACATGTTATGGTCTAATTGCTTGGCCGAAAATCCCTGGCACAATTTCCCATTTTCAGGCTTCCTGGCTATGTTGTCTGCAATAGTGACATTAATGGTGGACTCCCTTGCAACTAGTATCTACACCAGGAAATCTAACGTCGGAATTAACCCGGATGGTGATGTTACTACCGTGGGGGACCAAGAGATGGCTGTGGTGCGCGCCGGGCATTCCCATGCTTACCATCATGGAACGAAGCCAGGAACTGCAGACTCGCAACTCTTACGTTATCGGGTTGTCGCCATGGTATGAATTTTGGCTTCATATATGTAATCTTTGGTGTGTATTCTGTGTCCAGGATCATATATTCAGCTGCTTACATGTGTACATGTCGGACGTTTAGATTCACAATATATGGAAACCTTTTTAATCACGTGAGGGACATATAAGCTGAAATGTTAGCAAAGAATTCATTTCAATTGTATGTGAGTATATAAGTCATGTCACGGAGATTTTTTTACCAGAAAAAAAAAAAAAAAAGAAGAAAACTTCTATTCTGTCGTATCTCGAAGAAATTGAAGAAACCATCATTTTTTTTTCCAAGTTCTTTGAATTAAAAACTATTAGAATATTCTCAATCTTCAGCACTTCCAGAACCATGCTAGTCATCTCGATTCATTTTATATGACTAATTTCTTGATGATTATCTTCTCTGTTGCATCTTAAAATTATTGGCAGGTGTTAGAATTAGGAATCATTGTTCATTCAGTTGTGATAGGGCTTTCACTTGGGGCCTCAAACAATACTTGCTCAATCAAAGGTCTAGTGGCTGCCCTTTGTTTCCATCAAATGTTTGAAGGAATGGGTCTTGGTGGTTGCATTCTCCAGGTCTACAAAGTTCCATGCCCACTTTTTACTTGGATAGCTTTACTCAAGGAATACCTCTCTTACTCACGACTCTCCCTTCTATGTTTCTGAAACAGGCAAACTACAAATTTTTAAAGAAGGCTCTCATGGTGTTCTTCTTTTCAGTGACAACTCCATTTGGAATTGCCCTAGGGATCGGCTTGTCAAACACCTACAAAGAGAATAGTCCGACCGCATTAATCACCGTCGGGCTACTGAATGCATCATCGGCTGGCCTATTGATCTACATGGCCCTAGTTGATCTCCTTGCAGCCGATTTTATGGGTACAAAGATGCAGGCTAGCGTCAAGCTCCAGCTTAAATCATACATAGCGGTTCTCTTGGGTGCTGGTGGCATGTCTTTGATGGCAAAATGGGCTTGAGTGTATTATTTAGGGATTCGATGACGTCGAAAGCTATGTGGTCAACTCCTAATGTGTGAACTTCGAAGTATCTTACTGTTTGTTTGTTGAGTTCTGCTTGTTAACTTTTGCCATCCTCAAGATCTCTTGCTTTATAATCTATTCTTCTTCTTCTTCCCAATGCATTATTAATTACAATATACATTAGGTTAACAATGGTGGCGAATGTTATTAAGATTCCTACTCAACAACTTCACAGCATCCCTTCGGCGACAATGGTCCAAGTTCTTGTATTTGGAGAAAATGGAGTATCAGATTTCAACCTAGTAAAAATAATTAACTTTAGATATGCTATTTACACAACAAAAGAAAATCCATAAAACTAATAAATTTAATACATCGATTATGAGGAGTCAATATTTACATGTGTGTGTTCTCAACTTCAAAAACACCACTACCTATCATCGTCCAAGGTTTATTACATCAGAATCTCCAAATATCTAGATGTATTCCTCAAAAGTAATTTACATAACAAAAGGAAATCCTCCACTGAATGCAAAGAAGAAAGGATTAATGCATTAAGTAAATTAGGAAATTTAGTGGGAAAAATGGTTCAGATCAAGTTGAAGAAAAATCACCAAAATCCTGCTTGAAAGTTAGACGAGTTTCAGAATTAGACTTGATCTTGTCCGTTCGGTTTGGTTGACAACTTACCAACCAAAGCCTGAAAGACGTCTTCTATGGCAATTAAACAATTCAACCTTCTAAAATCAAGTAGTTTGGTGTAAGTTCGACCTTCAATTAAGGACTGGACTTAAACTAATCTTTACCCAAATAGTTGGGCCCAAATGATAAAGTTTAGTAAGCCAGCAACCCTGCATTTAAACCCTACACCTCAGGCCTAATGAGTGAGCCCGAGAAGGAGCTAAATAGAACTTCTTGTGTCAACTTTTGAGGGATGTCAGGCTTTAGTAAGCCTAAGCAATTATATCCACCTTAAAATGCTCAAAAAGCGCTCTCGAGGTGGATAATGGGAAAGCAAATAACGAGGGCGGAGTTGAAATCCTAAGAAATCGATCTTCAAATCTCTTTGACTTGTGCGTGACTCTAAACCCACGGACACCTCAATCAAGAAGGAATATATATCTCTCTTTTCTTATCTATTTCCTTACTCTTAAACGTAAAGTTAAGTAAGGTTTTCCTGTTTTCGAGAGTTAATGAATTGCTTGCTTTTTCTTTAAGAAAACAGGTCGTCCATTTACTGGAGTGCCTGTTACCTTCTTAAGGTACTTTGAGCCTTGTTTCCTATTGTTTTGTCTGGTATTTTGTAAGTGTACCCCACGTAATGCTAGGCCTTTACGCCGTATTATTTGGAGATATTTTTCATAGAAACATCATGTGTTTCGTGTCCCGTTTGCAGAAGTTGAGAGAGTCATGCTGTTGTCTTCCTACCATGGCTTTGCATCATCGGGTGCAGAGTGGAAGTTCTAGGACAATTGTCGAGAGGAAAAGGGACGGAGAAAAAGAGGAAAAAGCGAGACGAAGAAGAAGAAGAAGAAGAAGAAGAAGAAAGTGGGCCGACTGCACATAACTCCCACCAACTACCTATCATATTTAAACAAATGGGAAATCAAGGAGGCCGCCATATGCACGTTGCTGTGCTCTTTAAAATTGACAGATCCGACAGCGAGATAATACGTCGGTGAGATCAGGATAATGTCATTTAAAGCAAGCGTGTAAGTTTGGGTCTCAGATTTTACGTGACGAAAACGATTAATTAATTCTAACACGGAAGCTGGAAGCTGGAAGCTGGTCACCCTCCATTGCTAGCAGGTCTCCCACCCTGTAGATTTTGCAGAAAACGACGCTCTTCTTTTCACAATTTTAAAGTAAGAGCAGGCGAGGCTGGTCTGGCTAATCATTTGTATTATTTTTCGAATCTTAACTTTAATTAACACTTTAAAGCGTTGAAAAAGTCAAGCTCATTTTTCTACGACGGCTGTGACGGTGATTATTAGGCCTAATAAAAATTGTTAAGAGCATTGAAAAAGCCGAACAAGAGGTCCCATTTTTCTCCACAACCAGACAAAGGACCCATGTGCCTTCTAAGGTTTGTCTTAGAGAATTAGAGCGATCATTGAGTTCTTTTGAAGCTAATAAAAGAGATTTTTGTGATTCATTTAATAGCAATCATAATAGATCATCCCATACATGGGATAAAATCTTGCATGTCTTGTGGACCGTGTAGAAGTCTACATGGATCACTTCAATTAGTTTGTCTTTGTCGAGTTAATAAAAGTAAATAAATAAATAATCCAATTGCATCTACTGCACTAGTTGGATTTAAAAAAATGTTGGGATTTATCTATAATATATATATATATATATATATATATATATATATATATATATATATATTAGTTCAAGACAGTGAGGGCTGATTAACCTAAGTGGGATTGAGAACCCTTGGCTTAAGACTACCTCTGTTTATAATCAAGAATTGCATATATTCATTGTATATTCACATATCAATCAATAGTAACAATTCATACATAATGTGGATTAATAAAATATTTGTTGAGAGATCTTGTTAATTAAAAAAAAAAAGTATCTCATAAAGAAGAAAGATAACTTTTTTTTTCTTTTTCTCTCAAAGGCCTTCTAGCATATGTATGTCTTGTAGACCTCGTAGAAAGTCTACATGAATCAACTCAATTCAAATTTAGGTTAACTAATCTTTGTTAAGTCAAAAAACTTTCTAATGGCATCTTACTACTTCAGTTTGATTAAAAAAGGTTGAGATTTAAATATTTTCAATCTTTTCAATCTTTTCAATCTTAACTTCAGTTTCGAAGTTAAGATTGAAGAGAAAGTGCAATACAAATGAAATCCTTGAACCCATAACATTTACATTACTATTATTAGTGGACAGAGGAGAGAGACGAGGGACCATTAATATCTTTTTTCGACCGAAGCATTATTTATATTTATTTCTGCTGTTGGAGCAGAGATGAGAGAGAAGCGTTAATTTAGTTGGAATCCAAGTGGAGATTGCAAAACCTTCACCGTAAGAGAGGAGAGTTACAGAAGAATGCCAGCGAAGCAAAGAGCGCTTGACCTTGCCTTCCTGTTGGGCCTTCAACAACAGTGACGGATGATTCTGCCTCTTTGCATGCTTTCGTGAGGAGCATAAAAGGGGCAGTCGTCAGATTAGAGTTCTAATAACACATACAGACACGCTTGCATAGTCATACAGAGCCCCATAAGGAATCAGAATAAATTCTCCCTACAGATAGGTGAAAGCATACATGGTATGGAACCTTCACTTCTTCGCTCTGGATTTAACACACCTCATCTATTTGTACTTCTCTTTTTTTTTAAATTGTTCATGCTTCTCTTGAAAGTTGTTTTTCGTTTCTACAAATCCGAAGGGCTTCCTGGATACGTTATTTCGTTCATCTTGATTTATGTGAAGGCGCCAAAATCATATGTCCATTTTTCATTTTAGGCCCCTTTTTCTATGATTTTTGGGTAAAAACTTTTTTGATTTGGCGGGGAATAGATAGACTTGATATGGAATTTGGATTGACCCCTTGGTGTCTTTTTTTCCCCTCATTTTTTCTTTTTCTATTGTTGCAGATGTGGATTTTCTATAAGGAGATGAAAGATCGCTGTTGTGATATCAAATCTTCCTTGGTGATTTTTTGGGGGAGTTGAAGCCGCAGTTTACAGTTTTGGATGGACTCCTTCATGGCTTTTCCTTGTATTGTGATCTAGCAATAATAGCTGAGAGTTCACTTTTTGACAAGGGGTTTTCTTCTGATTTTGGGAAATATAGTCGCTGAGATACTGTTTCAGATGGGTCGGGCTTATATGTTGGTATAGATTACAATCTGGACTTATAGTACCGTAAGGTATCGTGGGTTTTTTGAGAAATTAGAATTCGACATGGAGGACCAGGTAGTTGTTGATGTATCTGCGAATTTAGTCAGGGAAGAAGATGAGGAAGACTTTCGGAGTTGTTGCGAGGATGAGGAAGTATGGAAGGAGGCTGAAGAATCGGCGAAGGAACAGTCAAAAGACGAACTTGATGAATTTTCAGTGAAGATGCTCTTCAAGGGCATCTCTATAGCTGATGTTGGGGATTCTGGTTCTGGGGTTTCTGGAATTGGCGTGGTCATGGAAAGATCAGCCAACGTTCCAGTTATTCAGGTGCAGAAGAAGCTTGATTTTTACGTTGAGGAATCTGTGGCCGATTACTTAGCCCTAATGGATGGTCTGATGGAGGCCGCGCAAAATAACATCCGTCGTGTATATGCTTTCACTGATTCTGAGTTGTTGTATGATCAGGCGAGTCCTTCATTCTAAAACATTTAATAATTCTTTATCCATTATTATGAGAAGGTTTACATGGTCAGTTAAATGCGAAAACTATTGCTATCTTGAGATAAGTTTTGTTTAAGGGATTAAATGTCCTTCTCCTCCTACTCATGAATGAAGCCTACGAAGAATGTCTACCCATATCTGAGGAATAGTAATTCCTATATGAATAGCTTGCAATTGTTTCATCATCTTTATAGTTTTTTCTTTTTCTTTTAGAGGGAAAAAAAAAAAAAGGAACAGAATCTTCGGATGCAGAATAGAGGATTTTATGAACTCCGTTTTCAATTCTTAATGAACTTTTCTACTCTGAAATTTTGTTTTGTGTTTCTTCTTAACTATGTCGGTTCACTTTCATGCATCCCAAGGGATGTTTCTGTTCTGAGGAGGGCAATTTTATGGTTTTACTACCAATTTCAATTTAATTAAGTGACAATTTCATAAATGCTTGCCTTTATCGAATGCCAGTGGGCTTGCGTTTATACTGATCAAGGGGAATCTTGCATGTGTGCCACCAAGTGTTTGCAGTGTTACTACCCCTTCAAACCTTTCCTGCTTAGCTTCAGAATTGGGAAGAATGGAGATTCAATATAAAAAACTGAAACATGAATAGATAAACAAATTAGGATATCATCTACAGCTGACATTTGACTTGTAATGCTTTGTCATTATGGGAAATAACAGGGTAAAATAGAGAAAAGGTTCTCATTCTGGCTTTATAATCATTCATACTAGTCTCTGCTTTAGCATGAAAATAGACATTTCAACAAGCGTTTGGTGTTATCTTCATCCTATTTAAAAAGAAAGCTTAGCCAGGGTTTAAAATTTCACCAAGAAAGGAGAAAAAGGGTTACTTTCTCCTTTCTTTCACAAACTATTTTGATTGTACTTTTTTATTAAGAGATTAACTCCATTGCTTTAAACCTCAATGATAAATCATAGCCCTAATAACTCATTTAATCGAAAGATAATACTGTAACTTTCTTGCAAATAGTTAAGTGGGAACTAAACTTCTTTTCAAACTTTGAACAAAAAAGAAAAGGGTGGTAAGATTATTTGACACTTACTCCGCGTAGCACTAATGGTAGTCACTAATATAAGCGACAGTATGAGCCCTGGGTTACAGGATTGAATTTCAGGGAGGGTTGACTCAAAAGTGAAGTCTTGGTAGGTAAAATGTAAGATCATCGAAGTTTTCTTTTCTTTTTCTTTTTATTGCTTAAACTGCGGTACATTATTATTTAGTGTGATTTCTGCCACATGTTGCCGATCTCTAACATCACAGATATTGCATGATTTGTTGTTTTGAGTTTTCAAGCACATGGTGATATGATCTGAATCTCTTGCAGTTGACAAATGAGGAAAGGCTTGAGATCCCGATTCTGATAGCGCTTAGAGAAAGGATTTTAGAACATGCAAGTAATCTTGAAGCTTTTGTTTTGAAACTTGTTCCTAGTGTTGATCTTGGGAAACCTTTTCAATTAGCCCAGGTAGCAATGGGGATTGTCTCTTTTCCCTTCCAGGGTGATAAATCAGTTGAAAATTGTTCTATCTGTTGTGAAGACAAGCTATCGCCAATGATGGTTACCATGAAATGTTCTCATAAGTTCTGCTCAAGCTGTATGAGAACATACGTTGATGGAAAAGTTCAGTCCTGTCAAGTCCCAATGAGGTGCCCACAGTTGAGATGCAAATATTACATTTCCACTACTGAGTGCAGATCTTTTCTTCCGCTTACTTCCTATGAATCTTTAGAGAGGGCACTTGCAGAGGCAGATTTTGTCCACTCCGATAGAATCTACTGCCCGTTTCCAAATTGCTCTGTCCTGCTTGATCCTCATGAATGTTTGTCAGCTAGAGCAAGTTCATCAAGCCAAACAGATATTAGCTGTGTTGAGTGCCCAGTTTGCCAGAGGCTTATCTGTGTTGAGTGTGGTGTTCCTTGGCATTCTTCAATTAGTTGTGAAGAGTACCAGAACCTCCCATTAGAGGAGAGAGATGCAGCAGACATTACCTTGCACCAGTTAGCACAAAATAAACGGTGGAGACGTTGTCAGCAGTGCCGTAGGATGATCGAGCTTATTCAGGGTTGCTACCACATGACCTGCTGGTAAGTGAGTTTCTTTGTTCATATTGCTGAAGGTTAAGAAATCATTAACTAGATGGTGAAAAGAAGAGCATCCCATAACTTCTTCATCAAACTGAAAGTGATTTTAGATATACTATGATGTCTGCTTTTGGAAGTAATCCTCTAAATTAAATGCATCTGTAGTCTTACGAACATACCTTTAGCATCGACAACATAAGCTAGTGCCCATATTTGACAAAAATCCAGTCTATGTACCCCAAAAAATTACTGGTATTATGTGTTACACTTGCTCCACTGTAAGCATCATTCTCTACCTCTCTTTCATTGGACTGCAGAAAGCATGAAAAAGAAAGAAGTGAGGATGGTGGTCATCGGCAACATCTTCTACAATACATGGCCTCTCATGATGCACATTACTAGGAAGTATTGTAGGAATAGCTAAATATAAGAAGTCAAATATGTTAAGTTAATTCAAACTTTCAAACCTAAAACCTTAAAGTTAAGGTTTTCTTTGATGGATATTAAACCTTGACACTCTATTAGTTCCTGTTGGTATTTTAAATATGTTGGTGCACTTGATCTGACTATCAGTCTAGCTGATAGCTAACTAAAGCAACAATGAGTATTTTCTTGAAATCAAATTTTTATTCCGTGTTATGTGAGATTGATTCTGTTGTACAAGGCACTTCTAGACCATGAGATTGTTGTTCTACTTATATTAACAAGAGAACCAGTGTACTTTTACTGTGGGGCTACCCATTCTTTTTATTGTAATATTTCCATGTAGGAATCAATTTCTTTTTTGTTTTCTTCACCCATCTCTCTGATAAGTACTGGAATTACTTGTATGTGGATTTTGTGGAGTCCTTGACCGTGCCATACATGCTTAGTCCGAATATTTGTGTTAATAATTAGAGACCAAGAAGGCAGTAGAAAAATGGTTACTCCTTAGGTTTGCTATTGACACATAATGGCAAAAATTAATTATAAACCTGATTTTGTTGGCCTTTGAACAGGTTGAGATGCAGATATCTCTTGACGTGGTGATCCTAACCTTCCAAGTTTTTTGGTTCCCCTAGATTGATTAGCTCTGTGAATAAATGATTCGAGCTGAAATCTAGTATCCAATTTAAAGACATTATATTTCTTTGAAAATTACGTTGGCTTTGGCTTCACATCAACATTTGCTCTTTTTTTTTCCCTGCACATGTATAGAGATGATTGTGAAGTGAGATAAAAGTTTTGTAGAAGTTTAATACTCTCCACCTTTGAGATAGAAGTTGTTATAACTAGTCAAGTGAGTGAAATTTACAGTTCGTTCAGTGGCCAGATTGGATAATCCGAATGATATGAAACTGAGCTGCTGCTACTCTGAAGATGTTAACGGACAAAACAAAGACCAAATCAGAGAAGTTCGAAATCGTTTAGTTTCAACTTAACTCCCAGTGAGTCATACAACTTTCGCAAGCTTCATAGAAGGGTAGATAAAACAATAAAAATTAATTCTTTGTTTCTGATGCTGTAGGAGAGACTTATCTTTTCCATTTTATTTGCCTACTATTGTTTTACCTTTCTGTTGTATCCACGAATGTACCCGGTTGTTCTGTTTGTTTGCAGAATTCTGTGGTTCATATTCAACTTTGATAGTACGGTTTTTGTCAGTTCCTTTACACAAGATTTTACTTACATGTTTATTATCCAGGTGTGGGCATGAGTTTTGCTACTCTTGTGGTGCGGAATATAGGGATGGCCAACAGACCTGTCAGTGTGCCTTTTGGGATGAAGACAACTCTGAAGACTTCACCCATTCTGTGCAAGAATCAGAGCAATGGGCATGGGAGACTTTTAATTCCCCCCCTATGATTATGGAGGCATACTCAGACCAAGAAAGATCGCAGCTGGCACTAATCCAAAGGTTCCTCGCTGGAGGTTTTAGTTTGAGCGACCATCAGCCTTACCAATCCCCACCCCACTGTACAGATTCCTATGTAGATGCCATGAAGGATCTCCATCAGCTACCTTGGCTCGAGAGATTTGTTTCTGTCATAAGTGACAACTACTATGAAGACTATATCCAATGAAATGATAGGACTCCTCTTGAAATTAGGAAATAATGCTTAGCTTCCCAACAATACTCAAGGAATGGAAAGAGTTACTCTATTCACTCCATCTCATTTATACCAAACAGGCAGAAATTGGCTCTACTTCCTCTCTGTGTAGTTTTCATAGCCATTACGTGCAGGAGAGTTGTGATCCTGAAGATTGAGGGGAAGGATTTATGTTTCATCAATTTCTTTCTTCTTGAAAGGAAACAAAGTAGAATAGGAAAGACTTCTTATATTTGTGAATTCGGAGGAATGTTTACCATGGCACTGAACTAGAATCAAAGCCAATAATATAAATCTTTTTCCTTTGAAAGGTTCTCTCTCTCTCTCTCTCTCTTTCTCTTCAAAGATCTAGTTATCCCTTTCCATTCCCAATAAAACATCTAGATTATGTGGCACCTGCAACCTAGATAATCATTGTTGGGGAGAATCATTCCAAACTGGTGGTTTTCTACCTTACGTTTTGGATGAGTTGCTGATATTTTTACGGCATTGTGCTACATATTGTCATGTTCTGGACCAAATGGAATATCATCTCCGCATGCTAGAGAGGGGGGGGATAACGTCACCTTTCAATCTCTCTTACGGATTTGCGTTTTAGTTCAACTTCGCAAGTGCTTTGCATCATGAGAGTCTGTCACATATGACCAGAGAATAGATATGGTGATAGAAGTACAGTAATGATGACGGTTGTTCTGGTGATGGTGCAATTTGATGTCTAAGGGTTGGGACCATTGTTTATGATTTTACTTGTATATTATACCCCTGTCGTCGCGTGCTGTGATAGCGCCTTTTGTGCATGTCAAAGGTTTGGGCATTGCGTAAAGAACTCCAAACGAGTGATTTCAGAGCATTTCAAAGGTTCCCCCTTCTTGTCTTGCCCCCTAACCATAATTCATGCGATTGTAGAAAAACGAAGAGTCTTGAAGTGTGCTTGTCGACCAAGAGACTGTAATACTCGACGTAGCACGTTGAAAGCAGCCCGTAACCAACCATATGGAGCTTCCACGGTGTTACCATCCTCGGAAGTCCTAAATATGGTTGGGTCTTGGATTAGATGGAAAACCGCCATTAAAACCAAAAGACCATCGATATATTGAAGCCAAACCTGGAAACCACATCTGTAATCAATTATATTACACAAGGTGCTGGTCCTAAAGGATAAAAAATGCCGGCACCAAAGGTAAGGTAAACACGTACTTATCTATCGAAACGTTGTCACTACGCAGGTGGGGAGACAATTGAAGGTAACCAAACGCTGCACCTACTTCAGTGGAGCAGGACATTAATCGCCTTCAATTATCGTTGGAGCCCGCCAAACGAGAGGACCACTAGGAAAGCTTGATATAAATATTAAGCTTAAAACCCGTCCTCGTTTACCCCACCACGTTGCGACCATATTAAATGTCAGCTCACTGTGCATAAGTGTTGTAGTACGGATGTTTAATCTTACATTGTTTATGTATGGGTGTATATGCCTAATTAAATTAAATATGTTTAATTTGTCTACTTTATAAGTTACATGTTGAGATAAAATAAATTTTTTAATATGATATCAAAACTCAAGTTTTTTCTAAGTACACCTATGAATATATAAACAAGTACAAGAGTTATATAAAAAGTCACACAATTGGAATGGCTAAATATTTACTGTAAAAGAGCATGTTGTAGTATGAGTATCTAGTTTTATATTACTAAGATGTTAGTATATATGTCTAGTTAAATATAAGTATATCCTTTCACTTGATGACCTAACTTTGATGTGAAAATGAACTTTTTAATAATAAGTTACTGAAACTGCAATATTAACTTTACAAGGAAAAGTTGGTTTTACGTACGACAAATGGGACTAGTAGCTCATATAGAAATGCTCGTGAGGTGATGAGTATTGAGGTCCCCGAACAGCACAGCCAAGTATAACATTTTCCGGTGATTACTCAACGAATCCAGGGTGATCAAAAGGTCCAGTAAAAAGAGCGGAACATAAATCCTTGAATGTTAGGACGAAATCTGGTAAAGCGGGTTTAACTCGCTACAACTTTTCCTTGGTGCACCAATCTTCTTCAGGTGAGGAAAGAAGGAATAAAGAGGAAGAAAGAAACTGTGGTAGCTTTGAGTCTCCTGTTGTTTGAGAAACTTCACTCAATAAATGCACGATAAAAATCAGAGGATAAGTATAACAGCGAGCAACCTTAAATCACTCTCATTTTCCTTTCCCTTTTTCTGCTTCAAGCGCGTCCGTGGCTACTATTCCTCCAAGTCAATACGTTTGCCGCAGCACAGAGTACCACCAAGTTCTTTACCAATGAATAGGATGTGCATAAATGCAACATTAAAAGCCCATGCTTCATGTAATCAGGGTGGAGAAGGCATGGCAAATTTTCTTTAGACGAAATTTTGAAAGAAGATGCCTGAAAGCACCTTACAGATGAGATTCCATGACTGGGAGTTGGATCATCTGTCCAAATGGGAAAAACTGTCTTTGAATATTCAGCTACGCGTTCCAAACAATGAAAATGAAGACTTCGCAACTGATATTAAGGGAAAAAGGGAAATTTAAACAAGGGAGAGAAGAAAGAAACCCTATTTGAATTCCGGAAAAATCCACGGAAGGTGATTCAACAAGCATATTGGTGTAACTACTTTCAGATTTTCAGATTTTCCTTCAATCAACATCAAATGGGGAATCAACAAGCAATGCAGAATTTGATCGTATCTAGATTTCTTAAATAATACACGAGACAACAATATAGTACATGCTCCAGGAAGATTTACTGAAAACACCACTGAGATGAAAAAATAATTAACAAATAAGAGTAATACAGTGAAAATGTGCCTAATCCGGATCAAACTCCTCTGTTGACATTATCTACTACTGGTATTGTCTTCAGCAAAAGAAAAGAAAAAAAAAAAAAAAGAAAGAAAGAATCCTTGTGTTTCTAACTATATTAACAACTTCTGCTACTATGAAAATCTAAATTTCGCAAAAAACAGGAGAGAAGCCTCAATATCTACATCAACCAGAAAGGTCGCAGCAATACCAAAAGCATCAACAAGAGATGTCTGTAGAGCCATGGCTAATTGCTTGAAGGCTTGTGTCAGACATGGTAGTCATCCATCTGCGGGGCCCCTTTGATTCCCCTTCTATATTATACGCATACGACGGCCACCTTACATCCATCCTGCACGAACTTGTAACCCCTGCTTTGATCATCTTCTGTGTCCTCTCAAGAACTATAAGACTCGAAAATGTAGAAAAGCTGTTTCCAACGAAGATATCAGCCCTTAGGCAAACTTCATAATCAATTGCCGCCTGAATGAGATACGGATATTTCTTGTAAATTCCATCAACGCCCAGCTTCTTCTTCTCCACAGGAAACAAGCCTTTCTTCCAACCTTTCAATATAGTAGAATCATCCAGAAGACTATCAGCCACGGCAAGGTAAACCACTGTTGGAGCCTTCAGGCCCATGAGATTCCCCACTCTCTCCATAACCTCCTCCTTGCTGCTACAAATTTGGCTTAGGTTTGATCTCTGCTCTACTTTCTTACAGTGCATCATCCAGTCTATCTCTATCCGCATGTGGACAGCTACATAAGGCACTGAATCTAATGTAGACCTCTCAGAACTAATACCACTTGGTACAGACTCAGTCTTGCTTCTTACCTCCACTGCTTTCTCTTTGATCTTGGACACAATTATATCCGCTTCTTTCGCTATCTCATCAACCAAAACTAAGCACTCGAAGACCCTGGCGTAATCCTTAACAGGCCAATGATCGTGCCATAAAAATGGATTCTTCCCAACTATTCGAATTACCTGATACCCATCAAAAGGATCCTTTTTGTGCTCTCTCAATTGATCCAAATCTCTTTCAATCGTCCATCTCCTTCCACTCCCTTTTCGAAGCTCAAAGACTCCCGTCTGATTCAGAAGATCCGAGTAACGACCCAATCGGACAAATCCCTCGCAGAGAGAGTTGAACTTCTCAAATCGGAACACCTTATCGAAGGAAATGGGTTGCAAGAGGTCAATTTCCTTGTAGAACAGGGACGCACTTAAGCTGGGCATCAAAAGAGTTCGGTTCAGCATTCTCGCGGTTAGACAAGCTCTTGCAAATGCAATTTTTTGGTTGTTTAGACCCCATACGATCTGAGGAACCTCCAGGAACTTATCATTCCGAACTCCAAATTCAGAATTAAATGACAGCGAACTACCGTGTTCGAATACCAAGTTCTGCTGTTCAGTCCCACGTAAGGAGGAGAATGTAGGAAACAGACAGACTCTAATAACCAGAGCAACAAGAAGCAGAACAACACATTTGCAGGCTATGGAATTCGCATTCCGGCCTGAGAATTTGGAATGCCTATAATTTGCAGATGAATCCATTTGAGGTTCACTAACAGAATTTATTCTGTATCAAAATTATTTCCATCGTAGCAAAGTTAGAGCTCCCGCACAACTAGCTCGACTGCTTGAGCAATCAATCCAGAGAAAAGTTGCACATTCATAGGTTTGCGTCCTAGTATTTCTGCTGAAGGGAACAGAATAGACCCAAAGACCACATAAAAAATCAACAAATTTCTCTAAAACAGAACAAGGATTTAAGTACAGCATAATGACATGAAAACTTACAGATTTCGCACCTAAATTCGATTCTCCAATTGACTGAAAGAAGCCACACGCATACAAAAGCCAGAGACAAATTTTAGCCGTGAAGTGCTGAAAGAAACCTGGATACTCCTCCAACCGTCGTCGTGGAAGGACTAAAGACCAAGAAAGTCATCTCGTTGGGGGAAAGAATTTAGAAGAAATCAAGAACTAGCTTTCACAGAAGAGAGAGTTTCCAATTGCAAAAGACGAAACCAAAAATCGGTAGATCTCACCCTTTGAAACTTGAATTATTGAAGACTGAATCCCAACAACGAGGGGATTCCAAAAGAAGTACCGCCTGAATCTAAAATTGTCTTTATAATGAAACGACTCCGAATTTCCGAATTACAAGAAAGACCCAGATAGCGAATGAGGGACGCTAGCAAGACTAATGGCTATCTTGCATGTACAAAAAGAATCCTCAAAAGCCCTGGGTTGACGCAAACGGAAAGCAACAACACTGCCCATCACATCATGACAACCAAAAAGTAAGACGATAAGAACAATAAAAATTAACTACGAAAGACCTCATTTTGATCGAAGAGGAAAAGAAATATGGGAAGGAAGACGATGATGATGATTCTAGAGGCCGGACAAAAAGGGAAGGAATCCGGTGTGCATGAGAGGATCAACAGCAGTTGAGGATTGGGAAGAGACAGAAACAAACGTAAAGCGGAGTCTGAGATCGATGATGTAGATTAATGGATCAGCTAGACCTGTCTCGTCTGAGATTCTGAGATTTCGGGATTTCTTTGACAGGGAATACCTGCACCAAACTCAAAAGGAAACGCGACAGAGATCCATGAGCTGTAATCTGGTACAAATATTTGTAATATGTGAAAAAGGTCTTTGACTGAAGGGAACTCGTGGACAGCCAGAGGGGCGTCATCAAAAGTTTCACCAATTTGACCTTTTTCTACGATTTCTTATATAGTTTATAAAAACAATGTTCATCCGCAGGCTGTCTCCAGTTCTCAGTTACATTATTCGTCAGGTGGTAACTGGGGCGGGTTGGTATGGTTACAGTTTTGAAATTCGAATTCTTTTGTAAGCCTAAGAAAGGAACCACTTGATTCAAGATATCAATATAGGATTCCCCAAATCTGTAAAAGTAATGATGTTTCAACCGAAATGGGAAGCATTCATTATATTCAACTTGCAGGAGAAATTTCAACTACTTATACAGAATATATTTTATATAGTTTGTAAAATGAATACATAGGTAATGAAAGACAAGAAAAATGAAGCGATTGTGAATTTCGACATTCCTACCTGTGCAAATAACTTTTTCACATAATGTCTGGAAAGTCAAAACTCCGTGTTGTCGTCCAAATCTTGAAGCATGTGCGGCACTTGGCTATGTGACTGGATAAAGGAACATTTTGTTTTAATTAAGCAGCCATAATTAGCTTTTCTCATTTATAATTGACAATGCAAGCTTGGCCTACCTGTACTTTTCATATGGGAGGAAAGAGCCCTGACAGAGTGGGGTGAAACCATGACTGATGAGAAAATCCCCATGTACCCAAGATAATGATCTTACTTGCCCACGTCCAAACCATCCAAAAATTTGACTTATATTCACTGTTGTTCTGTTTGTATATATGGTATAAAGTTAGAAACTTTTATTCTCCAGTAATGAAGTCTTAACTCAATTTATCATTCAAACAAGCATGACAAAAGTTTACTTCTGTTCAAAAGGAAAAAATAAATAAATAATAAATAATAAATAATAAAATTTTAAAAATAAAAATTAAAAAAAAAAAAAAAAAAGATGTGGTACCGTTGACCTTGGCCTGAGTTATCTCATCTATTTCTCACATTAACGAGAGAGTAAGAGGGAGTAGTTATTATAAGACAGCTAACAGTGGGGGTTGGCCGCACCTATTCACGGTCCACGCATGAGCCATGCAACATCCCTCATCACCTTAAATTATAGCGCAAGCAATAGCAGAAGGTCCTCACCGATTAACGACAGTGGCCTGCCATATAGAAAGAAAACAAAAATGAGAAAGAAAAATGGTGTCAGAATGAGAGTGGCGCAGCCATTTTCTTATTTCTTCTTCCACCTCTTCTGCCCTTGGATGTCTACGCGTGCCCCTGACAAACGTTGGGCCCAATACTCTCGAAATCCGCACCCTCCGAAAGGACTAAAAACAGAATGAAAGAATTGTTGTTTTCCCCTTTCAGGAATTCGAAATGTGTCAGATGGCCTCAACGAAGTTCAGAAAGAGGAGGACGAAAAAGGTTCAGCAGGCACAAAACTTTTGACTCCTGGTTTGTTCTTTTTTGCTCTTCTACGTTCATTCTCGAAGTCAAAATAACTGGAAGCTGTAGAGGCAAAAGGCTTCAAAACCTAATGAAGATGCAAAATAATTAAAAACCGCCTTTGCAATAAAACTTAATTGGAGCCCTAACACACGTCATACCAAGTCAGCACATCTCCCACTTATTCACCCAGCGACTAGCCTTTCTCCGCTCTATTGAGTAAAGACTAGGTTTTTTTTTCATTAATTTATTTAGATTGCTTAAGCCAATTTGACATGTACACAAAATTAACAAAAATATTATTTTTCCATTGCTTTCATTATTATCTATAAAAAAAAATCCCTTAACAAAAGATAGTTCAATTATAGGTTTTTGCATAATACTTGGGAACTCTCTAATATCATGAAAAGCCAAAAAATAACTAATTATCTCACTTTCATTTGTAAAAGTTGAATATTGAACAATGCAAGTCATCGTAGGTGAATTGGTTTGGATCATGGGATTACTTAAAGATTTTGAGTTTTATCTATGACAATCAACCTTATTATATTATAACAATGAAGTGATATAGAAATAGCTATAAATATGATTTTTCATAAATAAATGAAACATATTAAGATTGATTTTCATTATGTCAAAGAAAAAATAAAACAAAGGATCATAAGAATGTGCCACATTTCTATCAAGGAGCAACCTATAGATTTATTTACTAAAGTACTTTGTAGCAAATAATATTAGTATTTTCTCTTCAAGCTTAGAGTATTTAATTTGTTCAAATCTCTAGTTTGAAATGAAGTGTTAATAATATAATTAATATGCATTCCCTTATTAGGTACTTCAATTGTATTGGGTTTTTCCAATTGCACTAGGCTTACTATTTTCTATGTATAGCATAGCAATTACCATGTAAGCTAGGTATAGACCTGTATATATAGACTTTGTCTCATAAAGTTTTATTCACTTTAAATTTAATAAACTTGAATTCTCTCACTCCTTGGCTTTTTATTTTCCTTTATTTTCTTCATGTTTATGTTTTGTGATATGCACCCATAAACAAGAAAATTTATCGCTCTTATCGCTCTTATTATCTTTTTCTAACATTTACTAGCTTATGTTTAATAATTTAAAAAATTCATTGAACTAAATTCCTTTTCAAAGGTTTTTGCAATTAGGATTAAATGTCCTTCTTGGTCCAAGGAAAAAAGTATTGAAGCACTTCTAAAAGGGTTCTTTTTGCTGCAAAATGAAATGATATCTTAACCACAAAACTAATCTATCACTCTTCTATCAATATCCTAAGACTTCAAAGAATCTTATTAATAGTTAAGGTCACTTTAGATGTTCCCTAGAAATGAAAGGTTAGATTAGTGATGGTCTCACGTCTCCACACACAAATTAGATATAAATCCAACATTAACAAAACTATATTGAAAGATTGCAACCAAATGATATTCCTAGAACACAATATTGCATAAGTGCCTAAGGATTAGGCTAGATTACACTAGAAATGGCCTAAACACTATATATTTTTCCTTTGGGAGAAGACAGGTGTAGATGTTCCTATGTTTTCTGGATGCTTTCTCCTATGGCTCCTTGTTGCCCCTTAGCCAACATAAAGGAACATTTCCTGTGTTGGATACCTGCGGCGGAAGTGTTGCCCATCGACGCAGGACCCCAAATCTGTTTGCGAGTGGCCAAGCGTGTCATTTGATCTTCAAAGTACTTTTTTAGTAGATTACATCCTCTTTTTTTTTTTTTGATAACTCGTGAAAATATGTAACAAAAGAAAACTTGTGAGATTCAATTCAATTTAGATGATGACGAAACATTAAGGATACAAGAAACACAATATAAACACATAATTACCAAAAGCAAATTATGAGATTGGGACAACCCTTCAAGTACTTCACTACCAATCTTACCGCAACTTACCAATAAGACTTCTTAGTTAAATGCATGAATTAAGCTAGATTGTGTACTGTGTAAGAAATGTGTGGCCTTGTCACATTGAGGTAGTTAAACTTAGAAAAATCTTATTCTACCACCAATGTCTTTGTGTTCATTTGTTATGGTTTGGTTTTCCTTTACATGGTAAATGCATGGTCTGCTTGAACAATGGGAAAAACGAGAATTTTGATGGATATTACCACACTCTTGTGGCTGAATTCCTAAAAAGGATGAGAGTGATTCTTGCGTCTTCAGAGGGATGGCAACTTCTACTGCCGGAACCCTTGTACGAACATCTGCGGCGGCAGATGGTTTGCATCTTTTGGTTTGCAGCTTTTTCTCCATTATGCGTGCAATAGTTTTTCAACTTCGCTTTTTCTATCCCTCTACCTTTTTAAGCAATTCAAGCTTCTTTAGACGGCCTATATGCTTCTGAAGATCCGCTTAAAATGGGAAAGGATGCTGGCAAGGCATGAACTTGTCCTGGAGGGTCACGACAAAATCGAGGCTTCATGTTACTAAATTTGAGAGAAGTCAACCATGAGAAGAGGACAGGTTATTGTGTCTTGACCATTAAATTAGAAAATAATTGTGGAATTCTGTGTATCCCTGGATGCACCCTCACTTTGTTCATCATTTCCTGAGTTTTGGTTTATTTACCATTTCTCCAAATAGTCTTTTCACTGAAGCTAATCCTTGTAAAAAGCTGCGCCATTGTAGATTTCAGGATCCCTTGATGCATTCTGAAAATGAAGAAATAATGAAGAAGTATTTAAAAATAGTATAATTCAAGGAGGCTCAAATCCATCGGACTCATTGAAAAGCCTGAACATTCTTTTGCCCAAACCTCAGCAGCTACGAGGAAAGTTTCACAACCATTAATGTGAAAAAAAATAATTGTGTTAAGTTTCACAATATTTTATATAATATTTTTTATTTATACTAATATATTTATCTCTTAATAATTAATTTTAAAAAGAAAAATTAAATAATTTCTATCAATAAAGTAAGAAGTTTTGTTGTGAGGTAAATTGGGTGTACTTTGTCACTATTTTTATTACCTATATTGGAGCAAATCATGAAATGCTTGTTGGAAGTGGTACAAGTTGGCCAATAAATTAAATCAAAGTAAGTAGAGATTATATGGTAAAAGAATTCATCAAGAAATTACTTCTAATAATTATCCTTCATATTTATAAGACAAGTTTTGAGGGTGGTGTTTTTCTTTGGCATAAAGAAGAAGATTCCATCAGTACAATGAATCGTTTGCAAGAGAAAACTACTCTGTATAAAATAAAAGAACAAAAAAAACTAATCAATCTAAACCAAGGGCTTGTGCCTATAGCATTAGAGATCCAATGAATCGTTTCTTGTATTGCTTTCAACTTGTCCAATTGTAGAGATTTGGTTTAAATGTCCGATATGCCTTTCAAATAAAAACGTGTAACACCTAATTACCATTACTAATTGTACCTAGTCTTTGAAACTTCCCTCTAGATAAAGCTTTTGTCAAAGCTATTTCGTACACGGAAGTGCTTATTTATTAGCTTTAAGTCATTGTTGTAATTTTTTATTGACAAGATTAATTGATTAGGACTGAAAATAAGAAGATTTAGGCGAAAAGTTTGCTTCTAAATAATGTTAAATTATTTAAATATCTTGTATCCTCCACTATCTTATAAAAGAAGAGATTGAAGCCACCTACTTCTTTTAGCTTCTCCGTCGCTGATTATCTTATGTGCACAAAGGGCGTGCGAGGGGTTGCATGCTACATTGACTCAGGGCAAGAGCTTGCCATAAAATAGCTACTCGGGGCCTACTTTGAGACAAGAAATACCAGAACTGTTCGATTACTACAGCCTACAAATTCATCTCTCCTCTCATTAGCAAAGGCATTGGAATTTTTATTTTAAAAAACAAAAAAAAAAAAAAACAAAACTAGAACTTCAGCCCAAAGGAAAGCCATACTTTGATGCCGAGGCATTAAAAGAAGAAGCAGCAGCATCTCCAACTACTAGAGAGACTCTTGACCAATATCAGTGAGGAAGAAAAGGAAAGCCTTTAGTCATTTGTTTCCTTCCCCAAAGCATCGACTTCTCTATACCAATAAACTTTCCACTAGTGTGGCTGCAGGACTCTTCGTGATTGACCCTATAGATCTTGTTTGGCTGGGATTCAGGCTCCTTTCCTCATTTGGTCTTTTGATGCTTTGACGTCCTTCGTGAGCATTCTTGGAGCTATGGCCATGGCCATAAGCTCTTGGAAGAGCAGCTTACAGGCATAAGGAATGTGAACCTGCATAACAAACATTAGAAATCCGGAAAGGAAAAGAAAAATCATGACAGTAAGATCAAAGATAGTCCAGATTAATGTGTCTCCTGTTCACCTGAACAATGTCCGTCTTGTTCTTGCAACCCCGGCACTCAAAAGAATTCTTCTTCAAATTTGCAATGGCTATCAACCCACATCGTTCACAAACGTGGACCCGATATGCATCGCTCTGGTCGAACAATCTCTCTTTAAGGAAGTGAGCTGCACCGTGGGCAATCATGCAATCTCGTTCCATTTCTCCAAATCGGAGACCTCCGTCACGGGACCGTCCCTCAGCAGGCTGCCTAGTCAGGATTTGGACAGGGCCACGTCCACGTGAGTGGATCTTGTCATCAACCATGTGCTTAAGTCTCTGGTAGTAAGTCGGGCCAAGGAATATCATAGCACTGAGTCGTCGACCAGTGTGACCATTATACATGGTCTCGAAACCACGCATTTGATAGCCACATTTGTGAAGTGCTTTGCTGATATTATCGACCTAAAATTATAATAAGAAAAAGAGAAAACTATCAAGCTCAGCAGAACACAAATACAATACTGATCTACATGATTGATGACTTGATTCCTCAATCTAACTCTGATAACAAAGCCACCATAGTGTAGTCTTTCGATAGAGCTTGCTTCCCCATGGATACTTGAATGGTAACAAATATTTCGATCCCACAATTCTAAAGAGAGAATCAACTTACTGTGACATCCGTGAAAGGAGTGGCATCTCCTTCCTTTCCCATTTGAGCTGCAACCTTGCCCATGATACACTCAATCAGCTGACCAATCGTCATACGTGAAGGAATAGCATGCGGATTCACAATGATATCAGGGGTGATCCCTTCCATGGTCCATGGCATGTCTTCTTGTGTATATGTCATACCCACTGTTCCCTTTTGCCCATGCCGACTGCTAAATTTATCCCCAATCTGAGGTATCCTAACAGATCTCACCCTTACTTTCACAAATCTTAGCCCATCGGCATTTGTGGTCAGTAGAACCTGGCCAAGTAATACATACATAAATGTTATCACTCAAGTGTAAGCTTAAATCACAAAGGTAGCCAGTCAGAATAGATATGATATTCAATTAATCAACTAAAGTAACCTAGATAACTGTTACTTGTAGAGAAAGCTCCAAGTTAATTAAAATAACACTTACTTGATCAACAATTCCAGTTTCACTGTGGCGCAGGCTTATGCTGTGATCACGCCGTGTATAACGTGAAGTTAGACCCTGAGCTTCGTCCTGAGCAATGGGAGTGGTCTTCCCAATGATCACGTCCTCACCTGAAACTCTTGTACCCTAATATACAATAACACGTGGCTTTTAGAGAACAAAAAGAAAATATAAGATCATTACCTCTCATAACTAGAAGGACATAACATGGTAACGACACAAATTGGCATATACTTACAGGAGGTGCAAGGCCATCGTCATCTAATTTATCGTAAGAGCCATGACGCATGCCCTGCAAATAAGATCTCAGTTTAATTCCAAAAATATTGGCTCAAGTAGAATAGAACACATGATCCAAAACTCCGATTTTCACCATGGTATTGGATCTGTCTGGCCGTCCAAAATCCTCTTTGACAAGAGTCCCCATTTTCTTCTCCTCATCCCTATGAAGGGAAGGAATTAGAATTTGTACCACCCCGAGGAAAATAGTGAAGCACAGGAACTGTAGGGAAAAATGTATACAAAGTGGTGTTGGGAATCTGCTTACCGATATGAACGGAAAAATAGTGATCTAAAGAATCCACGATCTATAGACGATTGGTTCATAATGACAGAATCTTCCTGGTTATAACCAGAATAGCAGGCAATAGCAACAATGGCATTCTGCAACACAGAAATAGGCAGAAACAATTGTAAGAGAAGAGATGACAGTAGAAAACTTTTAACTTAAACCAAGTTAGATATTTACAATGCCAGCAGGAAGCTGCCGAAAGTGGAGATGCTCCATGGTTCGCGTGGTTACAAGGGGCTTCTGAGGGTAGTATAGTACATAAGCTAACGTATCCTGCATGAAGTAAAGAGAAATAAGAACCCTAAGAATTCCGAGGCATGATGAGCAATAAAAGATCTAGTAATAGTCATAAAGATGAGAAGCAAAAATACCATTCGAAATTGGTAGTTGGTGACGTAGACACCCATAGCTTGCTTACCCATAGCTGATTGATATGTATTACGAGGAGACTATTAACCAGCAACAAACAAGTCAGATGGATTGGAAACATAAATATTTCTTGACCAGATCAAGTTCACAACATCTTAACAAATGCACCTGATTATGGTCTGGAAATGGTATAATAGAAGCACAAACACCCAAAATCAATGATGGATGGATTTCACAATGGGTATAGGTTTCAGAATAAGCTTCCTCTGGATTAAATCTGGCTTGTACAAGATCCTGGATCAACTCTTTTTTAGTTAGATCCTTATAAGATTTCTTGTAATGAGATGGTTAGTCAACACGTCAATAGAGTTGTGTTTTGCCCAAATAAAATTGCTTTGCTCACATTGATGGTCATCGAAATCATTGTTGTCTCTTCCTCTTCGGTGTCAATATACTCTATAAATCCCTTTGCAACAAGATCATGCCAACCAGCCTCATCGGGAGTTTCCTGAAAAAATAGAGCAATTAAACTCAAGATGTTGCTGAAAACACGTGCTAGAGTCATAAAAAATTTCAATTGCCTTACTCTCTGCTGTAGTGCATGAATATCCTTCTTCTTTACGAGAAGCTTCTGCTTATCCACTATGAATAGAGGACGACTGCAACGTCCATAGTCAGTATATATCCGCAGTTCTTTCAGTCGGATATCTCTAACAACCCCAACCTCGGTATTAACATCAACCTGCACACGAGTACTCATAAGCATTCCATGCAAGTCATAACATTCATACAACATTCTTCTCAAAACTGAACTATGTTCCCAAGCTATACAAAACAAGCATGTGCATAAATGTTCGTATGTGCAAGAATATACTTGGCATAAGCACTGTCACACAGACAACAACAGCAACGAAATACTGACCCTTCGTCTCAGCTTTCTTAATGTTTTCACCAACATATCTGGATCTCGATGAATACCAACCCAGCAGCCATTGACAAAAATTTTTGTCGCTTGTGGAATAACTGCTGGAGAAATTTCCTGCAATTGATCTAAAATGTCAAACTAGTAACTAAGGAATCGAAAATTGATAAACACTAGCATGGGACCAGTGCTGCAGACCAAAAAATTCTCTGTACCCCATTCCTCCAAAAATTCTGAGATAGGATGTGCCGCAGATCCAACAGTTATGTACACCATCAATGCAAGATTCTTTACAAGTCCACATGCCTGATGTTACAGAATAATAAAGTTGTAAGTGCCACAAGAAGCGAGGCAGGTTTCTGCAGAAGTTCACTAAAAAGATACTCACTTGTCCTTCAGGTGTTTCTGCTGGACACATCATTCCCCACTGTGAGTTGTGCAACTGCCGTGGCTTGGCCAATTTCCCTGTAAACATAACTCAATTAAGGGGCAATAAGGAAGAAAACAAACATGGTAGATGATATTATCACTACCAATAGCACTAGTCTTCGCAAGCTTTTCAGAAGATAGAATTTACTACATAATGCAACAAAAGTTTTTACCTTCACGACCAATGGGAGAATTCAGTCTTCTCAGATGTGACAGCGTGGAGGCATATGTTAAACGATTCAACACCTGTAGACATAGTCATCCAGAATATTTAAGCTGCTAATTAAATAGCAGAAATTGATAAGAAGAAGGGGAAAAAAAAAAAGAAGAATAAGAAGAAGAAGATTATTATGACTCAAACCTGTGAAACACCAGCTCTTGTACCAGCTGCATTTGCTTGCCCCCAGTTTCCAGTGGCAAGAGAATATTTGAGACCACTGGTAATGGTTTTTGCTTTGATGGCAAATTGGAGGTTAACATCCTTACCATTATCTACACACTGCACAAATACATAATATACATTGGTAGACACTCCACAAAAAGTATAGCAAGTTAACTAAAGAATATTAGGGTTTATGTATGGAACCTTCTGTACATAAGCTCTCACATCTCTAGTTAACTTTCTGAATAGCTGTATTCATACAGACAACAATTAGAAATCAGCACAACTGAAAATGATAGTAGTTCCAAAAAGAAGGAGAAAGAGAGGGGGGTGGGGGGAGGAATTATTAACAACAAAGGAACATCAAAGTTTCAAGTGGCCTCAAATTTCAATGCAAAACTAACCATTCTAAACAGGCCTCCAAGTAGGGGACCAGCAAGGTCCAGCCTCTTGTTTCCATAATGATCCCTATCATCTTCTGCTCTCCGGCCAAGTGCACACAGCAGAAGCCGGTGAATAATATAACTGGCAGAACCAGCAAAAGTTTAGCACACATATCACTGCCACAATATACACTTTAATGGAGACCAAACCTTACCCAAAATAATAAGCTTTTTGGGTCTCACAAGACTCTAAAACACCAACATGAGGAAGCATTTCCTTCTGAAGAATTTCTTTGGCATACCTATGAAGAAAGTGGACACAAAATGAGCATTTAAAACTTATACATAACACCCAAATTCCCAAGTAAATATGCTAGGCCACTACGTACTTGATCCTCTTTTCCCTAGTCACACCAACAGTAGCTCCTCGTTTCCCAATATAATCCAGAGCAACCTGCAGGAGAAGGGAGAGGAAAAATGAAATTTTACCAATGCCCAAAAGCAGGCTTAAAAATGAACAGAAATGAGTGTCACATCCATATATTGCAGGAAACTACGTAAGTTACAATGACCAATTAATACAAACATCCCAAACACCCAAGGCACATTTCATCCCCTCGAACCCCAAAAACAAAAAAAAATGCAGAAAGACAGAAAATCATTCAGGTTAATCATCAACCTACTTGGATCAAAATTATCAGAAAAGAATGCACTCAAACAATCACACCCTCTCAGAAAAATTTTAGGGGAAAAGATTAGCAGGGGAATGATTGCAGGTGAAAATCACTAGAAAAGAACAAAGCATCCAAAATCAATGGGGAAAAATACACTTCAGTAAAGCATTAAAATAATAATTCGCTCACATTGAAAAAGCTGAAATGCTTATTTAGAATTATATCACCAGATTAAAAGCTCTATGTTCTAACTGGCATAACCCACACGTAGTTATCTCTCACCAATTAAAGTATACCAAACATGCAATGACTCATCAAATAAAAGTTTAAGAGAGATAAAGAGAACAAAAAGAAAGGGATGGCAGGAGAAGTAAGCAGCATTGCACCTGTTGATTTTGAATCACAAATGCTTCTTCCAAAGAGGGACGAAGTAATTCCATCATCTGAGTATCAGAGAAGTCATAACAAATGTGCTCCAGTATATCCTTGTCAGCGACAAACCCCAAAGCCCGAAATACAATAATAATTGGAATCTCAGTTCGAATATAAGGAAGTGTGGCACGAATGTACTGCCCTGAAGAGCCCTGTGGCATTAAAAGCAAATACAGGTAGAGGAAAATAAATCAATACTGTAAACCATATAAATAGCTATGAACTGAACAGTCATGTTTTCCAACAAAAAGTAAACCCAAATGGCATAAACAACCAAATTACCCCTTTGGCACTAGTCCGAGAAAGCATCCGCACAAACATGGTACTGGGTGGTCTGTTTTGGGACTCTGCCATAGAACGAACTTCCGCTACATAGGCATACTTGTTAGGCTGTCTTTTCTTGAACACATATACGTGGTTGGTGCTCATCTTCTCTTGAGCGATTAGAACCTTTTCACTCCCGTTTATGATAAAATACCCACCTTGATCATATGGACACTCCCCAAGCTCTGTTAAATCCTTCTCTGAATTCTCAAACAAGGTGCAATAACTGGACCGTAGCATTATGGGAACCTACAAACACATGATATTAAAGTCAAATAGGTCTTAATACATAGAATTGAATCCAACCATTCATAAATTGAAGAGTTCAAATTACATACCTTCCCAATAAAAACTTTTGTGAAATCCTGAGTCTCGGTAACTTCTTCACCATCATGCCCTTTCTTTATCACTCTTTTTGTAACATCCACATACAGGGGGGCTGAGTATGTTAGATTTCTCAACCTTGCAGCCTTTGGAAACAAGGTTGCAGTTTCTCCATCAGACTCTGTTATCATAGGCTTGCTCAAGTATATCTGACCAAAGCTAATCTTATAGATAGTCTGCATGGATGTGGGAACAAAGAAATGTCATAAACCTGGAAGGAAGACATAAAATTCTTTGGCTCCTAACTGATTCACTGATAAAGAATGTGGGAGAGAAAAAGAAATAGAATTTGACTGAAACATTTCATAACTTAGACCTGACAGAGCAAAAACGCTACGAGCATGAAAACCACAAACTGAATGTTAATAAATTTAAACTTTCCTCTACTATCAGGATAACATTTCTAGGAACCTCCGAAGAAGTAAGTATGTATTCTGTTGCTTGGTGATTTATCTTCAGCTCCAGAAATTTGCATTTGAAGCCTTACTACATAAATTTTATCCAATACCATTTCCTGCTGTGAATAACAGAACCTAAGGTTTGTGCATGAAGATTTTCTTCACTAAATGTTAAACTTTCACTGAAGTTCATTCTCGCGTGTAATTTTACCTCATGAATTGAGAATCCATTGCTAAATATACTTCAAGGAACATAATTTCTTGACCAAAAAACTACCCACGAACATTGTTTCCGTTTCAACTTCGCAATTGTTAAGTTTCACCAATTCATCTTGAGACAAGAACCCCTACTGGCACGTAAAGAAAGAACAAATCCTAGCCCAATGGAATGGAGCGGCTACAGTTACTGACTCAAACTCTGATGTTAACGGAGCAGCTACGTCGGCCTCTGATGTTGATGGTAAAGCAGCCTATCGTTTAAAACTACCGACGAGATTAATTTAAACTTTCACCAATTTGTTCTTAAAGATTTTATGCTCTCCGGTGTCTAAATAGAAACCTTAACAATTCTTCTTCGTCTCCACAAATATTAATCATACGGAACCCTAGAACTCCTAAACTTCCGTCCATTTTCAGAAGAAAAGGCAATCCCTCGGGAAAACCTGAAACTCGTCAAGAAACGTACGTCTGCGAAGTCCGACTGGTGACCAGGGTTGTGCTGGGACTCGGGATGGATCTCGATGTCCGCAGACTCATCGACGATCTCCTGCATAGTGTTCTGGATGAACTCGTCGAATGAGTCAAGCTGCTGCCGCACCAGGCCCTTCTCTTCGAAGTATGCCGAGATAACCGCCCAGGCGTCCTCCTGGGTGATCTCGTCATCCTCGTCATCGTAGCTCAGTTGCTGGTCATACTCCTGGTCGTCTTCCATATCTCCTCGATCACAGTTCCAAATTATATTATATTTTAATTATGAAGGTCAAGTCAGGTTTCAATCTCTCGCCCTCTTCGTTTATAGCCTAATTCTTAATATACTACGATTAGTTTTTGGATTCCCAAAACCAGAGTCCCTAATTCTTAACTTAGTACGATTGGATTTTGGATTTCCCAAATAATTGTTTTAGAATCCTAAATTGACTAGGCTTCAACATTCCCCAAAAGTACTCAATATTCTTAATTAAAACAATCTAGAAATATAATAAAACCAATTGAGATTAAATATTGTATTTAACATATCCTAAGCCTTACATTCCACCCCTTTTGAAATCCTTGTCCTCGAGGCTTATAAGGAGTTGAAAGGCATGTTGCTCCTTTTTTCCATTCAAATTTCAAGCATTGTAGCAACTCCTCTTTAACTTGATCATTTTGTTGTTCTTCAACTACTATCATCATATAAAGTTGTTTATGCTTACACTTGTGGCCTTAAGAATAAGGCTCATCACAATTAAAACATAATCTCTTAGCCTTCTTAACCTGCATTTCCTCCTATGTCACATTTTGTATTAAAAGGTTGAGTGAAGAAGTTGAAGAAGCCACCTTGTAGGTTTCTTGAGTAGACGCCTCACCTACAATTGTTGAAGGCTCTTGAGAAAGTAGGTATGATTGTCGGGAAAGTTTGGTCCTTAATGCAACTACTATTTCTTGTAAGCGAGACAACTTAATTGCATGATCTAAATCTTATGGTTTGAAACTATGAATGGTGTTTCTTAGTTCTTTTGAGATGCATGCCAAAAAAATTTCTTTAAAATAGTTATATGGAATTACTGTTGACATCTGAGGTTCTAAAATTTCAAATTACTCCACATAATCTTCTACTGCTCCAGTACGTTGCAGCTTTTTAAATTCCTTAATGACTTATCCTTGCTCTTGAGCCCGAAATCTTTGACAAACCATACTTAGAAAATATGGCCATTAAAGAATATGATGGTTAACTTGGAAGGCTTGGAACCAACAATCAGCTTTTCCCTTTAAATGATAAGTTGCATATTCAACTTTTTGTTCCTCCCCATTGGGTTAAATCGAAAAAATCTCTCACATTTAAGAATCCAACCTCATGGGTTCATCGCCATTGAATATAGGAAAGTCAAAACAAGGAATAAATGCAGGAGTTATTGAGTGTTGCCCTCAGGAAAGGTGGTGGTGCTCACCAAGGCCATGGCGATCCCTTCCTTTTATGGAAGAACTTGATCTATGCAAAACCATTTTTGAGGAGACCTATGGTGTTGTGGATCATGGAACTGGGAAAAAATTTGGTTAGTAATGTCTACATGGCGGCCTTCAATCTAGAGTTAAAGACATCGAGTAACACTCTTTGGGGTAGAGGAATGTTGGGTGCCCCTATGATTTCCTGTGAAAGGATTGCTAGCTTCGCCCTTGCTAAACCAGATGTCTTATGATCGAGCTTGGTGGGACATGTGCTTGGTACTAGCTACCTTTTGAATAACCAATGATTCTGGTGGGATGTTGTCATCACTACTATCATCCTTAAGGAAAGAAGCCTCCAATTGCTCCTTTGTGGCCTTCCCCGAGTCACTGAAGGGCAAGTGAGCAAATATAACACATAAGCACAAATGGTGGTAACATCATCACAGAGGGTGTTGACAATGCCTTTAAAGTTGGCAATATTGGTGTCATATGTTACCAATTGGTCCTCTAGTGTCTATTTATCAACAATAAGTGTTTCCGTTAAGGCTATGAAACAAGCCTCAAAGACTTTGAAGAGATTCAGTCATGGTTTGTTGGTAGGTTTTTACCAAAGTAGAACCCCCGCCCCCCCCCCCCCCCCCCCCCCAAAAAAAAAAAAAAAAGAAGAGTCAAGATGAAGGCTTTGATACCACTTGATGTTAGGCTTAGGGTATGTCTAGGAAAAAGTATTGAAACACTTTTGGAAGTGTCTTTTTGCTGCAAAATGAAATGATATCTAAACCACAAAACTAACTCTTCTATTAATATCCTAAGACTTCAAAGAATCTTATTAACAATTAAGTTCACTCTAGATGTTTCCCAGAAATGAAAGGTTATATTAGTAATGGTCTCACGTCTCACACATAAATTGGATATAAATCCAACATTCACAAAACTATATTGAAAGATTGCAACCAAATGATATTCCAAGAACGCAATATTGCATAATTGCCTAAGGATTACACTAGCTTATCAATCTTACTTCACTATTGAGCCCTATAGTGAGCCCTATAGTGCCTCCTTAAGAGATGGCCTAAACACTATCTATTTTTTCTTCGGGAGAAGACGGGTGTAGATGTTCCCGTATTTTCTGGATGCTTTCTCCTATGGCTCCTTTTGCCCCGAAGGCAACAGAATGGTCTGGGCTTTCCTTTAAAGCTTGTGGGCCACCGGCCTAGTCATAACAGATTAAATCATGACCATCAAAATGATAATACAGTCAATTTTAGATGCGTAGATGACCGGTGTCGCTTAACATAGAGATCGACCTTCTCCTTCAATGATGCTTGATGACCATGTCCAACTCATCAAATTCAAGTTACCTTGCTTGTTAAGAAAAATCTCATTCTGCCACCAATGTCTTTGTGTTCATTTGTTATGGTCTGGTTTTCCTTTACAGGGTAAATCCATGGTCTGCTTGAACAATGGGAAAATCGAGAATTTGGATGGATATTATTACTCTTATGGCTGAATTTTTGACAAGGATGAGTGGTTATTGCTTCTTCAGAGGGATGGCAAATTCTACTGCCAGGACCCTTGTACGAACATCTGCGCGGCAGATGATTTGCATCTTTTGCGATAGCTTTTTCTCTATTCTACGCGCAATAGTTTTAAGCAATGCAAGCTTCTTTAGACGGCCTATATTCTTTTTAAGATACGTTTAAAAAGGGAAAGGAAGCTGGCAAGGCATGAGCTTGTCCTGGAGGGTCACGACAAAAATCGAGGCTTCATGTTTCTAAGTTTGAGAGAGGTCAACCACAAGAAGAGGACAGGCTGTTGTGTCTAGATCATTAAATTAGAAAATACATTATAGTGATGGATTTCTGTGCATCCTTGGACGCACCCTCACTTTGTTCATCATTTCTTGAGTTTTGGTTATTAACCATTTCTCCAAGTATCAGATACAAATATTCTTTTCACTGAAGCTAATCCTTTCTTTTACAAAGCTGCCCCGTTTTAGATTTCAGGATCCTCGATGCATTCTGAAAATGAAGAAATAATAGAGAAGTATATAAAAATAGTATAATTCACGGACCCTCAAATCCGTATTGAAAAGCGTGAACATTCTTCTGCATAAACTTCAGCAGCTATGAGGAAACATATATGATAGACATTAAATCTAAAATGATTCTTGTAAATCACATGGTCCAAACAAATCCCGACTATTTCCTAGAATGAGAAAACGACATATTTAGACTAATAACCCATTAGATTCACGCACAAACTCCTTTACGATGCACATAGAAAAGGAGGGCGTTGAGCACTGTTGACAAGATATGGCTTTAACACAATGCTGTGAAATGGCCTTTTAAACAAAGAACATTTCATTTTCCAAGGAAGCGTGCAACTTCAAGAAGTTCTGATCAAATGACGCCACCGACAAAAGAGATGATGATGCTGATGATGAGGAAGAAGGTGCTGATGAACCAGGAGATTGCCCCTCCACCATAGCCTCGTAGTAGAGTCGCCCTCTATAAGCAGCAAGATCAGCGTAGTAAACAGGTGGGACTAGAGAGAAAGGTTTCGTACACCGAGCAAAGGTGAAGCACAAGTGATATATAAGCTTTTGTAATTGGTCGGAACTAAATCCATGCTCATCCCACAGGACATGATAGTGCGTGGGCTTGCTTGTTCCAAGGCTTCCATAGTGACTACAAAGATAGAAGTCAAACTCAAATGGATGAACTATTGTCGTATCGACAACTGTGCCAGGAGACACATTGCCAGAAGAACTCCCATCCATTTTGCTCTCTGGAAAGAGTCGAGTATGGTGTCGCTTTTGGGCCACAATAAGCGTGATTGTTGGAGAATACTGTATTGTTTCAAATGCCCCCTTCAGATCTGACAACTCCTCATTAAGAACCATATCAAATTGGTTGTCACTAACTCCATCACGAAAGATCACAATCCCTTGTGGCATGACATTATTTAGCTGAGCATAAGATTGAACAAGCTCCAAACACATAGTCCCAAAGTTTAAAACCCTCTCTGTTCGATGGTTTTGTGCACAAACCCGTGCTGCATAACGATTTGCAGCAGGCCAGTTCATAGTTGCTACAACAGCTGCTATGGATGGACTTGTAGCATTCCAAGCACCAGGATGATTGACATCAGCTCCAAAGAACATAACATTGCCTTTGCCTTCAAAATAGGGGAGTGGATCATTAAGCTCTACGTTACTGCCTCCAAGCTTTGCATTTATCTTGATGGCAAGATTTGCAAGATATTGGTCCTTTGCTTCATTGGCTCTTTCAGACAGACAACACTGTGTCACCATACCAACTTGGGTCTCAGAGATCCACATGAGGTTTTTATAACCAGGATCCCTCTCGGACATTACACAAAGAAGTTGTAAATGACCATTAGCCTCTTCATTGACGCTTTCAAGTAGTTCACGAAGTCTATCAACCCTTGAGAACATATTCATTGTTGCGTTCTTATATATGAGAGGCTCCTCCATGTGGATCCTCAGAGTTCTACACTTATTCATAAGCTTTGGAATGAAATACCTAGGATTGAATCTGACTCTCTCAGAGCAGCTTAAGTCGATGACACCCCACCGGTCTATGCTTTTACCTTCCACCACTGATCTGCCAACAAGATTCCACTGGCATTTCTCATCAACGATTACCTTGATCATTCTGCCATTGGAGGCAACTAACTTCAACATTGGCGGGCCTAGAACATGTCCTGTAACTTTTGTCATGTTCATGTTTACTTCAATTCCAAAATTGAAAGCTATGCCTCCGCTGCCAATAAAACAAAATAAGATTTTAGAAATCAGGTCATGAAAGTTAATTACCATACTACTTGGGTTGCATGAACTATTTTGGCGCAATTCATACTTCGTATGAATCCAACCTTTTTTGATATATCTCGACATCGTACTTAGCAAAATGCCTCAAATCATCTATATTCCCTTTATCAATGTCAACAGCCAGACAAGAGTTGTAAACTTTATCTAGGCAATTTTTGTCAGCTTATCAGCTACATAATCATTACAGGCTCCTACTAACACCCAAAAAAAAAACTAAAATCCTTAGTTCTATGGCACTCAAATTACAGTATTTAGACATGCCTATTCAACACACTGCAATGATAGCATTGATGTCAAATTGAAAGAAAGATCGACCTTTGTTCATTACTTAATAATAAGTGCAGATTACAGGCATACTAAAACCAAAAACTCCACATTCGTATCACTTTGCGTCCTAGTATTTCTGCTGAAGGGAACAGAATAGACCCAAAGACCACATAAAAAATCAACAAATTTCTCTAAAACAGAACAAGGATTTAAGTACAGCATAATGACATGAAAACTTACAGATTTCGCACCTAAATTCGATTCTCCAATTGACTGAAAGAAGCCACACGCATACAAAAGCCAGAGACAAATTTTAGCCGTGAAGTGCTGAAAGAAACCTGGATACTCCTCCAACCGTCGTCGTGGAAGGACTAAAGACCAAGAAAGTCATCTCGTTGGGGGAAAGAATTTAGAAGAAATCAAGAACTAGCTTTCACAGAAGAGAGAGTTTCCAATTGCAAAAGACGAAACCAAAAATCGGTAGATCTCACCCTTTGAAACTTGAATTATTGAAGACTGAATCCCAACAACGAGGGGATTCCAAAAGAAGTACCGCCTGAATCTAAAATTGTCTTTATAATGAAACGACTCCGAATTTCCGAATTACAAGAAAGACCCAGATAGCGAATGAGGGACGCTAGCAAGACTAATGGCTATCTTGCATGTACAAAAAGAATCCTCAAAAGCCCTGGGTTGACGCAAACGGAAAGCAACAACACTGCCCATCACATCATGACAACCAAAAAGTAAGACGATAAGAACAATAAAAATTAACTACGAAAGACCTCATTTTGATCGAAGAGGAAAAGAAATATGGGAAGGAAGACGATGATGATGATTCTAGAGGCCGGACAAAAAGGGAAGGAATCCGGTGTGCATGAGAGGATCAACAGCAGTTGAGGATTGGGAAGAGACAGAAACAAACGTAAAGCGGAGTCTGAGATCGATGATGTAGATTAATGGATCAGCTAGACCTGTCTCGTCTGAGATTCTGAGATTTCGGGATTTCTTTGACAGGGAATACCTGCACCAAACTCAAAAGGAAACGCGACAGAGATCCATGAGCTGTAATCTGGTACAAATATTTGTAATATGTGAAAAAGGTCTTTGACTGAAGGGAACTCGTGGACAGCCAGAGGGGCGTCATCAAAAGTTTCACCAATTTGACCTTTTTCTACGATTTCTTATATAGTTTATAAAAACAATGTTCATCCGCAGGCTGTCTCCAGTTCTCAGTTACATTATTCGTCAGGTGGTAACTGGGGCGGGTTGGTATGGTTACAGTTTTGAAATTCGAATTCTTTTGTAAGCCTAAGAAAGGAACCACTTGATTCAAGATATCAATATAGGATTCCCCAAATCTGTAAAAGTAATGATGTTTCAACCGAAATGGGAAGCATTCATTATATTCAACTTGCAGGAGAAATTTCAACTACTTATACAGAATATATTTTATATAGTTTGTAAAATGAATACATAGGTAATGAAAGACAAGAAAAATGAAGCGATTGTGAATTTCGACATTCCTACCTGTGCAAATAACTTTTTCACATAATGTCTGGAAAGTCAAAACTCCGTGTTGTCGTCCAAATCTTGAAGCATGTGCGGCACTTGGCTATGTGACTGGATAAAGGAACATTTTGTTTTAATTAAGCAGCCATAATTAGCTTTTCTCATTTATAATTGACAATGCAAGCTTGGCCTACCTGTACTTTTCATATGGGAGGAAAGAGCCCTGACAGAGTGGGGTGAAACCATGACTGATGAGAAAATCCCCATGTACCCAAGATAATGATCTTACTTGCCCACGTCCAAACCATCCAAAAATTTGACTTATATTCACTGTTGTTCTGTTTGTATATATGGTATAAAGTTAGAAACTTTTATTCTCCAGTAATGAAGTCTTAACTCAATTTATCATTCAAACAAGCATGACAAAAGTTTACTTCTGTTCAAAAGGAAAAAATAAATAAATAATAAATAATAAATAATAAAATTTTAAAAATAAAAATTAAAAAAAAAAAAAAAAAAAAAGATGTGGTACCGTTGACCTTGGCCTGAGTTATCTCATCTATTTCTCACATTAACGAGAGAGTAAGAGGGAGTAGTTATTATAAGACAGCTAACAGTGGGGGTTGGCCGCACCTATTCACGGTCCACGCATGAGCCATGCAACATCCCTCATCACCTTAAATTATAGCGCAAGCAATAGCAGAAGGTCCTCACCGATTAACGACAGTGGCCTGCCATATAGAAAGAAAACAAAAATGAGAAAGAAAAATGGTGTCAGAATGAGAGTGGCGCAGCCATTTTCTTATTTCTTCTTCCACCTCTTCTGCCCTTGGATGTCTACGCGTGCCCCTGACAAACGTTGGGCCCAATACTCTCGAAATCCGCACCCTCCGAAAGGACTAAAAACAGAATGAAAGAATTGTTGTTTTCCCCTTTCAGGAATTCGAAATGTGTCAGATGGCCTCAACGAAGTTCAGAAAGAGGAGGACGAAAAAGGTTCAGCAGGCACAAAACTTTTGACTCCTGGTTTGTTCTTTTTTGCTCTTCTACGTTCATTCTCGAAGTCAAAATAACTGGAAGCTGTAGAGGCAAAAGGCTTCAAAACCTAATGAAGATGCAAAATAATTAAAAACCGCCTTTGCAATAAAACTTAATTGGAGCCCTAACACACGTCATACCAAGTCAGCACATCTCCCACTTATTCACCCAGCGACTAGCCTTTCTCCGCTCTATTGAGTAAAGACTAGGTTTTTTTTTCATTAATTTATTTAGATTGCTTAAGCCAATTTGACATGTACACAAAATTAACAAAAATATTATTTTTCCATTGCTTTCATTATTATCTATAAAAAAAAATCCCTTAACAAAAGATAGTTCAATTATAGGTTTTTGCATAATACTTGGGAACTCTCTAATATCATGAAAAGCCAAAAAATAACTAATTATCTCACTTTCATTTGTAAAAGTTGAATATTGAACAATGCAAGTCATCGTAGGTGAATTGGTTTGGATCATGGGATTACTTAAAGATTTTGAGTTTTATCTATGACAATCAACCTTATTATATTATAACAATGAAGTGATATAGAAATAGCTATAAATATGATTTTTCATAAATAAATGAAACATATTAAGATTGATTTTCATTATGTCAAAGAAAAAATAAAACAAAGGATCATAAGAATGTGCCACATTTCTATCAAGGAGCAACCTATAGATTTATTTACTAAAGTACTTTGTAGCAAATAATATTAGTATTTTCTCTTCAAGCTTAGAGTATTTAATTTGTTCAAATCTCTAGTTTGAAATGAAGTGTTAATAATATAATTAATATGCATTCCCTTATTAGGTACTTCAATTGTATTGGGTTTTTCCAATTGCACTAGGCTTACTATTTTCTATGTATAGCATAGCAATTACCATGTAAGCTAGGTATAGACCTGTATATATAGACTTTGTCTCATAAAGTTTTATTCACTTTAAATTTAATAAACTTGAATTCTCTCACTCCTTGGCTTTTTATTTTCCTTTATTTTCTTCATGTTTATGTTTTGTGATATGCACCCATAAACAAGAAAATTTATCGCTCTTATCGCTCTTATTATCTTTTTCTAACATTTACTAGCTTATGTTTAATAATTTAAAAAATTCATTGAACTAAATTCCTTTTCAAAGGTTTTTGCAATTAGGATTAAATGTCCTTCTTGGTCCAAGGAAAAAAGTATTGAAGCACTTCTAAAAGGGTTCTTTTTGCTGCAAAATGAAATGATATCTTAACCACAAAACTAATCTATCACTCTTCTATCAATATCCTAAGACTTCAAAGAATCTTATTAATAGTTAAGGTCACTTTAGATGTTCCCTAGAAATGAAAGGTTAGATTAGTGATGGTCTCACGTCTCCACACACAAATTAGATATAAATCCAACATTAACAAAACTATATTGAAAGATTGCAACCAAATGATATTCCTAGAACACAATATTGCATAAGTGCCTAAGGATTAGGCTAGATTACACTAGAAATGGCCTAAACACTATATATTTTTCCTTTGGGAGAAGACAGGTGTAGATGTTCCTATGTTTTCTGGATGCTTTCTCCTATGGCTCCTTGTTGCCCCTTAGCCAACATAAAGGAACATTTCCTGTGTTGGATACCTGCGGCGGAAGTGTTGCCCATCGACGCAGGACCCCAAATCTGTTTGCGAGTGGCCAAGCGTGTCATTTGATCTTCAAAGTACTTTTTTAGTAGATTACATCCTCTTTTTTTTTTTTGATAACTCGTGAAAATATGTAACAAAAGAAAACTTGTGAGATTCAATTCAATTTAGATGATGACGAAACATTAAGGATACAAGAAACACAATATAAACACATAATTACCAAAAGCAAATTATGAGATTGGGACAACTCTTCAAGTACTTCACTACCAATCTTACCGCAACTTACCAATAAGACTTCTTAGTTAAATGCATGAATTAAGCTAGATTGTGTACTGTGTAAGAAATGTGTGGCCTTGTCACATTGAGGTAGTTAAACTTAGAAAAATCTTATTCTACCACCAATGTCTTTGTGTTCATTTGTTATGGTTTGGTTTTCCTTTACATGGTAAATGCATGGTCTGCTTGAACAATGGGAAAAACGAGAATTTTGATGGATATTACCACACTCTTGTGGCTGAATTCCTAAAAAGGATGAGAGTGATTCTTGCGTCTTCAGAGGGATGGCAACTTCTACTGCCGGAACCCTTGTACGAACATCTGCGGCGGCAGATGGTTTGCATCTTTTGGTTTGCAGCTTTTTCTCCATTATGCGTGCAATAGTTTTTCAACTTCGCTTTTTCTATCCCTCTACCTTTTTAAGCAATTCAAGCTTCTTTAGACGGCCTATATGCTTCTGAAGATCCGCTTAAAATGGGAAAGGATGCTGGCAAGGCATGAACTTGTCCTGGAGGGTCACGACAAAATCGAGGCTTCATGTTACTAAATTTGAGAGAAGTCAACCATGAGAAGAGGACAGGTTATTGTGTCTTGACCATTAAATTAGAAAATAATTGTGGAATTCTGTGTATCCCTGGATGCACCCTCACTTTGTTCATCATTTCCTGAGTTTTGGTTTATTTACCATTTCTCCAAATAGTCTTTTCACTGAAGCTAATCCTTGTAAAAAGCTGCGCCATTGTAGATTTCAGGATCCCTTGATGCATTCTGAAAATGAAGAAATAATGAAGAAGTATTTAAAAATAGTATAATTCAAGGAGGCTCAAATCCATCGGACTCATTGAAAAGCCTGAACATTCTTTTGCCCAAACCTCAGCAGCTACGAGGAAAGTTTCACAACCATTAATGTGAAAAAAAATAATTGTGTTAAGTTTCACAATATTTTATATAATATTTTTTATTTATACTAATATATTTATCTCTTAATAATTAATTTTAAAAAGAAAAATTAAATAATTTCTATCAATAAAGTAAGAAGTTTTGTTGTGAGGTAAATTGGGTGTACTTTGTCACTATTTTTATTACCTATATTGGAGCAAATCATGAAATGCTTGTTGGAAGTGGTACAAGTTGGCCAATAAATTAAATCAAAGTAAGTAGAGATTATATGGTAAAAGAATTCATCAAGAAATTACTTCTAATAATTATCCTTCATATTTATAAGACAAGTTTTGAGGGTGGTGTTTTTCTTTGGCATAAAGAAGAAGATTCCATCAGTACAATGAATCGTTTGCAAGAGAAAACTACTCTGTATAAAATAAAAGAACAAAAAAAACTAATCAATCTAAACCAAGGGCTTGTGCCTATAGCATTAGAGATCCAATGAATCGTTTCTTGTATTGCTTTCAACTTGTCCAATTGTAGAGATTTGGTTTAAATGTCCGATATGCCTTTCAAATAAAAACGTGTAACACCTAATTACCATTACTAATTGTACCTAGTCTTTGAAACTTCCCTCTAGATAAAGCTTTTGTCAAAGCTATTTCGTACACGGAAGTGCTTATTTATTAGCTTTAAGTCATTGTTGTAATTTTTTATTGACAAGATTAATTGATTAGGACTGAAAATAAGAAGATTTAGGCGAAAAGTTTGCTTCTAAATAATGTTAAATTATTTAAATATCTTGTATCCTCCACTATCTTATAAAAGAAGAGATTGAAGCCACCTACTTCTTTTAGCTTCTCCGTCGCTGATTATCTTATGTGCACAAAGGGCGTGCGAGGGGTTGCATGCTACATTGACTCAGGGCAAGAGCTTGCCATAAAATAGCTACTCGGGGCCTACTTTGAGACAAGAAATACCAGAACTGTTCGATTACTACAGCCTACAAATTCATCTCTCCTCTCATTAGCAAAGGCATTGGAATTTTTATTTTAAAAAACAAAAAAAAAAAAAAACAAAACTAGAACTTCAGCCCAAAGGAAAGCCATACTTTGATGCCGAGGCATTAAAAGAAGAAGCAGCAGCATCTCCAACTACTAGAGAGACTCTTGACCAATATCAGTGAGGAAGAAAAGGAAAGCCTTTAGTCATTTGTTTCCTTCCCCAAAGCATCGACTTCTCTATACCAATAAACTTTCCACTAGTGTGGCTGCAGGACTCTTCGTGATTGACCCTATAGATCTTGTTTGGCTGGGATTCAGGCTCCTTTCCTCATTTGGTCTTTTGATGCTTTGACGTCCTTCGTGAGCATTCTTGGAGCTATGGCCATGGCCATAAGCTCTTGGAAGAGCAGCTTACAGGCATAAGGAATGTGAACCTGCATAACAAACATTAGAAATCCGGAAAGGAAAAGAAAAATCATGACAGTAAGATCAAAGATAGTCCAGATTAATGTGTCTCCTGTTCACCTGAACAATGTCCGTCTTGTTCTTGCAACCCCGGCACTCAAAAGAATTCTTCTTCAAATTTGCAATGGCTATCAACCCACATCGTTCACAAACGTGGACCCGATATGCATCGCTCTGGTCGAACAATCTCTCTTTAAGGAAGTGAGCTGCACCGTGGGCAATCATGCAATCTCGTTCCATTTCTCCAAATCGGAGACCTCCGTCACGGGACCGTCCCTCAGCAGGCTGCCTAGTCAGGATTTGGACAGGGCCACGTCCACGTGAGTGGATCTTGTCATCAACCATGTGCTTAAGTCTCTGGTAGTAAGTCGGGCCAAGGAATATCATAGCACTGAGTCGTCGACCAGTGTGACCATTATACATGGTCTCGAAACCACGCATTTGATAGCCACATTTGTGAAGTGCTTTGCTGATATTATCGACCTAAAATTATAATAAGAAAAAGAGAAAACTATCAAGCTCAGCAGAACACAAATACAATACTGATCTACATGATTGATGACTTGATTCCTCAATCTAACTCTGATAACAAAGCCACCATAGTGTAGTCTTTCGATAGAGCTTGCTTCCCCATGGATACTTGAATGGTAACAAATATTTCGATCCCACAATTCTAAAGAGAGAATCAACTTACTGTGACATCCGTGAAAGGAGTGGCATCTCCTTCCTTTCCCATTTGAGCTGCAACCTTGCCCATGATACACTCAATCAGCTGACCAATCGTCATACGTGAAGGAATAGCATGCGGATTCACAATGATATCAGGGGTGATCCCTTCCATGGTCCATGGCATGTCTTCTTGTGTATATGTCATACCCACTGTTCCCTTTTGCCCATGCCGACTGCTAAATTTATCCCCAATCTGAGGTATCCTAACAGATCTCACCCTTACTTTCACAAATCTTAGCCCATCGGCATTTGTGGTCAGTAGAACCTGGCCAAGTAATACATACATAAATGTTATCACTCAAGTGTAAGCTTAAATCACAAAGGTAGCCAGTCAGAATAGATATGATATTCAATTAATCAACTAAAGTAACCTAGATAACTGTTACTTGTAGAGAAAGCTCCAAGTTAATTAAAATAACACTTACTTGATCAACAATTCCAGTTTCACTGTGGCGCAGGCTTATGCTGTGATCACGCCGTGTATAACGTGAAGTTAGACCCTGAGCTTCGTCCTGAGCAATGGGAGTGGTCTTCCCAATGATCACGTCCTCACCTGAAACTCTTGTACCCTAATATACAATAACACGTGGCTTTTAGAGAACAAAAAGAAAATATAAGATCATTACCTCTCATAACTAGAAGGACATAACATGGTAACGACACAAATTGGCATATACTTACAGGAGGTGCAAGGCCATCGTCATCTAATTTATCGTAAGAGCCATGACGCATGCCCTGCAAATAAGATCTCAGTTTAATTCCAAAAATATTGGCTCAAGTAGAATAGAACACATGATCCAAAACTCCGATTTTCACCATGGTATTGGATCTGTCTGGCCGTCCAAAATCCTCTTTGACAAGAGTCCCCATTTTCTTCTCCTCATCCCTATGAAGGGAAGGAATTAGAATTTGTACCACCCCGAGGAAAATAGTGAAGCACAGGAACTGTAGGGAAAAATGTATACAAAGTGGTGTTGGGAATCTGCTTACCGATATGAACGGAAAAATAGTGATCTAAAGAATCCACGATCTATAGACGATTGGTTCATAATGACAGAATCTTCCTGGTTATAACCAGAATAGCAGGCAATAGCAACAATGGCATTCTGCAACACAGAAATAGGCAGAAACAATTGTAAGAGAAGAGATGACAGTAGAAAACTTTTAACTTAAACCAAGTTAGATATTTACAATGCCAGCAGGAAGCTGCCGAAAGTGGAGATGCTCCATGGTTCGCGTGGTTACAAGGGGCTTCTGAGGGTAGTATAGTACATAAGCTAACGTATCCTGCATGAAGTAAAGAGAAATAAGAACCCTAAGAATTCCGAGGCATGATGAGCAATAAAAGATCTAGTAATAGTCATAAAGATGAGAAGCAAAAATACCATTCGAAATTGGTAGTTGGTGACGTAGACACCCATAGCTTGCTTACCCATAGCTGATTGATATGTATTACGAGGAGACTATTAACCAGCAACAAACAAGTCAGATGGATTGGAAACATAAATATTTCTTGACCAGATCAAGTTCACAACATCTTAACAAATGCACCTGATTATGGTCTGGAAATGGTATAATAGAAGCACAAACACCCAAAATCAATGATGGATGGATTTCACAATGGGTATAGGTTTCAGAATAAGCTTCCTCTGGATTAAATCTGGCTTGTACAAGATCCTGGATCAACTCTTTTTTAGTTAGATCCTTATAAGATTTCTTGTAATGAGATGGTTAGTCAACACGTCAATAGAGTTGTGTTTTGCCCAAATAAAATTGCTTTGCTCACATTGATGGTCATCGAAATCATTGTTGTCTCTTCCTCTTCGGTGTCAATATACTCTATAAATCCCTTTGCAACAAGATCATGCCAACCAGCCTCATCGGGAGTTTCCTGAAAAAATAGAGCAATTAAACTCAAGATGTTGCTGAAAACACGTGCTAGAGTCATAAAAAATTTCAATTGCCTTACTCTCTGCTGTAGTGCATGAATATCCTTCTTCTTTACGAGAAGCTTCTGCTTATCCACTATGAATAGAGGACGACTGCAACGTCCATAGTCAGTATATATCCGCAGTTCTTTCAGTCGGATATCTCTAACAACCCCAACCTCGGTATTAACATCAACCTGCACACGAGTACTCATAAGCATTCCATGCAAGTCATAACATTCATACAACATTCTTCTCAAAACTGAACTATGTTCCCAAGCTATACAAAACAAGCATGTGCATAAATGTTCGTATGTGCAAGAATATACTTGGCATAAGCACTGTCACACAGACAACAACAGCAACGAAATACTGACCCTTCGTCTCAGCTTTCTTAATGTTTTCACCAACATATCTGGATCTCGATGAATACCAACCCAGCAGCCATTGACAAAAATTTTTGTCGCTTGTGGAATAACTGCTGGAGAAATTTCCTGCAATTGATCTAAAATGTCAAACTAGTAACTAAGGAATCGAAAATTGATAAACACTAGCATGGGACCAGTGCTGCAGACCAAAAAATTCTCTGTACCCCATTCCTCCAAAAATTCTGAGATAGGATGTGCCGCAGATCCAACAGTTATGTACACCATCAATGCAAGATTCTTTACAAGTCCACATGCCTGATGTTACAGAATAATAAAGTTGTAAGTGCCACAAGAAGCGAGGCAGGTTTCTGCAGAAGTTCACTAAAAAGATACTCACTTGTCCTTCAGGTGTTTCTGCTGGACACATCATTCCCCACTGTGAGTTGTGCAACTGCCGTGGCTTGGCCAATTTCCCTGTAAACATAACTCAATTAAGGGGCAATAAGGAAGAAAACAAACATGGTAGATGATATTATCACTACCAATAGCACTAGTCTTCGCAAGCTTTTCAGAAGATAGAATTTACTACATAATGCAACAAAAGTTTTTACCTTCACGACCAATGGGAGAATTCAGTCTTCTCAGATGTGACAGCGTGGAGGCATATGTTAAACGATTCAACACCTGTAGACATAGTCATCCAGAATATTTAAGCTGCTAATTAAATAGCAGAAATTGATAAGAAGAAGGGGAAAAAAAAAAAGAAGAATAAGAAGAAGAAGATTATTATGACTCAAACCTGTGAAACACCAGCTCTTGTACCAGCTGCATTTGCTTGCCCCCAGTTTCCAGTGGCAAGAGAATATTTGAGACCACTGGTAATGGTTTTTGCTTTGATGGCAAATTGGAGGTTAACATCCTTACCATTATCTACACACTGCACAAATACATAATATACATTGGTAGACACTCCACAAAAAGTATAGCAAGTTAACTAAAGAATATTAGGGTTTATGTATGGAACCTTCTGTACATAAGCTCTCACATCTCTAGTTAACTTTCTGAATAGCTGTATTCATACAGACAACAATTAGAAATCAGCACAACTGAAAATGATAGTAGTTCCAAAAAGAAGGAGAAAGAGAGGGGGGTGGGGGGAGGAATTATTAACAACAAAGGAACATCAAAGTTTCAAGTGGCCTCAAATTTCAATGCAAAACTAACCATTCTAAACAGGCCTCCAAGTAGGGGACCAGCAAGGTCCAGCCTCTTGTTTCCATAATGATCCCTATCATCTTCTGCTCTCCGGCCAAGTGCACACAGCAGAAGCCGGTGAATAATATAACTGGCAGAACCAGCAAAAGTTTAGCACACATATCACTGCCACAATATACACTTTAATGGAGACCAAACCTTACCCAAAATAATAAGCTTTTTGGGTCTCACAAGACTCTAAAACACCAACATGAGGAAGCATTTCCTTCTGAAGAATTTCTTTGGCATACCTATGAAGAAAGTGGACACAAAATGAGCATTTAAAACTTATACATAACACCCAAATTCCCAAGTAAATATGCTAGGCCACTACGTACTTGATCCTCTTTTCCCTAGTCACACCAACAGTAGCTCCTCGTTTCCCAATATAATCCAGAGCAACCTGCAGGAGAAGGGAGAGGAAAAATGAAATTTTACCAATGCCCAAAAGCAGGCTTAAAAATGAACAGAAATGAGTGTCACATCCATATATTGCAGGAAACTACGTAAGTTACAATGACCAATTAATACAAACATCCCAAACACCCAAGGCACATTTCATCCCCTCGAACCCCAAAAACAAAAAAAAATGCAGAAAGACAGAAAATCATTCAGGTTAATCATCAACCTACTTGGATCAAAATTATCAGAAAAGAATGCACTCAAACAATCACACCCTCTCAGAAAAATTTTAGGGGAAAAGATTAGCAGGGGAATGATTGCAGGTGAAAATCACTAGAAAAGAACAAAGCATCCAAAATCAATGGGGAAAAATACACTTCAGTAAAGCATTAAAATAATAATTCGCTCACATTGAAAAAGCTGAAATGCTTATTTAGAATTATATCACCAGATTAAAAGCTCTATGTTCTAACTGGCATAACCCACACGTAGTTATCTCTCACCAATTAAAGTATACCAAACATGCAATGACTCATCAAATAAAAGTTTAAGAGAGATAAAGAGAACAAAAAGAAAGGGATGGCAGGAGAAGTAAGCAGCATTGCACCTGTTGATTTTGAATCACAAATGCTTCTTCCAAAGAGGGACGAAGTAATTCCATCATCTGAGTATCAGAGAAGTCATAACAAATGTGCTCCAGTATATCCTTGTCAGCGACAAACCCCAAAGCCCGAAATACAATAATAATTGGAATCTCAGTTCGAATATAAGGAAGTGTGGCACGAATGTACTGCCCTGAAGAGCCCTGTGGCATTAAAAGCAAATACAGGTAGAGGAAAATAAATCAATACTGTAAACCATATAAATAGCTATGAACTGAACAGTCATGTTTTCCAACAAAAAGTAAACCCAAATGGCATAAACAACCAAATTACCCCTTTGGCACTAGTCCGAGAAAGCATCCGCACAAACATGGTACTGGGTGGTCTGTTTTGGGACTCTGCCATAGAACGAACTTCCGCTACATAGGCATACTTGTTAGGCTGTCTTTTCTTGAACACATATACGTGGTTGGTGCTCATCTTCTCTTGAGCGATTAGAACCTTTTCACTCCCGTTTATGATAAAATACCCACCTTGATCATATGGACACTCCCCAAGCTCTGTTAAATCCTTCTCTGAATTCTCAAACAAGGTGCAATAACTGGACCGTAGCATTATGGGAACCTACAAACACATGATATTAAAGTCAAATAGGTCTTAATACATAGAATTGAATCCAACCATTCATAAATTGAAGAGTTCAAATTACATACCTTCCCAATAAAAACTTTTGTGAAATCCTGAGTCTCGGTAACTTCTTCACCATCATGCCCTTTCTTTATCACTCTTTTTGTAACATCCACATACAGGGGGGCTGAGTATGTTAGATTTCTCAACCTTGCAGCCTTTGGAAACAAGGTTGCAGTTTCTCCATCAGACTCTGTTATCATAGGCTTGCTCAAGTATATCTGACCAAAGCTAATCTTATAGATAGTCTGCATGGATGTGGGAACAAAGAAATGTCATAAACCTGGAAGGAAGACATAAAATTCTTTGGCTCCTAACTGATTCACTGATAAAGAATGTGGGAGAGAAAAGAAATAGAATTTGACTGAAACATTTCATAACTTAGACCTGACAGAGCAAAAACGCTACGAGCATGAAAACCACAAACTGAATGTTAATAAATTTAAACTTTCCTCTACTATCAGGATAACATTTCTAGGAACCTCCGAAGAAGTAAGTATGTATTCTGTTGCTTGGTGATTTATCTTCAGCTCCAGAAATTTGCATTTGAAGCCTTACTACATAAATTTTATCCAATACCATTTCCTGCTGTGAATAACAGAACCTAAGGTTTGTGCATGAAGATTTTCTTCACTAAATGTTAAACTTTCACTGAAGTTCATTCTCGCGTGTAATTTTACCTCATGAATTGAGAATCCATTGCTAAATATACTTCAAGGAACATAATTTCTTGACCAAAAAACTACCCACGAACATTGTTTCCGTTTCAACTTCGCAATTGTTAAGTTTCACCAATTCATCTTGAGACAAGAACCCCTACTGGCACGTAAAGAAAGAACAAATCCTAGCCCAATGGAATGGAGCGGCTACAGTTACTGACTCAAACTCTGATGTTAACGGAGCAGCTACGTCGGCCTCTGATGTTGATGGTAAAGCAGCCTATCGTTTAAAACTACCGACGAGATTAATTTAAACTTTCACCAATTTGTTCTTAAAGATTTTATGCTCTCCGGTGTCTAAATAGAAACCTTAACAATTCTTCTTCGTCTCCACAAATATTAATCATACGGAACCCTAGAACTCCTAAACTTCCGTCCATTTTCAGAAGAAAAGGCAATCCCTCGGGAAAACCTGAAACTCGTCAAGAAACGTACGTCTGCGAAGTCCGACTGGTGACCAGGGTTGTGCTGGGACTCGGGATGGATCTCGATGTCCGCAGACTCATCGACGATCTCCTGCATAGTGTTCTGGATGAACTCGTCGAATGAGTCAAGCTGCTGCCGCACCAGGCCCTTCTCTTCGAAGTATGCCGAGATAACCGCCCAGGCGTCCTCCTGGGTGATCTCGTCATCCTCGTCATCGTAGCTCAGTTGCTGGTCATACTCCTGGTCGTCTTCCATATCTCCTCGATCACAGTTCCAAATTATATTATATTTTAATTATGAAGGTCAAGTCAGGTTTCAATCTCTCGCCCTCTTCGTTTATAGCCTAATTCTTAATATACTACGATTAGTTTTTGGATTCCCAAAACCAGAGTCCCTAATTCTTAACTTAGTACGATTGGATTTTGGATTTCCCAAATAATTGTTTTAGAATCCTAAATTGACTAGGCTTCAACATTCCCCAAAAGTACTCAATATTCTTAATTAAAACAATCTAGAAATATAATAAAACCAATTGAGATTAAATATTGTATTTAACATATCCTAAGCCTTACATTCCACCCCTTTTGAAATCCTTGTCCTCGAGGCTTATAAGGAGTTGAAAGGCATGTTGCTCCTTTTTTCCATTCAAATTTCAAGCATTGTAGCAACTCCTCTTTAACTTGATCATTTTGTTGTTCTTCAACTACTATCATCATATAAAGTTGTTTATGCTTACACTTGTGGCCTTAAGAATAAGGCTCATCACAATTAAAACATAATCTCTTAGCCTTCTTAACCTGCATTTCCTCCTATGTCACATTTTGTATTAAAAGGTTGAGTGAAGAAGTTGAAGAAGCCACCTTGTAGGTTTCTTGAGTAGACGCCTCACCTACAATTGTTGAAGGCTCTTGAGAAAGTAGGTATGATTGTCGGGAAAGTTTGGTCCTTAATGCAACTACTATTTCTTGTAAGCGAGACAACTTAATTGCATGATCTAAATCTTATGGTTTGAAACTATGAATGGTGTTTCTTAGTTCTTTTGAGATGCATGCCAAAAAAATTTCTTTAAAATAGTTATATGGAATTACTGTTGACATCTGAGGTTCTAAAATTTCAAATTACTCCACATAATCTTCTACTGCTCCAGTACGTTGCAGCTTTTTAAATTCCTTAATGACTTATCCTTGCTCTTGAGCCCGAAATCTTTGACAAACCATACTTAGAAAATATGGCCATTAAAGAATATGATGGTTAACTTGGAAGGCTTGGAACCAACAATCAGCTTTTCCCTTTAAATGATAAGTTGCATATTCAACTTTTTGTTCCTCCCCATTGGGTTAAATCGAAAAAATCTCTCACATTTAAGAATCCAACCTCATGGGTTCATCGCCATTGAATATAGGAAAGTCAAAACAAGGAATAAATGCAGGAGTTATTGAGTGTTGCCCTCAGGAAAGGTGGTGGTGCTCACCAAGGCCATGGCGATCCCTTCCTTTTATGGAAGAACTTGATCTATGCAAAACCATTTTTGAGGAGACCTATGGTGTTGTGGATCATGGAACTGGGAAAAAATTTGGTTAGTAATGTCTACATGGCGGCCTTCAATCTAGAGTTAAAGACATCGAGTAACACTCTTTGGGGTAGAGGAATGTTGGGTGCCCCTATGATTTCCTGTGAAAGGATTGCTAGCTTCGCCCTTGCTAAACCAGATGTCTTATGATCGAGCTTGGTGGGACATGTGCTTGGTACTAGCTACCTTTTGAATAACCAATGATTCTGGTGGGATGTTGTCATCACTACTATCATCCTTAAGGAAAGAAGCCTCCAATTGCTCCTTTGTGGCCTTCCCCGAGTCACTGAAGGGCAAGTGAGCAAATATAACACATAAGCACAAATGGGTAACATCATCACAGAGGGTGTTGACAATGCCTTTAAAGTTGGCAATATTGGTGTCATATTTACCAATTGGTCCTCTGTGTCTATTTATCAACAATAATGTTTCCGTTAAGGCTATGAAACAAGCCTCAAAGACTTTGAAGAGATTCAGTCATGGTTTGTTGGTAGGTTTTTACCAAAGTAGAACCCCCGCCCCCCCCCCCCCCCCCCCCCCCCAAAAAAAAAAAAAAAGAAGAGTCAAGATGAAGGCTTTGATACCACTTGATGTTAGCTTAGGGTATGTCTAGGAAAAAGTATTGAAACACTTTTGGAAGTGTCTTTTTGCTGCAAAATGAAATGATATCTAAACCACAAAACTAACTCTTCTATTAATAACCTAAGACTTCAAAGAATCTTATTAACAATTAAGTTCACTCTAGATGTTTCCAGAAATGAAAGGTTATATTAGTAATGGTCTCACGTCTCACACATAAATTGGATATAAATCCAACATTCACAAAACTATATTGAAAGATTGCAACCAAATGATATTCCAAGAACGCAATATTGCATAATTGCCTAAGGATTACACTAGCTTATCAATCTTACTTCACTATTGAGCCCTATAGTGAGCCCTATAGTGCCTCCTTAAGAGATGGCCTAAACACTATCTATTTTTTCTTCGGAGAAGACGGGTGTAGATGTTCCCGTATTTTCTGGATGCTTTCTCCTATGGCTCCTTTTGCCCCGAAGGCAACAGAATGGTCTGGGCTTTCCTTTAAAGCTTGTGGGCCACCGGCCTAGTCATAACAGATTAAATCATGACCTCAAAATGATAATACAGTCAATTTAGATGCGTAGATGACCGGTGTCGCTTAACATAGGATCGACCTTCTCCTTCAATGATGCTTGATGACATGTCCAACTCATCAAATTCAAGTTACCTTGCTTGTTAAGAAAAATCTCATTCTGCCACCAATGTCTTTGTGTTCATTTGTTTATGGTCTGGTTTTCCTTTACAGGGTAAATCCATGGTCTGCTTGAACAATGGAAAATGAGAATTTGGATGGATATTATTACTCTTATGGCTGAATTTTTTGACAAGGATGATGGTTATTGCTTCTTCAGAGGGATGGCAAATTCTACTGCCAGGACCCTTGTACGAACATCTCGCGGCAGATGATTTGCATCTTTTGCGATAGCTTTTTCTCTATTCTACGCGCAATAGTTTTAAGCAATGCAAGCTTCTTTAGACGGCCTATATTCTTTTTAAGATACGTTTAAAAAGGGAAAGGAAGCTGGCAAGGCATGAGCTTGTCCTGGAGGGTCACGACAAAAATCGAGGCTTCATGTTTCTAAGTTTGAGAGAGGTCAACCACAAGAAGAGGACAGGCTGTTGTGTCTAGATCATTAAATTAGAAAATACATTATAGTGATGGATTTCTGTGCATCCTTGGACGCACCCTCACTTTGTTCATCATTTCTTGAGTTTTGGTTATTAACCATTTCTCCAAGTATCAGATACAAATATTCTTTTCACTGAAGCTAATCCTTTCTTTTACAAAGCTGCCCCGTTTTAGATTTCAGGATCCTCGATGCATTCTGAAAATGAAGAAATAATAGAGAAGTATATAAAAATAGTATAATTCACGGACCCTCAAATCCGTATTGAAAAGCGTGAACATTCTTCTGCATAAACTTCAGCAGCTATGAGGAAACATATATGATAGACATTAAATCTAAAATGATTCTTGTAAATCACATGGTCCAAACAAATCCCGACTATTTCCTAGAATGAGAAAACGACATATTTAGACTAATAACCCATTAGATTCACGCACAAACTCCTTTACGATGCACATAGAAAAGGAGGGCGTTGAGCACTGTTGACAAGATATGGCTTTAACACAATGCTGTGAAATGGCCTTTTAAACAAAGAACATTTCATTTTCCAAGGAAGCGTGCAACTTCAAGAAGTTCTGATCAAATGACGCCACCGACAAAAGAGATGATGATGCTGATGATGAGGAAGAAGGTGCTGATGAACCAGGAGATTGCCCCTCCACCATAGCCTCGTAGTAGAGTCGCCCTCTATAAGCAGCAAGATCAGCGTAGTAAACAGGTGGGACTAGAGAGAAAGGTTTCGTACACCGAGCAAAGGTGAAGCACAAGTGATATATAAGCTTTTGTAATTGGTCGGAACTAAATCCATGCTCATCCCACAGGACATGATAGTGCGTGGGCTTGCTTGTTCCAAGGCTTCCATAGTGACTACAAAGATAGAAGTCAAACTCAAATGGATGAACTATTGTCGTATCGACAACTGTGCCAGGAGACACATTGCCAGAAGAACTCCCATCCATTTTGCTCTCTGGAAAGAGTCGAGTATGGTGTCGCTTTTGGGCCACAATAAGCGTGATTGTTGGAGAATACTGTATTGTTTCAAATGCCCCCTTCAGATCTGACAACTCCTCATTAAGAACCATATCAAATTGGTTGTCACTAACTCCATCACGAAAGATCACAATCCCTTGTGGCATGACATTATTTAGCTGAGCATAAGATTGAACAAGCTCCAAACACATAGTCCCAAAGTTTAAAACCCTCTCTGTTCGATGGTTTTGTGCACAAACCCGTGCTGCATAACGATTTGCAGCAGGCCAGTTCATAGTTGCTACAACAGCTGCTATGGATGGACTTGTAGCATTCCAAGCACCAGGATGATTGACATCAGCTCCAAAGAACATAACATTGCCTTTGCCTTCAAAATAGGGGAGTGGATCATTAAGCTCTACGTTACTGCCTCCAAGCTTTGCATTTATCTTGATGGCAAGATTTGCAAGATATTGGTCCTTTGCTTCATTGGCTCTTTCAGACAGACAACACTGTGTCACCATACCAACTTGGGTCTCAGAGATCCACATGAGGTTTTTATAACCAGGATCCCTCTCGGACATTACACAAAGAAGTTGTAAATGACCATTAGCCTCTTCATTGACGCTTTCAAGTAGTTCACGAAGTCTATCAACCCTTGAGAACATATTCATTGTTGCGTTCTTATATATGAGAGGCTCCTCCATGTGGATCCTCAGAGTTCTACACTTATTCATAAGCTTTGGAATGAAATACCTAGGATTGAATCTGACTCTCTCAGAGCAGCTTAAGTCGATGACACCCCACCGGTCTATGCTTTTACCTTCCACCACTGATCTGCCAACAAGATTCCACTGGCATTTCTCATCAACGATTACCTTGATCATTCTGCCATTGGAGGCAACTAACTTCAACATTGGCGGGCCTAGAACATGTCCTGTAACTTTTGTCATGTTCATGTTTACTTCAATTCCAAAATTGAAAGCTATGCCTCCGCTGCCAATAAAACAAAATAAGATTTTAGAAATCAGGTCATGAAAGTTAATTACCATACTACTTGGGTTGCATGAACTATTTTGGCGCAATTCATACTTCGTATGAATCCAACCTTTTTTGATATATCTCGACATCGTACTTAGCAAAATGCCTCAAATCATCTATATTCCCTTTATCAATGTCAACAGCCAGACAAGAGTTGTAAACTTTATCTAGGCAATTTTTGTCAGCTTATCAGCTACATAATCATTACAGGCTCCTACTAACACCCAAAAAAAAAACTAAAATCCTTAGTTCTATGGCACTCAAATTACAGTATTTAGACATGCCTATTCAACACACTGCAATGATAGCATTGATGTCAAATTGAAAGAAAGATCGACCTTTGTTCATTACTTAATAATAAGTGCAGATTACAGGCATACTAAAACCAAAAACTCCACATTCGTATCACTTTGCGTCCTAGTATTTCTGCTGAAGGAACAGAATAGACCCAAAGACCACATAAAAAATCAACAAATTTCTCTAAAACAGAACAAGGATTTAAGTACAGCATAATGACATGAAAACTTACAGATTTCGCACCTAAATTCGATTCTCCAATTGACTGAAAGAAGCCACACGCATACAAAAGCCAGAGACAAATTTTAGCCGTGAAGTGCTGAAAGAAACCTGGATACTCCTCCAACCGTCGTCGTGGAAGGACTAAAGACCAAGAAAGTCATCTCGTTGGGGGAAAGAATTTAGAAGAAATCAAGAACTAGCTTTCACAGAAGAGAGTTTCCAATTGCAAAAGACGAAACCAAAAATCGGTAGATCTCACCCTTTGAAACTTGAATTATTGAAGACTGAATCCCAACAACGAGGGGATTCCAAAAGAAGTACCGCCTGAATCTAAAATTGTCTTTATAATGAAACGACTCCGAATTTCCGAATTACAAGAAAGACCCAGATAGCGAATGAGGGACGCTAGCAAGACTAATGGCTATCTTGCATGTACAAAAAGAATCCTCAAAAGCCCTGGGTTGACGCAAACGGAAAGCAACAACACTGCCCATCACATCATGACAACCAAAAAGTAAGACGATAAGAACAATAAAAATTAACTACGAAAGACCTCATTTTGATCGAAGAGGAAAAGAAATATGGGAAGGAAGACGATGATGATGATTCTAGAGGCCGGACAAAAAGGGAAGGAATCCGGTGTGCATGAGAGGATCAACAGCAGTTGAGGATTGGGAAGAGACAGAAACAAACGTAAAGCGGAGTCTGAGATCGATGATGTAGATTAATGGATCAGCTAGACCTGTCTCGTCTGAGATTCTGAGATTTCGGGATTTCTTTGACAGGGAATACCTGCACCAAACTCAAAAGGAAACGCGACAGAGATCCATGAGCTGTAATCTGGTACAAATATTTGTAATATGTGAAAAAGGTCTTTGACTGAAGGGAACTCGTGGACAGCCAGAGGGCGTCATCAAAAGTTTCACCAATTTGACCTTTTTCTACGATTTCTTATATAGTTTATAAAAACAATGTTCATCCGCAGGCTGTCTCCAGTTCTCAGTTACATTATTCGTCAGGTGGTAACTGGGCGGGTTGGTATGGTTACAGTTTTGAAATTCGAATTCTTTTGTAAGCCTAAGAAAGGAACCACTTGATTCAAGATATCAATATAGGATTCCCCAAATCTGTAAAAGTAATGATGTTTCAACCGAAATGGGAAGCATTCATTATATTCAACTTGCAGGAGAAATTTCAACTACTTATACAGAATATATTTTATATAGTTTGTAAAATGAATACATAGGTAATGAAAGACAAGAAAAATGAAGCGATTGTGAATTTCGACATTCCTACCTGTGCAAATAACTTTTTCACATAATGTCTGGAAAGTCAAAACTCCGTGTTGTCGTCCAAATCTTGAAGCATGTGCGGCACTTGGCTATGTGACTGGATAAAGGAACATTTTGTTTTAATTAAGCAGCCATAATTAGCTTTTCTCATTTATAATTGACAATGCAAGCTTGGCCTACCTGTACTTTTCATATGGGAGGAAAGAGCCCTGACAGAGTGGGGTGAAACCATGACTGATGAGAAAATCCCCATGTACCCAAGATAAATGATCTTACTTGCCCACGTCCAAACCATCCAAAAATTTGACTTATATTCACTGTTGTTCTGTTTGTATATATGTATAAGTTAGAAACTTTTATTCTCCAGTAATGAAGTCTTAACTCAATTTATCATTCAAACAAGCATGACAAAAGTTACTTCTGTTCAAAAGGAAAAAATAAATAAATAATAAATAATAAATATAAAATTTTAAAAATAAAATTAAAAAAAAAAAAAAAAAAAAAGATGTGGTACCGTTGACCTTGGCCTGAGTTATCTCATCTATTTCTCACATTAACGAGAGAGTAAGAGGGAGTAGTTATTATAAGACAGCTAACAGTGGGGGTTGCCGCACCTATTCACGGTCCACGCATGAGCCATGCAACATCCCTCATCACCTTAAATTATAGCGCAAGCAATAGCAGAAGTCCTCACCGATTAACGACAGTGGCCTGCCATATAGAAGAAAACAAAAATGAGAAAGAAAAATGGTGTCAGAATGAGAGTGGCGCAGCCATTTTCTTATTTCTTCTTCCACCTCTTCTGCCCTTGGATGTCTACGCGTGCCCCTGACAAACGTTGGGCCCAATACTCTCGAAATCCGCACCCTCCGAAAGGACTAAAAACAGAATGAAAGAATTGTTGTTTTCCCCCTTTCAGGAATTCGAAATGTGTCAGATGGCCTCAACGAAGTTCAGAAAGAGGAGGACGAAAAAGGTTCAGCAGGCACAAAACTTTGACTCCTGGTTTGTTCTTTTTTGCTCTTCTACGTTCATTCTCGAAGTCAAAATAACTGGAAGCTGTAGAGGCAAAAGGCTTCAAAACCTAATGAAGATGCAAAATAATTAAAAACCGCCTTTGCAATAAAACTTAATTGGAGCCCTAACACACGTCATACCAAGTCAGCACATCTCCCACTTATTCACCCAGCGACTAGCCTTTCTCCGCTCTATTGAGTAAAGACTAGGTTTTTTTTTCATTAATTTATTTAGATTGCTTAAGCCAATTTGACATGTACACAAAATTAACAAAAATATTATTTTTCCATTGCTTTCATTATTATCTATAAAAAAAAATCCCTTAACAAAAGATAGTTCAATTATAGGTTTTTGCATAATACTTGGGAACTCTCTAATATCATGAAAAGCCAAAAAATAACTAATTATCTCACTTTCATTTGTAAAAGTTGAATATTGAACAATGCAAGTCATCGTAGGTGAATTGGTTTGGATCATGGGATTACTTAAAGATTTTGAGTTTTATCTATGACAATCAACCTTATTATATTATAACAATGAAGTGATATAGAAATAGCTATAAATATGATTTTTCATAAATAAATGAAACATATTAAGATTGATTTTCATTATGTCAAAGAAAAAATAAAACAAAGGATCATAAGAATGTGCCACATTTCTATCAAGGAGCAACCTATAGATTTATTTACTAAAGTACTTTGTAGCAAATAATATTAGTATTTTCTCTTCAAGCTTAGAGTATTTAATTTGTTCAAATCTCTAGTTTGAAATGAAGTGTTAATAATATAATTAATATGCATTCCCTTATTAGGTACTTCAATTGTATTGGGTTTTTCCAATTGCACTAGGCTTACTATTTTCTATGTATAGCATAGCAATTACCATGTAAGCTAGGTATAGACCTGTATATATAGACTTTGTCTCATAAAGTTTTATTCACTTTAAATTTAATAAACTTGAATTCTCTCACTCCTTGGCTTTTTATTTTCCTTTATTTTCTTCATGTTTATGTTTTGTGATATGCACCCATAAACAAGAAAATTTATCGCTCTTATCGCTCTTATTATCTTTTTCTAACATTTACTAGCTTATGTTTAATAATTTAAAAAATTCATTGAACTAAATTCCTTTTCAAAGGTTTTTGCAATTAGGATTAAATGTCCTTCTTGGTCCAAGGAAAAAAGTATTGAAGCACTTCTAAAAGGGTTCTTTTTGCTGCAAAATGAAATGATATCTTAACCACAAAACTAATCTATCACTCTTCTATCAATATCCTAAGACTTCAAAGAATCTTATTAATAGTTAAGGTCACTTTAGATGTTCCCTAGAAATGAAAGGTTAGATTAGTGATGGTCTCACGTCTCCACACACAAATTAGATATAAATCCAACATTAACAAAACTATATTGAAAGATTGCAACCAAATGATATTCCTAGAACACAATATTGCATAAGTGCCTAAGGATTAGGCTAGATTACACTAGAAATGGCCTAAACACTATATATTTTTCCTTTGGGAGAAGACAGGTGTAGATGTTCCTATGTTTTCTGGATGCTTTCTCCTATGGCTCCTTGTTGCCCCTTAGCCAACATAAAGGAACATTTCCTGTGTTGGATACCTGCGGCGGAAGTGTTGCCCATCGACGCAGGACCCCAAATCTGTTTGCGAGTGGCCAAGCGTGTCATTTGATCTTCAAAGTACTTTTTTAGTAGATTACATCCTCTTTTTTTTTTTTGATAACTCGTGAAAATATGTAACAAAAGAAAACTTGTGAGATTCAATTCAATTTAGATGATGACGAAACATTAAGGATACAAGAAACACAATATAAACACATAATTACCAAAAGCAAATTATGAGATTGGGACAACTCTTCAAGTACTTCACTACCAATCTTACCGCAACTTACCAATAAGACTTCTTAGTTAAATGCATGAATTAAGCTAGATTGTGTACTGTGTAAGAAATGTGTGGCCTTGTCACATTGAGGTAGTTAAACTTAGAAAAATCTTATTCTACCACCAATGTCTTTGTGTTCATTTGTTATGGTTTGGTTTTCCTTTACATGGTAAATGCATGGTCTGCTTGAACAATGGGAAAAACGAGAATTTTGATGGATATTACCACACTCTTGTGGCTGAATTCCTAAAAAGGATGAGAGTGATTCTTGCGTCTTCAGAGGGATGGCAACTTCTACTGCCGGAACCCTTGTACGAACATCTGCGGCGGCAGATGGTTTGCATCTTTTGGTTTGCAGCTTTTTCTCCATTATGCGTGCAATAGTTTTTCAACTTCGCTTTTTCTATCCCTCTACCTTTTTAAGCAATTCAAGCTTCTTTAGACGGCCTATATGCTTCTGAAGATCCGCTTAAAATGGGAAAGGATGCTGGCAAGGCATGAACTTGTCCTGGAGGGTCACGACAAAATCGAGGCTTCATGTTACTAAATTTGAGAGAAGTCAACCATGAGAAGAGGACAGGTTATTGTGTCTTGACCATTAAATTAGAAAATAATTGTGGAATTCTGTGTATCCCTGGATGCACCCTCACTTTGTTCATCATTTCCTGAGTTTTGGTTTATTTACCATTTCTCCAAATAGTCTTTTCACTGAAGCTAATCCTTGTAAAAAGCTGCGCCATTGTAGATTTCAGGATCCCTTGATGCATTCTGAAAATGAAGAAATAATGAAGAAGTATTTAAAAATAGTATAATTCAAGGAGGCTCAAATCCATCGGACTCATTGAAAAGCCTGAACATTCTTTTGCCCAAACCTCAGCAGCTACGAGGAAAGTTTCACAACCATTAATGTGAAAAAAAATAATTGTGTTAAGTTTCACAATATTTTATATAATATTTTTTATTTATACTAATATATTTATCTCTTAATAATTAATTTTAAAAAGAAAAATTAAATAATTTCTATCAATAAAGTAAGAAGTTTTGTTGTGAGGTAAATTGGGTGTACTTTGTCACTATTTTTATTACCTATATTGGAGCAAATCATGAAATGCTTGTTGGAAGTGGTACAAGTTGGCCAATAAATTAAATCAAAGTAAGTAGAGATTATATGGTAAAAGAATTCATCAAGAAATTACTTCTAATAATTATCCTTCATATTTATAAGACAAGTTTTGAGGGTGGTGTTTTTCTTTGGCATAAAGAAGAAGATTCCATCAGTACAATGAATCGTTTGCAAGAGAAAACTACTCTGTATAAAATAAAAGAACAAAAAAAACTAATCAATCTAAACCAAGGGCTTGTGCCTATAGCATTAGAGATCCAATGAATCGTTTCTTGTATTGCTTTCAACTTGTCCAATTGTAGAGATTTGGTTTAAATGTCCGATATGCCTTTCAAATAAAAACGTGTAACACCTAATTACCATTACTAATTGTACCTAGTCTTTGAAACTTCCCTCTAGATAAAGCTTTTGTCAAAGCTATTTCGTACACGGAAGTGCTTATTTATTAGCTTTAAGTCATTGTTGTAATTTTTTATTGACAAGATTAATTGATTAGGACTGAAAATAAGAAGATTTAGGCGAAAAGTTTGCTTCTAAATAATGTTAAATTATTTAAATATCTTGTATCCTCCACTATCTTATAAAAGAAGAGATTGAAGCCACCTACTTCTTTTAGCTTCTCCGTCGCTGATTATCTTATGTGCACAAAGGGCGTGCGAGGGGTTGCATGCTACATTGACTCAGGGCAAGAGCTTGCCATAAAATAGCTACTCGGGGCCTACTTTGAGACAAGAAATACCAGAACTGTTCGATTACTACAGCCTACAAATTCATCTCTCCTCTCATTAGCAAAGGCATTGGAATTTTTATTTTAAAAAACAAAAAAAAAAAAAAACAAAACTAGAACTTCAGCCCAAAGGAAAGCCATACTTTGATGCCGAGGCATTAAAAGAAGAAGCAGCAGCATCTCCAACTACTAGAGAGACTCTTGACCAATATCAGTGAGGAAGAAAAGGAAAGCCTTTAGTCATTTGTTTCCTTCCCCAAAGCATCGACTTCTCTATACCAATAAACTTTCCACTAGTGTGGCTGCAGGACTCTTCGTGATTGACCCTATAGATCTTGTTTGGCTGGGATTCAGGCTCCTTTCCTCATTTGGTCTTTTGATGCTTTGACGTCCTTCGTGAGCATTCTTGGAGCTATGGCCATGGCCATAAGCTCTTGGAAGAGCAGCTTACAGGCATAAGGAATGTGAACCTGCATAACAAACATTAGAAATCCGGAAAGGAAAAGAAAAATCATGACAGTAAGATCAAAGATAGTCCAGATTAATGTGTCTCCTGTTCACCTGAACAATGTCCGTCTTGTTCTTGCAACCCCGGCACTCAAAAGAATTCTTCTTCAAATTTGCAATGGCTATCAACCCACATCGTTCACAAACGTGGACCCGATATGCATCGCTCTGGTCGAACAATCTCTCTTTAAGGAAGTGAGCTGCACCGTGGGCAATCATGCAATCTCGTTCCATTTCTCCAAATCGGAGACCTCCGTCACGGGACCGTCCCTCAGCAGGCTGCCTAGTCAGGATTTGGACAGGGCCACGTCCACGTGAGTGGATCTTGTCATCAACCATGTGCTTAAGTCTCTGGTAGTAAGTCGGGCCAAGGAATATCATAGCACTGAGTCGTCGACCAGTGTGACCATTATACATGGTCTCGAAACCACGCATTTGATAGCCACATTTGTGAAGTGCTTTGCTGATATTATCGACCTAAAATTATAATAAGAAAAAGAGAAAACTATCAAGCTCAGCAGAACACAAATACAATACTGATCTACATGATTGATGACTTGATTCCTCAATCTAACTCTGATAACAAAGCCACCATAGTGTAGTCTTTCGATAGAGCTTGCTTCCCCATGGATACTTGAATGGTAACAAATATTTCGATCCCACAATTCTAAAGAGAGAATCAACTTACTGTGACATCCGTGAAAGGAGTGGCATCTCCTTCCTTTCCCATTTGAGCTGCAACCTTGCCCATGATACACTCAATCAGCTGACCAATCGTCATACGTGAAGGAATAGCATGCGGATTCACAATGATATCAGGGGTGATCCCTTCCATGGTCCATGGCATGTCTTCTTGTGTATATGTCATACCCACTGTTCCCTTTTGCCCATGCCGACTGCTAAATTTATCCCCAATCTGAGGTATCCTAACAGATCTCACCCTTACTTTCACAAATCTTAGCCCATCGGCATTTGTGGTCAGTAGAACCTGGCCAAGTAATACATACATAAATGTTATCACTCAAGTGTAAGCTTAAATCACAAAGGTAGCCAGTCAGAATAGATATGATATTCAATTAATCAACTAAAGTAACCTAGATAACTGTTACTTGTAGAGAAAGCTCCAAGTTAATTAAAATAACACTTACTTGATCAACAATTCCAGTTTCACTGTGGCGCAGGCTTATGCTGTGATCACGCCGTGTATAACGTGAAGTTAGACCCTGAGCTTCGTCCTGAGCAATGGGAGTGGTCTTCCCAATGATCACGTCCTCACCTGAAACTCTTGTACCCTAATATACAATAACACGTGGCTTTTAGAGAACAAAAAGAAAATATAAGATCATTACCTCTCATAACTAGAAGGACATAACATGGTAACGACACAAATTGGCATATACTTACAGGAGGTGCAAGGCCATCGTCATCTAATTTATCGTAAGAGCCATGACGCATGCCCTGCAAATAAGATCTCAGTTTAATTCCAAAAATATTGGCTCAAGTAGAATAGAACACATGATCCAAAACTCCGATTTTCACCATGGTATTGGATCTGTCTGGCCGTCCAAAATCCTCTTTGACAAGAGTCCCCATTTTCTTCTCCTCATCCCTATGAAGGGAAGGAATTAGAATTTGTACCACCCCGAGGAAAATAGTGAAGCACAGGAACTGTAGGGAAAAATGTATACAAAGTGGTGTTGGGAATCTGCTTACCGATATGAACGGAAAAATAGTGATCTAAAGAATCCACGATCTATAGACGATTGGTTCATAATGACAGAATCTTCCTGGTTATAACCAGAATAGCAGGCAATAGCAACAATGGCATTCTGCAACACAGAAATAGGCAGAAACAATTGTAAGAGAAGAGATGACAGTAGAAAACTTTTAACTTAAACCAAGTTAGATATTTACAATGCCAGCAGGAAGCTGCCGAAAGTGGAGATGCTCCATGGTTCGCGTGGTTACAAGGGGCTTCTGAGGGTAGTATAGTACATAAGCTAACGTATCCTGCATGAAGTAAAGAGAAATAAGAACCCTAAGAATTCCGAGGCATGATGAGCAATAAAAGATCTAGTAATAGTCATAAAGATGAGAAGCAAAAATACCATTCGAAATTGGTAGTTGGTGACGTAGACACCCATAGCTTGCTTACCCATAGCTGATTGATATGTATTACGAGGAGACTATTAACCAGCAACAAACAAGTCAGATGGATTGGAAACATAAATATTTCTTGACCAGATCAAGTTCACAACATCTTAACAAATGCACCTGATTATGGTCTGGAAATGGTATAATAGAAGCACAAACACCCAAAATCAATGATGGATGGATTTCACAATGGGTATAGGTTTCAGAATAAGCTTCCTCTGGATTAAATCTGGCTTGTACAAGATCCTGGATCAACTCTTTTTTAGTTAGATCCTTATAAGATTTCTTGTAATGAGATGGTTAGTCAACACGTCAATAGAGTTGTGTTTTGCCCAAATAAAATTGCTTTGCTCACATTGATGGTCATCGAAATCATTGTTGTCTCTTCCTCTTCGGTGTCAATATACTCTATAAATCCCTTTGCAACAAGATCATGCCAACCAGCCTCATCGGGAGTTTCCTGAAAAAATAGAGCAATTAAACTCAAGATGTTGCTGAAAACACGTGCTAGAGTCATAAAAAATTTCAATTGCCTTACTCTCTGCTGTAGTGCATGAATATCCTTCTTCTTTACGAGAAGCTTCTGCTTATCCACTATGAATAGAGGACGACTGCAACGTCCATAGTCAGTATATATCCGCAGTTCTTTCAGTCGGATATCTCTAACAACCCCAACCTCGGTATTAACATCAACCTGCACACGAGTACTCATAAGCATTCCATGCAAGTCATAACATTCATACAACATTCTTCTCAAAACTGAACTATGTTCCCAAGCTATACAAAACAAGCATGTGCATAAATGTTCGTATGTGCAAGAATATACTTGGCATAAGCACTGTCACACAGACAACAACAGCAACGAAATACTGACCCTTCGTCTCAGCTTTCTTAATGTTTTCACCAACATATCTGGATCTCGATGAATACCAACCCAGCAGCCATTGACAAAAATTTTTGTCGCTTGTGGAATAACTGCTGGAGAAATTTCCTGCAATTGATCTAAAATGTCAAACTAGTAACTAAGGAATCGAAAATTGATAAACACTAGCATGGGACCAGTGCTGCAGACCAAAAAATTCTCTGTACCCCATTCCTCCAAAAATTCTGAGATAGGATGTGCCGCAGATCCAACAGTTATGTACACCATCAATGCAAGATTCTTTACAAGTCCACATGCCTGATGTTACAGAATAATAAAGTTGTAAGTGCCACAAGAAGCGAGGCAGGTTTCTGCAGAAGTTCACTAAAAAGATACTCACTTGTCCTTCAGGTGTTTCTGCTGGACACATCATTCCCCACTGTGAGTTGTGCAACTGCCGTGGCTTGGCCAATTTCCCTGTAAACATAACTCAATTAAGGGGCAATAAGGAAGAAAACAAACATGGTAGATGATATTATCACTACCAATAGCACTAGTCTTCGCAAGCTTTTCAGAAGATAGAATTTACTACATAATGCAACAAAAGTTTTTACCTTCACGACCAATGGGAGAATTCAGTCTTCTCAGATGTGACAGCGTGGAGGCATATGTTAAACGATTCAACACCTGTAGACATAGTCATCCAGAATATTTAAGCTGCTAATTAAATAGCAGAAATTGATAAGAAGAAGGGGAAAAAAAAAAAGAAGAATAAGAAGAAGAAGATTATTATGACTCAAACCTGTGAAACACCAGCTCTTGTACCAGCTGCATTTGCTTGCCCCCAGTTTCCAGTGGCAAGAGAATATTTGAGACCACTGGTAATGGTTTTTGCTTTGATGGCAAATTGGAGGTTAACATCCTTACCATTATCTACACACTGCACAAATACATAATATACATTGGTAGACACTCCACAAAAAGTATAGCAAGTTAACTAAAGAATATTAGGGTTTATGTATGGAACCTTCTGTACATAAGCTCTCACATCTCTAGTTAACTTTCTGAATAGCTGTATTCATACAGACAACAATTAGAAATCAGCACAACTGAAAATGATAGTAGTTCCAAAAAGAAGGAGAAAGAGAGGGGGGTGGGGGGAGGAATTATTAACAACAAAGGAACATCAAAGTTTCAAGTGGCCTCAAATTTCAATGCAAAACTAACCATTCTAAACAGGCCTCCAAGTAGGGGACCAGCAAGGTCCAGCCTCTTGTTTCCATAATGATCCCTATCATCTTCTGCTCTCCGGCCAAGTGCACACAGCAGAAGCCGGTGAATAATATAACTGGCAGAACCAGCAAAAGTTTAGCACACATATCACTGCCACAATATACACTTTAATGGAGACCAAACCTTACCCAAAATAATAAGCTTTTTGGGTCTCACAAGACTCTAAAACACCAACATGAGGAAGCATTTCCTTCTGAAGAATTTCTTTGGCATACCTATGAAGAAAGTGGACACAAAATGAGCATTTAAAACTTATACATAACACCCAAATTCCCAAGTAAATATGCTAGGCCACTACGTACTTGATCCTCTTTTCCCTAGTCACACCAACAGTAGCTCCTCGTTTCCCAATATAATCCAGAGCAACCTGCAGGAGAAGGGAGAGGAAAAATGAAATTTTACCAATGCCCAAAAGCAGGCTTAAAAATGAACAGAAATGAGTGTCACATCCATATATTGCAGGAAACTACGTAAGTTACAATGACCAATTAATACAAACATCCCAAACACCCAAGGCACATTTCATCCCCTCGAACCCCAAAAACAAAAAAAAATGCAGAAAGACAGAAAATCATTCAGGTTAATCATCAACCTACTTGGATCAAAATTATCAGAAAAGAATGCACTCAAACAATCACACCCTCTCAGAAAAATTTTAGGGGAAAAGATTAGCAGGGGAATGATTGCAGGTGAAAATCACTAGAAAAGAACAAAGCATCCAAAATCAATGGGGAAAAATACACTTCAGTAAAGCATTAAAATAATAATTCGCTCACATTGAAAAAGCTGAAATGCTTATTTAGAATTATATCACCAGATTAAAAGCTCTATGTTCTAACTGGCATAACCCACACGTAGTTATCTCTCACCAATTAAAGTATACCAAACATGCAATGACTCATCAAATAAAAGTTTAAGAGAGATAAAGAGAACAAAAAGAAAGGGATGGCAGGAGAAGTAAGCAGCATTGCACCTGTTGATTTTGAATCACAAATGCTTCTTCCAAAGAGGGACGAAGTAATTCCATCATCTGAGTATCAGAGAAGTCATAACAAATGTGCTCCAGTATATCCTTGTCAGCGACAAACCCCAAAGCCCGAAATACAATAATAATTGGAATCTCAGTTCGAATATAAGGAAGTGTGGCACGAATGTACTGCCCTGAAGAGCCCTGTGGCATTAAAAGCAAATACAGGTAGAGGAAAATAAATCAATACTGTAAACCATATAAATAGCTATGAACTGAACAGTCATGTTTTCCAACAAAAAGTAAACCCAAATGGCATAAACAACCAAATTACCCCTTTGGCACTAGTCCGAGAAAGCATCCGCACAAACATGGTACTGGGTGGTCTGTTTTGGGACTCTGCCATAGAACGAACTTCCGCTACATAGGCATACTTGTTAGGCTGTCTTTTCTTGAACACATATACGTGGTTGGTGCTCATCTTCTCTTGAGCGATTAGAACCTTTTCACTCCCGTTTATGATAAAATACCCACCTTGATCATATGGACACTCCCCAAGCTCTGTTAAATCCTTCTCTGAATTCTCAAACAAGGTGCAATAACTGGACCGTAGCATTATGGGAACCTACAAACACATGATATTAAAGTCAAATAGGTCTTAATACATAGAATTGAATCCAACCATTCATAAATTGAAGAGTTCAAATTACATACCTTCCCAATAAAAACTTTTGTGAAATCCTGAGTCTCGGTAACTTCTTCACCATCATGCCCTTTCTTTATCACTCTTTTTGTAACATCCACATACAGGGGGGCTGAGTATGTTAGATTTCTCAACCTTGCAGCCTTTGGAAACAAGGTTGCAGTTTCTCCATCAGACTCTGTTATCATAGGCTTGCTCAAGTATATCTGACCAAAGCTAATCTTATAGATAGTCTGCATGGATGTGGGAACAAAGAAATGTCATAAACCTGGAAGGAAGACATAAAATTCTTTGGCTCCTAACTGATTCACTGATAAAGAATGTGGGAGAGAAAAAGAAATAGAATTTGACTGAAACATTTCATAACTTAGACCTGACAGAGCAAAAACGCTACGAGCATGAAAACCACAAACTGAATGTTAATAAATTTAAACTTTCCTCTACTATCAGGATAACATTTCTAGGAACCTCCGAAGAAGTAAGTATGTATTCTGTTGCTTGGTGATTTATCTTCAGCTCCAGAAATTTGCATTTGAAGCCTTACTACATAAATTTTATCCAATACCATTTCCTGCTGTGAATAACAGAACCTAAGGTTTGTGCATGAAGATTTTCTTCACTAAATGTTAAACTTTCACTGAAGTTCATTCTCGCGTGTAATTTTACCTCATGAATTGAGAATCCATTGCTAAATATACTTCAAGGAACATAATTTCTTGACCAAAAAACTACCCACGAACATTGTTTCCGTTTCAACTTCGCAATTGTTAAGTTTCACCAATTCATCTTGAGACAAGAACCCCTACTGGCACGTAAAGAAAGAACAAATCCTAGCCCAATGGAATGGAGCGGCTACAGTTACTGACTCAAACTCTGATGTTAACGGAGCAGCTACGTCGGCCTCTGATGTTGATGGTAAAGCAGCCTATCGTTTAAAACTACCGACGAGATTAATTTAAACTTTCACCAATTTGTTCTTAAAGATTTTATGCTCTCCGGTGTCTAAATAGAAACCTTAACAATTCTTCTTCGTCTCCACAAATATTAATCATACGGAACCCTAGAACTCCTAAACTTCCGTCCATTTTCAGAAGAAAAGGCAATCCCTCGGGAAAACCTGAAACTCGTCAAGAAACGTACGTCTGCGAAGTCCGACTGGTGACCAGGGTTGTGCTGGGACTCGGGATGGATCTCGATGTCCGCAGACTCATCGACGATCTCCTGCATAGTGTTCTGGATGAACTCGTCGAATGAGTCAAGCTGCTGCCGCACCAGGCCCTTCTCTTCGAAGTATGCCGAGATAACCGCCCAGGCGTCCTCCTGGGTGATCTCGTCATCCTCGTCATCGTAGCTCAGTTGCTGGTCATACTCCTGGTCGTCTTCCATATCTCCTCGATCACAGTTCCAAATTATATTATATTTTAATTATGAAGGTCAAGTCAGGTTTCAATCTCTCGCCCTCTTCGTTTATAGCCTAATTCTTAATATACTACGATTAGTTTTTGGATTCCCAAAACCAGAGTCCCTAATTCTTAACTTAGTACGATTGGATTTTGGATTTCCCAAATAATTGTTTTAGAATCCTAAATTGACTAGGCTTCAACATTCCCCAAAAGTACTCAATATTCTTAATTAAAACAATCTAGAAATATAATAAAACCAATTGAGATTAAATATTGTATTTAACATATCCTAAGCCTTACATTCCACCCCTTTTGAAATCCTTGTCCTCGAGGCTTATAAGGAGTTGAAAGGCATGTTGCTCCTTTTTTCCATTCAAATTTCAAGCATTGTAGCAACTCCTCTTTAACTTGATCATTTTGTTGTTCTTCAACTACTATCATCATATAAAGTTGTTTATGCTTACACTTGTGGCCTTAAGAATAAGGCTCATCACAATTAAAACATAATCTCTTAGCCTTCTTAACCTGCATTTCCTCCTATGTCACATTTTGTATTAAAAGGTTGAGTGAAGAAGTTGAAGAAGCCACCTTGTAGGTTTCTTGAGTAGACGCCTCACCTACAATTGTTGAAGGCTCTTGAGAAAGTAGGTATGATTGTCGGGAAAGTTTGGTCCTTAATGCAACTACTATTTCTTGTAAGCGAGACAACTTAATTGCATGATCTAAATCTTATGGTTTGAAACTATGAATGGTGTTTCTTAGTTCTTTTGAGATGCATGCCAAAAAAATTTCTTTAAAATAGTTATATGGAATTACTGTTGACATCTGAGGTTCTAAAATTTCAAATTACTCCACATAATCTTCTACTGCTCCAGTACGTTGCAGCTTTTTAAATTCCTTAATGACTTATCCTTGCTCTTGAGCCCGAAATCTTTGACAAACCATACTTAGAAAATATGGCCATTAAAGAATATGATGGTTAACTTGGAAGGCTTGGAACCAACAATCAGCTTTTCCCTTTAAATGATAAGTTGCATATTCAACTTTTTGTTCCTCCCCATTGGGTTAAATCGAAAAAATCTCTCACATTTAAGAATCCAACCTCATGGGTTCATCGCCATTGAATATAGGAAAGTCAAAACAAGGAATAAATGCAGGAGTTATTGAGTGTTGCCCTCAGGAAAGGTGGTGGTGCTCACCAAGGCCATGGCGATCCCTTCCTTTTATGGAAGAACTTGATCTATGCAAAACCATTTTTGAGGAGACCTATGGTGTTGTGGATCATGGAACTGGGAAAAAATTTGGTTAGTAATGTCTACATGGCGGCCTTCAATCTAGAGTTAAAGACATCGAGTAACACTCTTTGGGGTAGAGGAATGTTGGGTGCCCCTATGATTTCCTGTGAAAGGATTGCTAGCTTCGCCCTTGCTAAACCAGATGTCTTATGATCGAGCTTGGTGGGACATGTGCTTGGTACTAGCTACCTTTTGAATAACCAATGATTCTGGTGGGATGTTGTCATCACTACTATCATCCTTAAGGAAAGAAGCCTCCAATTGCTCCTTTGTGGCCTTCCCCGAGTCACTGAAGGGCAAGTGAGCAAATATAACACATAAGCACAAATGGTGGTAACATCATCACAGAGGGTGTTGACAATGCCTTTAAAGTTGGCAATATTGGTGTCATATGTTACCAATTGGTCCTCTAGTGTCTATTTATCAACAATAAGTGTTTCCGTTAAGGCTATGAAACAAGCCTCAAAGACTTTGAAGAGATTCAGTCATGGTTTGTTGGTAGGTTTTTACCAAAGTAGAACCCCCGCCCCCCCCCCCCCCCCCCCCCAAAAAAAAAAAAAAAAGAAGAGTCAAGATGAAGGCTTTGATACCACTTGATGTTAGGCTTAGGGTATGTCTAGGAAAAAGTATTGAAACACTTTTGGAAGTGTCTTTTTGCTGCAAAATGAAATGATATCTAAACCACAAAACTAACTCTTCTATTAATATCCTAAGACTTCAAAGAATCTTATTAACAATTAAGTTCACTCTAGATGTTTCCCAGAAATGAAAGGTTATATTAGTAATGGTCTCACGTCTCACACATAAATTGGATATAAATCCAACATTCACAAAACTATATTGAAAGATTGCAACCAAATGATATTCCAAGAACGCAATATTGCATAATTGCCTAAGGATTACACTAGCTTATCAATCTTACTTCACTATTGAGCCCTATAGTGAGCCCTATAGTGCCTCCTTAAGAGATGGCCTAAACACTATCTATTTTTTCTTCGGGAGAAGACGGGTGTAGATGTTCCCGTATTTTCTGGATGCTTTCTCCTATGGCTCCTTTTGCCCCGAAGGCAACAGAATGGTCTGGGCTTTCCTTTAAAGCTTGTGGGCCACCGGCCTAGTCATAACAGATTAAATCATGACCATCAAAATGATAATACAGTCAATTTTAGATGCGTAGATGACCGGTGTCGCTTAACATAGAGATCGACCTTCTCCTTCAATGATGCTTGATGACCATGTCCAACTCATCAAATTCAAGTTACCTTGCTTGTTAAGAAAAATCTCATTCTGCCACCAATGTCTTTGTGTTCATTTGTTATGGTCTGGTTTTCCTTTACAGGGTAAATCCATGGTCTGCTTGAACAATGGGAAAATCGAGAATTTGGATGGATATTATTACTCTTATGGCTGAATTTTTGACAAGGATGAGTGGTTATTGCTTCTTCAGAGGGATGGCAAATTCTACTGCCAGGACCCTTGTACGAACATCTGCGCGGCAGATGATTTGCATCTTTTGCGATAGCTTTTTCTCTATTCTACGCGCAATAGTTTTAAGCAATGCAAGCTTCTTTAGACGGCCTATATTCTTTTTAAGATACGTTTAAAAAGGGAAAGGAAGCTGGCAAGGCATGAGCTTGTCCTGGAGGGTCACGACAAAAATCGAGGCTTCATGTTTCTAAGTTTGAGAGAGGTCAACCACAAGAAGAGGACAGGCTGTTGTGTCTAGATCATTAAATTAGAAAATACATTATAGTGATGGATTTCTGTGCATCCTTGGACGCACCCTCACTTTGTTCATCATTTCTTGAGTTTTGGTTATTAACCATTTCTCCAAGTATCAGATACAAATATTCTTTTCACTGAAGCTAATCCTTTCTTTTACAAAGCTGCCCCGTTTTAGATTTCAGGATCCTCGATGCATTCTGAAAATGAAGAAATAATAGAGAAGTATATAAAAATAGTATAATTCACGGACCCTCAAATCCGTATTGAAAAGCGTGAACATTCTTCTGCATAAACTTCAGCAGCTATGAGGAAACATATATGATAGACATTAAATCTAAAATGATTCTTGTAAATCACATGGTCCAAACAAATCCCGACTATTTCCTAGAATGAGAAAACGACATATTTAGACTAATAACCCATTAGATTCACGCACAAACTCCTTTACGATGCACATAGAAAAGGAGGGCGTTGAGCACTGTTGACAAGATATGGCTTTAACACAATGCTGTGAAATGGCCTTTTAAACAAAGAACATTTCATTTTCCAAGGAAGCGTGCAACTTCAAGAAGTTCTGATCAAATGACGCCACCGACAAAAGAGATGATGATGCTGATGATGAGGAAGAAGGTGCTGATGAACCAGGAGATTGCCCCTCCACCATAGCCTCGTAGTAGAGTCGCCCTCTATAAGCAGCAAGATCAGCGTAGTAAACAGGTGGGACTAGAGAGAAAGGTTTCGTACACCGAGCAAAGGTGAAGCACAAGTGATATATAAGCTTTTGTAATTGGTCGGAACTAAATCCATGCTCATCCCACAGGACATGATAGTGCGTGGGCTTGCTTGTTCCAAGGCTTCCATAGTGACTACAAAGATAGAAGTCAAACTCAAATGGATGAACTATTGTCGTATCGACAACTGTGCCAGGAGACACATTGCCAGAAGAACTCCCATCCATTTTGCTCTCTGGAAAGAGTCGAGTATGGTGTCGCTTTTGGGCCACAATAAGCGTGATTGTTGGAGAATACTGTATTGTTTCAAATGCCCCCTTCAGATCTGACAACTCCTCATTAAGAACCATATCAAATTGGTTGTCACTAACTCCATCACGAAAGATCACAATCCCTTGTGGCATGACATTATTTAGCTGAGCATAAGATTGAACAAGCTCCAAACACATAGTCCCAAAGTTTAAAACCCTCTCTGTTCGATGGTTTTGTGCACAAACCCGTGCTGCATAACGATTTGCAGCAGGCCAGTTCATAGTTGCTACAACAGCTGCTATGGATGGACTTGTAGCATTCCAAGCACCAGGATGATTGACATCAGCTCCAAAGAACATAACATTGCCTTTGCCTTCAAAATAGGGGAGTGGATCATTAAGCTCTACGTTACTGCCTCCAAGCTTTGCATTTATCTTGATGGCAAGATTTGCAAGATATTGGTCCTTTGCTTCATTGGCTCTTTCAGACAGACAACACTGTGTCACCATACCAACTTGGGTCTCAGAGATCCACATGAGGTTTTTATAACCAGGATCCCTCTCGGACATTACACAAAGAAGTTGTAAATGACCATTAGCCTCTTCATTGACGCTTTCAAGTAGTTCACGAAGTCTATCAACCCTTGAGAACATATTCATTGTTGCGTTCTTATATATGAGAGGCTCCTCCATGTGGATCCTCAGAGTTCTACACTTATTCATAAGCTTTGGAATGAAATACCTAGGATTGAATCTGACTCTCTCAGAGCAGCTTAAGTCGATGACACCCCACCGGTCTATGCTTTTACCTTCCACCACTGATCTGCCAACAAGATTCCACTGGCATTTCTCATCAACGATTACCTTGATCATTCTGCCATTGGAGGCAACTAACTTCAACATTGGCGGGCCTAGAACATGTCCTGTAACTTTTGTCATGTTCATGTTTACTTCAATTCCAAAATTGAAAGCTATGCCTCCGCTGCCAATAAAACAAAATAAGATTTTAGAAATCAGGTCATGAAAGTTAATTACCATACTACTTGGGTTGCATGAACTATTTTGGCGCAATTCATACTTCGTATGAATCCAACCTTTTTTGATATATCTCGACATCGTACTTAGCAAAATGCCTCAAATCATCTATATTCCCTTTATCAATGTCAACAGCCAGACAAGAGTTGTAAACTTTATCTAGGCAATTTTTGTCAGCTTATCAGCTACATAATCATTACAGGCTCCTACTAACACCCAAAAAAAAAACTAAAATCCTTAGTTCTATGGCACTCAAATTACAGTATTTAGACATGCCTATTCAACACACTGCAATGATAGCATTGATGTCAAATTGAAAGAAAGATCGACCTTTGTTCATTACTTAATAATAAGTGCAGATTACAGGCATACTAAAACCAAAAACTCCACATTCGTATCACTTTACGAAAGCCAAATGCACTATCCTGGAAATATTAGTGTTTGTTTTCATTGTAAGCGCAGCACTGATATGGCATTTCAACATTTAAGATCACTTGTTACCACAGGAATCCATAAACTATTAACGCCAAGAAACTCTTGCTCATTTAAAAACTAAAAATAAAAAATACGGTTTGTAAGAGAGACATTCACATCCAAACAGTAATAGCACACACACTTCACTTTGTAGATTTATGAAATAGCCATGAAATGTGGGAAAATTACAGGGAAGTGTCATGCAAACAGTAAATGACCAGCTATCTTAGTCTCGTACCCACAAGGTCCATCTTCGGAGGATACCAGGTTGCATATCTCCCTCTTCCTAACCTCTGGTTCTGCTAGCGAGATGTTTTTCAACAACTTGACTGTCTTTTTATCCAAACACTCCTTTGGATATCTTTGCTGCTCAACTAAGACACAGAACTCCATAGGCACGTGGTTTTTCTTGTTTCCTTTTCCCAAATCCAAGCAAGGAATATCCTTAAGCATAATGTCCTTGTCATACTTCTCCCTGAAATAGTCAATTATTTGAAGTTGCCTTGGTGGATTCCTGCCCTCTGGATCTTCTGTAATGAATGATATTTGTCTTGTATTCTCCTTTGTCAGTCCTCTAATGATGTAATTTTGATTACATCTTCAATGAGTCACAGTAACTTTCAACCCTTTCAATTCATCATTTACCTTTCTCCTAAAATTTTGGAAGTTATTAATGTTAAAACCATGAATATGCTGCCCAAGGAAATCTATAACTGGCATTTGCTTCCTAAATGCCCAAACTAAGTAGTCCAAGCACATGGCTAGATCTTGGGAGGTAGCCTTTAATCTAGGTTGAAACCCTCTAGGTGCCACAATGCCTCTTCCAAGATCATCTCCTCTCCTAGACTCTCTTGGGAAAAAGTTCCGACCAACAGAGACCATACGTCTACCTGGATTCTCCTTCATTACTAGATCCATTCCTTGTAATATATCCCGTAGGACTGACATGAGATGCCCATTTAAATTATCCCTCAACTTGCAAAGCTTGAGCTCATTCACAAGCATGATATTAATTATATAAGCTTGGCCCCTCATGTCTTCTCCATAAGAGAGTTCCACTTGAAAGCTTCCTGTGGGCAACGATACTGCACTGAAAATGTTCTTCTCACCATCATATGCAGTCATTGACAAGGGAAATTGTAAAGGATTATCAGAAGACAATCTGTTCCGGACCAAAGACAAAATAGATTTTGATACTTCCACACGCCTACCATTAGGCATCGCAGGTTTGACATCAATATCATAGTGCATTATCACAGTCTCCGAATTGAATTTGACAGGAAAATGGTTGACACTAAGCCTAGCAGATCGAATACCAATGGCACCATCTTTATCAGGTCTTTTATTGGGATAATTCTACCTGAACCCTCTGGAGGAAAACATAGAAGGGTCAACTTCTGAAATACTTAAGCCAATGATAATTAACAAATATGAAGATTTGATTACTAGTCAATTATTTATTTATTTATTTTGAGGTACTATATAGAAAACAATTTGAAGCCAAGTACCCCAAGTATTACCAGCAGACAATGTTAACATAACTTTTTTTTCATAATTGAGGAACAGTAAACTACCGTTTTTCCACAAACTAATCAACACATAGTTGTGCCTTGTTGCCTTTTAAAGGAGGCCAATCTTAATGTATTACGGATCAATCATCCCACATATCAAAGGACATAACAAACTGAAACCAGAAAGAAACCTGAAGCATAACTGAGGTAGTGTTTTCTGCAAAAGATGTTTTACCGTGATATTATGATCCCTACGAATCCAGTGCAATTCACATAGTCACACAGCGAAAAGGTACAGCTTTAACTAATAACTTACTGGCAGAAAAACCTCAGTTGGGTACTTCCTTTTACCCTTTGGATGACATCATATAAGAATGGTGCACTAATTAAAATCAAATAAGACTAAAACCCCATGTAATGATGTAACAGTTAAAGCATGTTGCAACAGATGTACTTCAACTTAATCAATTCCGGGTTCCAAGAAACAGAATCAGAGATAGAATTCTTTTCCTTAGGGAGACAGCAAAACAACATAATACTATGAAAAAGGAAGTTCAAACCTTGCATGGGAGATTAAATTTGAAATAACATTTTTTTAACAGAATAACATTATCTTACAATAAGAGAATAATATGATATTATACCTTATCAATTTGGAGAGATAAATACGCATAAGAACGTGAAGCTGGAACGTGTAATAAAATTTTTTTACAAATATCTTTTTCTCTGTTCAATTGAAAATTTCTAGCTAATGTGAATGACAGAAAGTATTACATTATATATGAAATATAATAAGACTTTTTGCCTAATCTCTTTTGAATACTGCGTTCTGCAATGTTGTCTATTTTCTGAAATTTGAGCTTTGAGAAAGTGGCGCTTGGAGAAGTGATGTGTGCATTATGTGACCAGGTGTATGTCTGCATTATGTGACCATGAGTACACTAACTGACAAAAAGAAAATGTACAAGGAATCGAGTTTAATCGAAATTATAATAGCAGCAATATGAAAAAAAAAAGAATTTCAACTAATAAAGAAGTACGTCTAATTAACAAAGCTAGATGCGTGATGGACCTTTTATAATTGTTCTGCTACATCGTTTTTTTTTTTTCTTTTTAAGACGAAAATTTGGGGTTGTCAACACCTAGAGCTTTTGGGATTTGAGCGTAAAAATCCTCATAGTTTTTGCAGGAAATCTTGAGGGGAGTAGAACCTAACCATTACTGAAGTAGTCTAAAGCAGCAGATAAGAAAATTTGTTTCCTTTCACTCTCTATGTCCTCAGAAACCTAACAGAAGTAGAAATTAAATTCAGAAACAGATCACATGCCTTGTACAAGTTTAGGCAAAGATATCTGAGGACATCCTCTTCCTCCTCTTCCAACCCCTCTCCCTCCCTCTCTGCCTCTTCCTTCTCTTCCAACCCCTCTCCCTCCCTCTCTGCCTCTTCCTCCTCTTCCAACCCCTCTCCCTCCCTCTCTGCCTCTTCCTCCGTAGCCACCTCGTCTCTCCATTGGATCTTGGGAGCAAATCAGAAATCAAATAAAGGGAATCTAGTAATGGAGGTTCAAATGTGGTCAATAAGAAATGCCCGAAGCGGGATTTATTGACTTCTTGGGAAGCTTGTACGGCAAGTAAACGAGTCAAGAAGCAAGCAGCTACGTTTAAGGAAAGAATTGACAGACTGTTGGTGGAGATCTCAAGGCTTTTTTAGAAGTGGTCTTTTTATTTATTTATTTATTTATATATGCTTATAGTATATAAGCATATATACCCACCAAAGTTTTTTCATATTTCAGAATTATGGATATACACAGATTCATACTTTCTTTTATATTTTATAATCTAAATATAAAAGGAAAAATTAAAAAAAAAATTGTTAATTAATAAGCTTAAAACACTGTTTGCTCTTGATATGATCAAACTTCTAAGGGTAAATCTTTTTGAATTCAACTAATATAGTGAAGAGGAATGTTGGGTAAGTTCTTTTGGAGATATACTTTCTTTGGCTTTAAAAGATTAAGGAAAAGAAGTTGAAAATTTTCCCCCAAAAAGAAAATGGGCAGACTTTAGAGACATCCGTGACCCGTATAAGCTGATTCAACCGTTGTTGCAATGGGAAACACGTATATATTTCAGCTTGTTAAGCTCGGTTCTTCAATTAGCAACTTCGAAATCCTGCGTAATAAGGAAGTTCCAACTCTTCCTACGCAGCATTGCAACGTCTTAAGTCATGGCAAAGATCTCCAATCTATTACTGAATGCAGAATTAGATGCATCTTTAATGACTTGGCATTGGTTTCCACGGTTCACAACTTTTCAGACGGCTTCTATAATGTTCCCTGTAACCCTTTCGTAAAGACCTACTTCTGTGCAACAATAATTAGATGGTTTAGAACAGTAGAATCGACAACAGATGACATAAAATAATAATAATAATAATAATAATAATAATAATAATAATAATAATAAATGAAATAACTTTGTTGGGCCACCCCGCCGAGTGGGATGGCAAAAGGGGATATTGGGTTGTTTCGTCAGACACTTGAAACTTTCACAAAGCCCTATATGCTATTTTTTGGTTTAACAATGCCCTGTAGCTTCCACCCACCAAGCCCTGCAAACGCGAATGCCTGTGTATAACAAACAGATTTTGAATTCAGAGAAATTTTTACAGCCACCGTAGATGGGGTAATGCCCCCGCTACAGGAATGGTTAATCATTAATATGTCAGTTTTACAAATTCATTGGCATAAAAGAGATAAATGACGGAAACACAACATAACTTTCTTCAAGATATGTTTATTTGAAAGGAAGTCACACCTCTTCCCAAGATTTACCAGTAGCTTCAAGCAAAGCAGCATTGCATGTTTTTAATTCTACGGAGGCACCTGTTAACATTGAGGCCGCCTCCTCCCATCCTCTATTATGTCCCATACACCTGTGTAAGTGACTAAATAATCAAATATCAAACTCAAGTTCTTATAATCGATGAGTTAGGCATTCAATGAGATTTGTCAAAATCATGTTTGTAAGCTCATAGGCCATCTTATTGACAATTTAAAATTTTCAACCAACGCCTTCTGACAAGGTTCAAAGAAATTTCAAAAAGCAAAGAACCATATTTCTGAACATCTTCGATTCTTTCCTTTAGTCTCCACTCCCACCACAAAAGAAGAAAAGAGAGAGGGAAAATCATATCACATGCTTAAATTATCAAAAAGCATGTCATAAAATAGAAATTCAGGTAGAAAAACCATCTATAGTTCACCTTTTGAAACCTCAAAATCCTCGTAGAAAGAGTTTCACTCTCTACTAGATTGCAAATCCAGCCCCTACAACGGAGTCATGACCAAAAAACTTGAATCGAGAGTAATTAGAACTTCAATATACAAAAGGCATGGCAATCATGAGTTGGAGTGAGACCAAGATTTTGATCTTGGGTCATACATATAACTTTATAATGACTGCAATTATTTTGTAACAATCTTTAAAAATATTTTCCAAAAATTATTAAACTTGATATTTTTTTCTTTTCCCTCAACGCATATGAGATAGCAGAAAGGATGTTTGCAATTTCAAAATTGCGTACCTCCCCAAATAATTTTAAAAAAAATTAATGGCATCTCGACCAAGAAAAGGCTACATCCACACAATTGGCATTATTGAAAAAGGTAGTACTAAAGAAATATACTAAAAATAAAAATAAAAAAAATAACCATGAATTGTCTCAGAAACAAAGGAAGCACCATGATTTCATGGTTTACTGAGAAGGAAGGAGAAGGGGGTGGTGGGGTTGGTGGTGGCGAAGAAACTAAGGAGGTACCATAATTTTTCAGTTTATGGGCAAATGTTAAAGTCTCAAACTTTCTAAAGAAAGAATCAGCATAAACAATTTATGAGATTTAAATGAATTGAAGAATATTATTTTATTTTATATTTTTACATGTTGATAGGAAATTAACAACAGTATAATAAAAGTTCCACTAAAATGTTCGTTTCCAATGATAGTAAAGGAAAACAGAATTCTAAGAAATTTAGGTTTCCTCGATCTCGGTTTTTTTTTCTTGGGTTCAAAGGGGAATGAAGAAAGGGGTTTTTTCAAAAATCTTTGGGAGGCCAAGGTCCCTTCTACCCGCCACGCATTCAGGTTGAGCATCCTTAAATAACTAAGTGACAAATCAGTTTAAAGTCTGTTGATCTTATCATATTTTCCAATCTAAGTACATCAAAATTTGTCTGCCAAAGAAGTCGAAAGACAAAAGGACACCAACTTCGAACAGCTAAGTCTGTTCCAACATATTTTGCTTATGGGATCCTCATGCAATTCTTTATCTAATAGTTGGAAGCACAGATTAGCATTTGGTATACAGAGCTCTAGGAACTCATTATAGTTTTTTTGGCATACAAACTTGAATAGAGTCACTGGGTTCTCCAAACATGGTACAGAGACACACAAATAATTTCATAGCCGGGGATAGTCCAACATTTATAAACATAATTAAGAAGCAGATAGAGTCAGCAGAACTCACATCACCGTAAGTATGTCAGCGTTTGAATGTCTACAGATGACCTGCTGAAGATGCTCCGCTGTCTGCCCATCCATTGCTGCGATGGAATAAAAGCTTGAGATAAAATGCACCTTAGCTTCCAAAAAGCCTCGGACATGTTCCTGCAGTATCTTAAGCGTTTCCCTCGTTCGCACAGCATCACTGCACCAATTCAGTAAGCAAGAATTTCAAAAGTAGAAAATCGAATCCCAAAATAGACATTTTATATCAATGTCAGCTAAGCACTGCAGGGAATGAGGAAATCCTAACCTAGACAGAATGAGTTCAGGGATCCAACCCAACTGTTGGAGCTTGTGAGAAACTATGACAGCATCAGCTTGTCCAGCTTTACTCAGAGGGCGGTCATGATCTATGAAGAGAGAATAAAATCTTGGAAAGAGTAGTAAAATTGATTCTAGTCTTTGAGATATCAAAATAACTACAAACCTATAAAAGGTATTTTTTTTTTCCCCTAACGTAATAAGTTGTAATAAAGTATAAAGGGATATATCTATAGAAATTTGAGGAAAACACAAAACGATTCTTATCTAGGGACTTGAAAGTTGAGAACAAAAGAAAAATAAAAATCTTAAATTTGTGCTGAACTTGACGGGGTCATGGGCCAAGAAAGCCATGCGACAATACAACATGCAGGATGGTTAGGGTAATCAACGATTGTACGCTTTCACAATTACCAAAATTTTGCCACTTGAAAAGAACAAAAAAGGGATATAGGCAAGTAACTTGCTACTACTCAGAATCTCTTATTATCAATGGCAAATGGGACTTGCACCTACCTCGCAGTGAAGGATATTCCCAGGAACTCTCTGCGTGTCGAAGCAGAATGAGACGACGAGTAACCGACTCCGATTCTGAGGGAGCCTGGGCTTCCACTGTCTCGATTGTTAGAGATGATCGAGAGGGCAAGCGGAAAAGGCTAGGGTTTCTGCTTCCTCCAAGACGTATTGAGGCCTTCGGCCGGCAAACAGGATGAGCTGAAATTTGAATTCTGGAAACGGGTTCTATCGTCACTTTGCAAACAGCTGCAGCATTCATACTGGTGGAAGTGATGCAGTCGTACTGCTTTTTGTTCTTGCGGGCTCAGAGCAGAGCTGGGTGACAAACACTGAATGAAACGGCCTCCGAACTTCCCTCTCTTAAGTGCCGATGGTGGGAAAAACGTAATCCTCTTGCGACTTTCAAGGACCGAGATTTTGAATGCGTAGCATCCAGAGGCCCAATTGAACGAGGAACTGGGCTCGTATAGCTTTGGGCCTCTTGTGGGGAGTACTGGACTTATTCTCCACTACTCCCAGAGGACGCGGACTCCTCGACACCCAAGTGACTGCCTAGTCTCTCTCCGATCATTGTGTCCGCAATGGCCCACTCAAGTAACGTAGTGGAGGTAGGTCAGCTCCAAATTCATGTTCCTGATGAGTTGAGACTCAAAATCGGAGATCGCGGCCGATCATGGCTTGGGGCTAAGAAAGGCATCTTCTTACTCATGCTGCAGGAGGTCATTGTATTCTAAGGGCGATGGGCTTTATCCACAAAAACAACGAATGAAAAATAGGCGAGAAAGATTTGCTCGGCAATATAAGGGCGTTGTATGTCTCTATCTTTGGCCTTCGTTCTTCAGAGACTTAATTATTGCTCATTGGAAAAATCAGAATGCGCTACAGTTTATATATGGACGCTTCCTGGCAAACAACTGTTGTTAACTAGCAACAACTACATAATTCACAAGGAGTTACTCTTCTAAGCGTGTTTCTTCGACTGCTTGGTTATTGCAGCCTAACCACGAGACTTACGTTTAGGGTACAACAGAACTCAGCGTGACATTCACAAGCTTGTCACCACGACATGTTTTACATAAATTGTACATGACACATTCCCATATGATAAGCGTATCCAGAGTTTTCAGCTGAAGTAATCAGAATTCGCAACAAACATCTTAATAACTTACATTAACGCCGAAAGGCATTGCCTTCACGAGCTTCAGACCTGCCCTGCAAATAATGTGTTCGGCGACGAACACTCTCCTCAATTGTTGAGCTTCCCCCTTTCTCAGCACCATAGACACTTCTCTGAGCAGCATCCAAGAAATTCTTACCACCAGATATGCCAGCTTGAACAGCTTCTTGTGCATCCTCCTCCTCAGCCTTCCTCAATCGTTTCCATCTTTGCTCTTCATGCAACTCAGCATCCACTTGCATCTCACGTAGCCTAGCAGCCCGTTCCTCTTCTGAAAGTTTAATAGCAACATTGCGTCGCTTATGGTTTGGTTCATGCCGATTATAACCGCTTTCTTCATGAAAACTTCTGCTTTTCCTTTCCTTTTCCCCATGGCCAAGATTTGTCCATCCTCTAGAAGTCGAATTTACCCGCTCTGGCTTGTTATGGTGATTCCTTATGAAAGTATGTTGTCCGCCACCTTTTGAAGTACTTGGGCCTGACAGGTCACTAGGCGACAGCTCTTTGTACTTTGAGCCCTCATGGTGTTTCTTCTTATTTGAACTCTCTCTTTTACCAGATTCGTCTTCTGATCCCAAATGCACATCATTATTTGAGCTCTTGCGTCTACTAGTCTTCCTTTTTCCCCCTTCATCTGAATCTGATTGTTGCCTGGAAGATGAATGTTTTTGATACTTAGAACTGCTATGATGGTTATTCTTCCCGGGTTCCTTTTTATCGTGAGCCTTCTTCTTGTGTTTCTTTTCTTCAACCTAATAAATAAATAGATGAATAAACAAACAAAAGTATGATTGGCAACATCTTTGAACTATTGCTGAATGTGCATCTTTCAGTGGAAATTTTGTACCCTGATTTCAGTTTTTTTTTTCCACATACAGGTCATAGTTTATACAATATGTAAAGCAAAAACTATTAAAAGTGAATGGTGAAAGCCGATTAACTGTAATCCCCTAATAATACTAAAAGAATCGAATTTCTTAGTAGGCCAAATCTATGATGAAGCACAAGTATGCCACTGTTTCCTCCAAGGGAAATTTCCTGTATTTTGCCACATGTATAATATAAGTAAGATTTCACCTTTTTTAACTCCCAGTATAATGTCAATCCAATTCCCAACGTCAGTCACTTGAGCCCCATCAAGAAATATTAAAAAGACCAATCACAAAATTCAGCGCCTACATTGGGCTTGCCAAAATTTTTGGGACAACAGTGCTTGTTCCATCCTAAACACCATAGATAAGTTGGCTACTGAGGCATCATAGTTATCTGGCAACTATGGAAATCACAAAAGCATACAGAATTCTATCAACAACACACATTTTGCCAAATGTACACCCATCTACCACCACATACTTCAGCAAACACATGGCAGAAAATTTCTTGATCCATCGAAAGTCTCTGCCACAACCCAACCACATATAGTCTAACTTGCATTGGACCATAACTGCTGAACCCAGTTCCACATAATATCCATCCCATAAGCTACCTATCTCTTTCAAGTGCAAACCATTAATGCTTTTCATTCTCCAATTATCCACAAGAAATTGAATGACCGCTTCTAGCTACATGTCCACAAAGAAAAAATCATCTGAAGCAGTGCAAAAGTATAATATAGCAATCTCATCCCCATATATGTTGAAACGATCAAAAGAGAATATCACAAAAGTAGATGTTTAAAATAGTGCCCATGGTCACTTGGACACTGGGAGTTAACACATTTTATCAAACGGCTAAAAAATGTCAAATTCAGTGAAGGTTATAATCTTTAATGTAGAGAAGTAAAAAACTGCGTGAAGAAAAGCTGAGAATAAAGAAGATTGAATAATGACATGTTAGTATGAGTAATGCAGCGGAGGAAAAAGCAATGATGTGAAATTCCAGATAAAAGAATGTATGCACACGATGGGGGAGCACCTCGAAATTACAGAATCACGCATTTATCTGATTTGCGAGAGCAAAGAAGCAAGAAGATTTCAATCCAAGAGACACATCAGATAAGAGAATATACGTACAGAAAGGCAAATCACCTCCAAATTACAGAATTGATACTTAGGCATCGACCTGATCTATAAGAAGAAAGAAGTTGAAAGATTTCAAAACATGAAAGACATGCTAAACACATAAGGAGAGCTTTCAAGCATGTCTTCTTCTATGATTTCCACTTGGGATAAAAATAAAAATAAAAAATCATTTCCCTGTGGTCCACCATCCTAGAAAAATAAAATCCTATAGAAACGTCTCATAAGGTCATTTATGATTTCACTAGGCTATAGTTTCTTGATGCCCGTGAGCACTATTCCAGGGAAGATGAGTGCTTTCTACTCAATTCAGAGGGTTAAGATGAACAGCATAGGAGAAACCACTTACAATTTCAAGGCTCGAACGATAGAGACTTAATTTCAGTAATCAAATTGATATGCAGGACGCTAACACTTAGATTGGGAAGGATGCAATATCATTTCGACTTGGTTGCTGACAGCTCTTTCTACAGTATGGTAAGCCAAACGGAAAAAGGGCAAAAAAACCCCTTATAATTGCGACAGCTTCCAAAGTTAGTTTTAACAGAAACTCTTCCATCACTACAATGATCTTACCCTGGATCCATAAAGACCCAGAGCCTAGTGCTCTTTCAACCCTTAGATACTCCCCGTTGGGCTAAATAAATCTAAACCCCATCTTCCAGCAAATAAGTAGAATAAGGAAGTAAACAAAGGCAGTAAAGAAAGAATAAGGAAGAGAAGGACCTACCGATTTGCGGATTATGGCCATCTGGACAGGGTTCTTCTTGATACGGGCAAGGGCTTCTTGCTCACGCTGCCGAATCATGAGCAGAGGATCCGAATGGAGTTTCCTCCAAGCATCGTTGGCGGACTGAGGCTTCTCTTCGAATAAAGCTCCCGGCGCTGAAGATGATGAAGATGATGCCTTGGCAGTGTCGGTAGAGGCTGGCTTCGGGAATGCCTCAAGGGCCTTGAATCCATCGGAACTGCTACCTTTTCCTACGGCTAATCCCGAATCATACAGGAATTCCAATCTCTCCTGCTTACTGCCAATTCCCAAGATTTAATGCAAAAATCAACGAAAATTGATGAATTAACACCGAAAAATAGACAAAGGGTTCACTTACGGAACGAGACCGGCCTGCTCCTGAAGCAGACGAAACTCGCTGCGCTCCCTCTCCTCCTGGATCTGCTTGCGGAGCTCCTCTAACTTCTTTTGTTCTGCCTCATGCTTTTGCTCCGCCTTCCACACGTTCTCTATGTTCCTTAGGCTCCCCGTGTGCCATCCCTTCTTGTTCAGGAATTTCAACGCCATACTTGCACAGGACCTAACCTATCTTCTCCTTGTATTTATAGAATATCAGTCCTCCTAGGCCGCCGGCCGAACAATAGTATGGACCGGACTGGAGTCTTTGGGCCTGCTCAACCCAGATCAACCCATTCTGCAAACATTCAAGCCCAACAAAATTTTAAAACTATTTTTGCTGAAAATAAGCAAGAAAGTTTTCGAAGAAGCGAGAAAAAAAAAATTGGCAACCGTTACTTATTTAAAAATTATCGATTTATTACATTATTATTTTTTTGAATATTTTGTATCAATATTTATTTTTTATATAGGCAAGATATATATATATATATATTAAATTTGAGAAAAGAGAGTATGTATTAAGTTACTTGAAAATTGAAATATTTTTTTCCAAAACCTTTTAAAGCTTTCGATGCACAAATCCTCCACCGCCACAACACCCCCCCCCCCCCCCCCCACACACACACACAACCCAAAAAAAAGAAGCCCCATAACAAAGAAAAGAAATGTTTTCATTATTTAGCAATAATATACTTTTCTTAGAAATTGTCAAGTAAGGTTTTGTTAAATTGCTCCATAACATACATATTCTTTCCCAAGGGATCGACCTAATACAACTCTTATATCTTTTGAAAACTTTTATCATGAATACATGTTAATCATGACTTGACTAATTTATATATATTATATTTTATGTGTCTTATATATATATATATATATATAATATAATATAATATAATATAATATAATATAATGAGTAAAAAGAAAAGTTTAACGATTTATATTTTATAAGACACATAAAAAAATGTTTTTGTTCAACATGTAAAAAAGAACTTATATCTTTTGACCAGAGGTATTTAGAAATATCTAAGCAATGACTTATATTTCACATTGCAAAATTTGGTCAAATTGCTATACAAGCTTCAAGTAAAAACTTGTAAAAAGTCGAAAAGAATTCCAAGGTGAGGATAATGAATTCCCTGCCTTAGAATACAGAGGAAAAAAGATATACAGCAAGCTTTAAAGTGTTGCTTATTTCGTTGATAGGCTACATAGACGCCAACAAACCATGAGTCTGGACCTTCCTTTCCTGACAGAAACGATGCCATTGTATAAGCTGGCTCCTTAAACTGAACTCTTGCACCTGAAAAAGGAACATTCTTCGTTAGTTTGACGTACCAAGTGCGAAGACACCTTTTGTTTCTTTCTTTGTGGGCAAGGACTTTTGAGTAAACCATGACGAGCATTTGTATTCAAATGTAGGTGGACAAATGTCAAGCAGGACGATTGATAATCAACTTAAGCATTCTGAAGACAAGACTACTTCATTGGAAGCGAAGTTGTTGTGGGGCAAACCTGCGATGTACATGTCTCCGACAACAGATCGCCACATTCTTCAACAAGAGTTTTTTCTCCCCCAGTTACTCTGGCTAGTTCTGAAATTAAATTCTCTGTTTCTTCCGCCTAGATTAATCAAGCACTTTATCAGTAGAAAGCCACAGTATGCAGGATGAATCGGAAAGAGAAATATAAGGTCTACACAACAGTTTTTTATTTTTATTTTTTCTCTTGTTCTTTTGGTAACATGAGTCTGATGTTCTAGTTTCCTTTAGGGCGGCGTACAAGAGGTGAAGGAAAAAGCTTCTCTAGTTTCTTTTTTTTTTCCTTCTTTTTTCTTTGGCAGTTCTTTGCGAAACTGTTACCTTATGCAATTGATCTAATTTTCAGACGCATGAATTGAACATTAAAGAAATCTCTTAGGGATTTCTTTCCCATGCCCATTTAGCACCACCGCTCCCCCACAATGCCAACACAAATTCGTCCATGTCTAAGTAATTAAACTTTTACTGCAAAGCCTGTGAGGATATTGTCCCAATCCGAAGGTTTCTTCAACTAAAAGGTAGTAACATTAAACTAAACTTGACTGGTTGTGTTGGACTAAGTTGAGTCTACAGAAGTGGCGATAATCTCAAGAAGAATTTAACTTATGGTACTGGTTTGTCATAATTATGATGAAAAAATAAGATCCACTCTAATAATAGAAGAACAAATTTCCTTAGTACCTTTGGCATGAAGCTTTCCAGATGGTATACTATATTTTCCATCACCTTAATCGCTGAGTTTAGTGCCTCCCCTAGCTCTCCTATTTCAGCCTACAACATGCATCTTATAATCAGTGTGTTATCAGAGTAAAGCTTGCTAGCGAAAAGCATTAGGCATTGCTTCACCTTCAAAAATTATAAATTCACAAACTAAAAATATAAATAAAAGAAAGGAAAATCTTACCCTAACATTCGCAATGGGAAGTTGAAGCGAGGCATTTAGCATAGCTTGAATTGCTTCTGATAAATTAATCGAATAATTCTTTTCAAGAATGGACCACTCCTTCAAATACGGAGTCTAAAATGAAGTCCACCAAAATATGTAAGTAAGCAATTAACACTTATGTTACAAAGTATGCTGATATTTGCTTAAAGATGGTAGGATAGGAACACGCTAAAACTCAAGAGATCCCAAAAGCAATCTATTCTAGCAATAAATACATGTTGCTGTAAAAGGGAAAAAAAAGGCTATATACATAGTTAGGATTACTATGTATAAACACTTAATTGATGAACCATGTGATTGGAATTGAAAAACATCTTAAAAAAGATAAAGAAATCAACAATTACCTCGAAATCATACATAACCAACATGATCGGTTAACTGCTAAATTCAAAATAAAAAAATAAAAAAAATAAAGAGGAAAAAGAAAAAAAATGCAATCTCATTAAGTATGCAAGCACTTTATCCACTTTTTAACTTTCAATAGATTTTTTGTTTTTCAAATCTTTTCAAAATTTTGAACTCATTGTTTTGAGGGGACTAGAAGATGAGCATGAATGCCTAGTAAACTTATGAGATTAAGTTGAGCATGGAAACCCTTCTTTGTTTTTTTGTTGACTGCGACGTGAGTTGAGCATGGAAACTTAACCTTTTTTTGGTTCATTGAGATGTAAGTTAGACGGGTGATGCTTTGAAGACAAGACATGGGTACATGCTTGGACAGGGAAAGGTACAAACAAGCAATGCCAACAATTGGTGGAAAAGAAATCTTGCTAAGCAAGTGCAGACAAGACAAGACAACATATTGAACTTCACAGTTAATAAAAATAAAAAATTCATCATGGTGGCAGCCTTACTTGAGCTTCGAGGATTGCTGATAGAGTCTTTGTCCTTTGCAAAAGCCCAAGTTCTGCACGTTTCGTCTTTACAGAATCATAGAACCCTGCTATTTTGACCCCAAGGGAATGCAGTGTTCTCTACAAAGATAGGAAAGAATTGAGAGGAAATAAATGCATGAACTTGCGTTTTGAGAGTCAGAGAGGTCAAAAGTAAATCATAATGTGATTAACATAAACACAAGGAGCAACAATGTATTCTAAACTAACTACTAATCCATTGCCTTGGAATTAAGGCGAAGTTAGGGCGGTGCAAGTGACTGAGATGTAAATGCTAAGGTGTATGTGACTGAGATGTAAATGCTAAGGTGTCCTTGTGGTGCTTTTTCTACAGCATATTTTTTCTCAGATCAAAGAAAGTTTACGTGATTTTTCCTGGAATAAAGCACGATTTTTTTTTTTTTTTAGCTTCTTGACATCGCTTGCTTATGTTTCTAGTGTACCATTGTTACTTTCACAGATTTGTAATCTTACCCTGCAAACTGATAAAGAATACTAGTTGTTTCAGAAGAGAAGAAATTTTTGTGACCAACCTCAGTTTCTCTTTGCTGAGCTCGGATATAGGCCTCAGCTTTGGCATTCAAATATCTCCACTGCAGATAACGGTTGTGAAGCAATCTTAGAATATGTACTTCTTCCTGATGGGAGGAAACTTTCTTTCCCTTCCTGGTATCTGTCCCCATCTTGGCGCAAGGCGGGACTGGAGGCAGAGCGAGGCTCCCTATCTTCACAGGGTTTGTCTGAGGCCTGGGGAGAGCATAGGCTTGTCTTTCACTGCCTTTGATGGAATGAAAGAAGGAGTGTTCTGAACCTGATAGTGGCAAATTCAGAGAACGGGAGCAAGGGGAAGCAGAGGATTTCACTGAATCACCGCCCCCCTTTACGTTACTCCTAGTGCAACTTTTCTCAGTCAGCAATCTATTGGAAATCGTCGGCAACATGTCTGCCTCAGGCATGGAGGAGCGGAAATCTGGAAGAGACCGTACTGTGCAGTTCACAAGTTGATTCTGATTATTGTCATCGCTAGATAGCGAAGAAGGATCTACGGGGACGGAAGGCTGAGTCGGTGGCAACATGCCGCTTGACTGCAACAGCTTCACCGCAGCTGAGGCACTGATGCTGGTAGACCGTCTGAATCTGGATGAGGAAGATGAGGGAATCATCTTTTCCCTATCCAAACTGCTTGTAGTGACTGTAGGAGTGTCAGGCCTTGAGGGTGTGGCAAAAGCGTTGGTAATAACTTTTCCAGAGTAGGCCTTTAAGGAGGGAGGCTGATGCTGCTCGACTCTGCCACCCCCTCCGTTTTCTTTGAAAAGCTTCGCTACAGCGCGCTGTTTTCTCTGAGTAGTAGAGGTCAGAGCTGCTTTACAACGAAATTCTAGAGCGGGTGAAGTTTCGAGGCTCTGAATCTGAATGGATTCTGCAGGGCTGTTCTCATCGGAAGAGCACAAGGGCTCCATGTCTAAGAGCCGACGCCGCTGCCTGTGCACCGAGGAAGAGCGCTGCTGCTTAGGTAAGGGCGAAGACGAGGACGAGGAAACGACAGTTGACATGAACCTTGAGCTCACCTCCCTTACCCTCGGCCGCCTATGAGATGGTGGCGGGGGAGGAGGGGGAGGGGGATGAGAAATTACGGCGACTCCCTCCATCGCTGCGATGGAATTGTCTGCAATATTGGCCTGATGTTGCTGTTGCGTCAATTCGCTCATATTCGCCTAGGCAAATTGATCGATCTTGGTGTCAATTTGCTGAATCCCGCCAAACGCACACCAAAATGGAATAGACGAAGAAACGGGTCGGGAAGCCAAACCCTGAATTGAGATATGCTTTATATGTCCTGAACTGAGATTGGGCGGTCAGTGTTCGCTTCTGCCGGATCACCCTGAAGCATTTGCTGTCCCCAATCTAATGGAAGAGAGGAGGGAGACAGATTCAGATTGCAGATATCCCAAACCCCCTGAACTGCGTTGACGTCGTCGTGCGACGGGAAGGGGGAAGAGAGAGAGAGAGAGAGAGAGAGAGAGAGAGAGAGAGACGTGAGGGGCAGCGCTCAAAAAAGAGCAAGAAACTAGCCGTTGGCTGTGAGGATCAAATCGTAACGGTCCTATTTTTAAAAAAACGGGCGTAAAGCCCAGCCGTGTCTAATCGTTCATTTTCTGCTGGGTAAACATTAATTTGTGTGTGTGTGTGTGTGTGTGTGTGTGTGTGTTTTTTTTTTCCTGCCATGGGCCTTCTAATACTAAAACGGATGGGAATAAACGTTGTAGTATCCTCTTTCTCATCTATCCTTCTTTCCTCTTTCCCTTCATACCTCCAACTTTAAAAACCAGCTTTCTGTAGCTCCATACTTATATCTAATGCAGAACAAATGCTATTAACCCCGGAGCTTCCCACAAAGCCCATGACATCAAAGTCAAAAAAAGTAAAATCACATGGTTCAGACTCGTATCTAATTTTGCCCGAACTAGCCTACAGTCGGTTATTAGCATATAATTCTTGCATCCATTAAACTGAAACGAAATTAACGCTGTCACTTTAAAATTTCCGTCCTGTTTATTCAACTCTATCAAACATATGATTAGTTTTTCTTTCAGATTCTTTAACCACATTATTAGCTTTTTATTTCAGATTCTTTTCAATATGGAGATGCTTGTAATCCGTTTGAATGAATTGCGAAGGAATGTAACGCAATGCGAACAGCTGGGTGGTTGGAAAATGTTATTAAAGAAAAATGGAAAAAGCCAGAGGATAGAATGAAATCGAACCAAGCATTTACGATTCAAATTGGCATTCAACGCTACCAAAATATTAAATGCAGAATTGAAAAATCCATACAAATGGAATAGGCCTACAATGATCACTTTGATAGTAACATTTTATATGATAATAGGTGCCCAACTGTCGTAGAATTAACATCCATGTTGCGGATTATATCTCCTTTGCAACACCGCTTCCTATCCATTCCGCCAGTTTACCCAGTCAGCTATCTTTAGGATGCGCTTTTGTAAATTATGTACGGTGAGACTTCCTCTCACATCGTATGCGGTTCTGAGACAATCCTCACTGCAGCGATTAGATGTGGCCACGAAAACCAGCTCTTGTAGAACTAGGCAATGGCTCATCTGTTAAAGCACCAAAAAAAAAAAAAAAAAAAAGAAGAAGATCAACATTCAAGTAAGCCCCGTGTGAGTAATAACTCAGAATGCACTTAGAAAAAGCTAGAGATTTATGCAGGTGATCGCCCATAATGACCAATTCAATGATCCACAAATGACCCAAGAAAAAATAAGAGGGAAAAAGCACGAATTGTCTCCTGTAATGAAGGATACAGACATCAATGTTTCCCCAGTGCTGACTAAGAGAAAACCTTCTCCTTCAGCCTGTCTATCAGATTTACGATAATGAAACTAGCAGATATTTGAACATGCATTCAATTTGGAAATTGAAAGACGGCAAAGATGATCATTGCTAACATGAACCAGCGCAAAGTATATAAGATCATCTCCTTATCGCAGAATCAAGTTAGAACTAGTTAATCCACTCAAAAGTAACATAGAATCCCCTTAAGATCACGAAAATAAACATCTTTCTATTTGGTTTATCTTTCACAGCTAGACTTCAAAAACAATTCAAATCTACTTTCGAAGACAATATCATAGGTTGAAAAATCAGAAGGAATCAATTTACTCTTGATTTGAGTGGAATCACCAAGACCATCTAAGAGTCCACAGCTCAACTTTTCAATACATTTTTGCCTATTGAAATGGTACTGCTTGAATCTGTAGTACTATAGCACACAACAGGTGCTGGAGTGATCATGCAGACCACGGGAGTTGAATTGTGGTTTAACTATTTTGATGTTCCCTCTGGCGATGGAAGTTTATAAATGACAGATTTTAATAATTTGATAGAACATTACAACATTAAGATGGAATGCAACATTGATTTATTTATAAGACAAGATACTTCAAAGATTTTAGATGGGCATAAAGCCCAACTTTCCATCAAGTCACAAAAGTGTAAGCAATTCTCAGCAACAACTAGATACACAATTTCTCCAGCAGCTTTAAACCACAAGTCTTAACTGGAAGAGCCAAGTCTTATCTTACCATGCTCCTCTTCTTCAGTTTCATCTCCATTCTGACTTGTAAAGAATGGGGTGAGGTAGTTCCTGTCTAATGCTGTGAATGACGCCGTGCTGCAAAGAGAAAGAGAAAGCAGTAGGAAAGGGGGAAAGGATGGGGGGTTGGTGGTTGGTATCTTCATGTAATAATTGAAAGAAAGGCCTCACAGTCTCATCTAAGAAGGCATACCTTTTGTGGAACTCTTTAAGTTTCATTCTGATCTTGTTCCCTGATGATGATTCCTCATTATATGAGGGAGCAACGTAGCCATTGTTCTGTTCAAAGCTCTTGGAGGGGAGAGCAGATATAAAGAGAAAAATAGAAGTAAGAATTATTCCAATAACAGCAAAGTCAAATTATCTGAATAGTTAAGACCATTTCCATATAATGGCAAAAGATGGGCTTACTAAGCAGCTTTCTTAAAAGTATGGATAAACATCTGCAGAATGATGATTTCGCATATAACGGGACCAAGATAGAATGGTGAACAATCTCTCATAAAATAGATGCAAGTCACAGTTGTAAGTTTGGGGCAAGGATATAAAGAACTTCTCAATGATCTGAAAGTAAACCAAACTGGTAATTAACTTACTTCCACCAAGGAGTCATCATGGCTATCACCTACAACTTGTAAAGCTTCCAGCATAGTGCCTGTTGAACCTCCAATCAACAACACCTGAAAAATCATTTGAAAGGTTATAGAAAATCACAAGAGCAAGTTGTCTTAAAGCAACTTCCACATGCACCCACAAAACATCATATGAGTGTCAATTTCCAGCGTTCTCACATTTCAAGTTTTTAATTCAAATTATTTGTTCAAGAGTTACTGATGTTTTATATGCACGGCCTTCCTCAGAAATTTATGTTTTCTTTGTTCTTCTGAATCCTAAGCACCTTTACAGCATTCAATTGCCATCCAACCACCTCTTCTTAGCTATGCAGCCCATAGACTCAAATTTCAAGTGCTTTCCTACACGGCTGTGTTGTAAATCTTATTTTAATTCTATTTTAGGTAATCTGTCAAACATTCAGAGGAAGCGATTGTTATCCAACAATTCTTGACTTAATATGCTACTCAGCTCTTAAAATGGGACAGGTTGGGTTTTGGTCAGGCCTAAACCAAAATCACACAAAGCACAAAGGACAAAATGAGAGTAATTTCAGCTTCCCTCATGCCTTTCGCTGTTGGTACAAAATGCCTAATTCATCATTGCACATTCTTGCTTCAAGAGATTCAATTCGTAGGAAATACAATAACTGGAAGACATGCCAATCCAATGATTGGCATTTCACCGAAGGTAAAGAAAGAAAGGGGCCTAATGCTTCACATATCCTACAACAGCTGATGAGAAGCAGCATCCATTAGAGTGCAGCTCAATGTAGATTTCAAATTGGAAGAGCCGCCCCATAAGAAAATAACACCTCTCTTTAAGCTAGTGTGGCACTAATTTAGGACAAGAAGGCAGGAACTGTAAGATTGTGCAGTCATATTCAAATAAGAAAAGGAATGCAGACTTGAGAGTTACTTTGGAACTAATACAAGTTTACAATGACAGAGGAATGCCAAAAAATTGAGATTGATTAAGACAGGAAAGAACCAACACGACACAATCCACCTATGAAATGGCATTACCAATCAGCATGGTGAAGGAGTTCTGCACCCAAGCCCAAATAGCTTGGGAGTAATAGTATCATGTTGAGTTGGTTACTCATGCTTTTAGAAATGATTTAAAGTAATTGCTAACAGAAGATGGTCAATTGTAGATGACTCAATTGAAAATATAATAATCTCAGGTGATGGAATAGAACAGAATGCAGAGTTCTAGGCTTCAGAGTTAAGCCATCATGACCCATACTTGATATATGAATTCATGCATATCTACAGCATTAAGGTACCAGATAATGAAGGGCTTTAATTTAAAAACAAGGGTCAGCTTGCCGCACCGACAAAACAACAATAGCTGTAGTTGCAGAGAATATTGTCTGGCCATGTCCATCTGGAAGATCATGAACTGATTGCAAAGCAAGGGCAAAAGCCATTGCCCCTCGAAGTCCTGCTCACACCCATAGTTCATGATAATTTGGAAATGATTAGTAGAACAATACATTCAAGTGATTAGCAACTTTTACTCTACTTACCACTATACCAAAGTGCTTTTTGATGCTTTACGGGTATCCGCCGATGGGCAGGTCGAAACAAATTGACCAAATATGCACAAGAAAAAACATTTGCAGCCCTACATGAAAGTGGCAAGTAAGAGTCCATATACAAGCAAAATAACATGTTTAACATTATGACAATAGTCTATTTTCAAAGATTGAAGAATCCTGTTATTACAAACATGCATACCTTGCCACTCCAATAAATAGCTTACATAATCAGAAACCAAGTTAAGGAAAGACCGCAAGTATCAATTAGTTAAAGTCTCAGTACAGAATCATTCCGAGAAGAATGACACAAGGATACAATTGAGAAGAAAATGAATCCAACATGTGACCAGCTATGTTGTTCCATTGCGATATCAAAGCCCATGTATATAAATCTGCAAATTATAGAACAAGTCAACAGTATCACGCAGATTTAAAAATTCAATCATTTGGTACAAGCCAAAGCTATGAACAAGAATCCTTACACAAATGTCTCTGCCAATGACGATATCAAATGAAAAAATGCAGATACAAATTGTTGAGACTTTTCCGACAAATTTGAGAATGTGTAATGCTTCATCACCTAAAACAGAAATCCAATTTTTTGTAACACAGCTTCAAGTGTAGAAGGTGGTGAGACAAAAAATAATGCACTCCCACTTACAATTCCTGTGAACAATATTGATACAATACCAGATAGACCAAGACCTTCAGAAAGCATGTACCTAGAATGAATAAACGTTTGAATAAAATGCACCATAAATCCAGAAATGAACTAGAATTCCCAAGACAAATGGCAAAGTAGTTCTTACGAAAAATACGGAAACAGGACAAAGAGACAGCACTCCAAGTTTTGAAGACTGAATAGAGGATGATGAAAATGAAACTTGTATAAGAATCAAGAATATTGATCACAACTCAACAAAGTTTGGCACAAAAAGATTTATAGGCTGGACTTACTTGTCAATATCTAAACCTGCATACTTAAAAAGGTTCTGATAATTAAGGTCCCACAAGAATTATTTACTAAAAGTGTACTAAGGATAAAAATTTTCTCTGAATAAAACAGAGATAATGAGAAAGGATATCAAAGCAGAAGTAAATCCAACTCCAACACCTGCAGAGCCATATGAATTAACTGTTAGTGATTTTGAAGAATCAGGCTAATGGTTAGAAATAAAGAAAATCAAATCTTTGAAGGATCAAGCAATTGAAATATGTTTCTAGAATAACAATGGAATTGGAAGCAACTCAGATTATGGAACCCATACAGTATATAGCAGAATAAGCTATTCTAAAATTAACTTTCGAAAATTAAGTAGAACAGAAGATGAAGGAGCAGTATATATTATTTGGAATCATGGCAACTACTCTTATAATAATTTGCAACTACTATCGTCTCTCCAAACAGGCACTAAGAGGGATAAAAGGGGAGCACAAGGGAATGATAATAACAATAATAACAATAAATTGCAACTACTATCGTCTCTCCAAACAGGCACTAAAAGGGATAAAAGGGGAGCACAAGGGAGCCAAAGGGAAGCATACAAAAGAGATGAATCCACGTGGAGTAGGTCAAAGTGAGAAAAAGTCTGACAAGGGAAGCACAAAGATATCAGAAAATCGAGGACTCCAGGAATGCAAGGGTATCATTTTCACATACAAACACAATCATTCCTTGACAGTGGGTGTGCATTGAAGTATGAGTAAGAATATTAACAATTTTTGGTCAAGAAGGAAGTTGGAATAGAAATTATAGTTCGGGGTTTTTGATGGTCTATGTGTGGGAGTTAATTGAAACTAAAGAATACTCAAAAATTTGGAGTTAGCCAGAGAAACAAAGAAGAGATCTGGGGATTTGGGAAGAAAGTAATTATTGATCATAATTATAAAGAATCAGAACATGACGACCAGAAAGAGAAGATAAGACAAGAGCAGAGAGAACTAGTGCATTTTCTTTAACATGTAGTAACCAACCAGATCTTCTGTGTGAGGTTTGTACTTTAAAAAAGATGTTTTTTTAAGAATCCACCAATCAGTTATGAAGTCATTTCCCACCCTAGGCTCAATGTGCACCGCCTTCAAAACCCTGAAGGACTTATCTCCAACAGGTGTGTAACATAAGCTTATATGATAGAACTTGAAATTGACAAAATCAAGAGTTTCAAACTAAAAATATCAAAGATATTCAATGACTACACCACCTGCCTTGGCAGATATCATTTGACACACTACATTTTATCATGGTTTGATTCTCAAGAAGCTCATGCAATTGCTTAAGAAATCTAGGCCTGATGTCCTTGTCTTCATGTTCCTACTTCTTAATCCTTTTAGCTTCCTTAAGTTTTACTCTCCAAATTTCATCCACTGTCATTCTCTTTCATACTGGATTTTCGAAATCTTTCCCATCAAACAACTTAGATCCGTTGATATCAATTAATCCTAGATCAAACTTATTCAGAGCAGTTGCCTACCTTAGTTACGGTATTAGACAGCATAAGAGCTGTTTTGCTAAAGCCTAGAGAAATGTAAAAATATGAAACTATCACAATCAGTAAAACTATTTTGGAAATTTATGCATGCACTCCATAAGCATATTTAAAAATATTTTAAAAAGAAATGGGATTCATTTATATGTATCATACATTAACTTTCCCATCAAACAACTTAGATCTGATTATTATCAATGAGCCCTACATCAAACTTACTCAGACCAGTTGCCTGCTTTAGTTATGGTGTCAGGCTGCATAAGAGTTATTTTCCTAAAACCCAGAGAAATGTAAAAACATGCAATCATCACAATCAATAAAAATCTTTTGGAAAATTCATGCATGCACTCCATAAGCATATTTAAATAAATTCCAAAACGAAAACGGCATTCATTTACATGTATCATACGGTAAGATAGGTCGCAAATTTAACCTGAAGACATTGAGCCAACAAAGGTCTCAAGAAACCTAACAATCACCATGAAGAAGTTTTCTCCAGATGAGATGTGACTTTTTACCAACGACATTGTCCTGCACAACAAAAACATCAGTTCACTTAGAATTGAACTCCAAGGAAACATAATTGCTGGGACAAGTGTACTTCAATTTACATACCTGTACAAGGAAATTGCCATCTACCAAAAGTGCAACATAGCCAAGAAAAAAATGGAAAAACAACAGCAAAGTCATTTAGTACACATGGTTTGCATACACAAGAAGATGGGGATACCAATATGATAAGACAACAACTTACTGCATCGTTTAAAACAGACTCTCCAAATACCAAAGCATATAAGTTCATGTCCGTGCCAAGTTCCTGCACATATATACATCACTAAAACATTAAAGCTAGAGGAAAAGATCATCTCGTGAGTTCATAATTGTTGTGGATAATTACTGAGTTTGTTACTGCTGTTGTTACTGCCAAAGAAGGGGTTAAACTAGAACAGTCCCACAAAGATACATGGGACATAAAATTACCTAATAGGTAAGTTTTAGACCTAGGAAAGCAGTATAGTATTGAGGAGAAACCTAAAGGCATGGATCTCATCACTTACCCTCTTTTACAGCAATTCCGAGACAGTTTTGCTGTGTGAAACCATTTCCCAGAAGGGATGGTTTGATCACATATTGCTACCATCCATGAATACTTACTCAAGACCCAAAACTTCTCTTTGATGCTTTTTACACCTGTCTATAAACAACTTTTGAAATTCTCATATTAGACCTTCTCTAGCATGACTGCTTTAAGTATTTCTTTGATTAGTAAGAGACATCACTGGAGGCACCCTAAGATCAATGGAGGGTGAGAAGAGTGTCTCAAGTGAGCATGTTCCTTTGCTATATCTATGATGGAAGCACTCTTGTCAACATTCACCGTAAATTTGGGTCAACTCAAGTCCTTTGTCTATGATGTTAGATAGATTTCTGTTGGTGAGATTTGGAGTGTCTTAAATTGTATTAACCCAGAGGTTTTCTATTCCTTTTATCTGCTAATTGAGAAGATATATTTGCATTGAGTATTTTGGGCTAAAGCCGATGGCAGTCTAGTCATTTTCGAATGGTTTGAATTACACTCGCACATATAGCTTAGTTCTTGTTTTGAGCTTTCAATGTAGTTTTATCCTTCTCTCTCTCTCTTTTTTTTTGCCCCCTCCTCTTTTTTCCCTATGGCCTCTAATAGTTTACAGCTTGTTCCTTACCAAATTTGCTACATATGCTTCCTTTACTTGATTATCCACAGCCTCATTTCTACAAACCATAGGTGAAATGAATAAGAGTATGCACACAGCTACCATTAGTTTAAGATCATTAGGTGAATGTAGTGACTTCAGCATTTTCATTAGGTAAGAAAAGGGACGAAACTTTTTCCCCTGCTCTTTTTTCGCTATGGCCTCTAGTAGTTTGCTGCTTGTTCGCTACCAAATTTGCTACATATGATTCCTATACTTGATTATTCACAGCCTCATTTCTATAAACCATAGATGAAATGAAGAAGAGTATGCACACAGCTACCATTAGTTTAAGATCGTTAGGTGATTGTAATGACTTCAGCATTTTCATTAGGTAAGAAAAGGGAAGAAATCTTTGAACTTCATTAGGTGACTATATCGCATTGATTCAAAATTCTCAGGAGAGTTGGGAGGGTTTTCAGGTCGCTATGGCAGGATTTGAAAGGAGTTAGCAAGCTACTCTGTGCTTCGCTATTGACTAGTGGACACAACTTATGTGAGATAGACACCTTATTAAGTTGAGCAAGGTGATGACCCCAAAAATGCCTACTTGTCCGTAAGTTTTTTGGTCAATGGGGATAGGCAACCCAAAAGCCTGACAAATTCGATTTGTAGAACCAACTATTATGTGGCAATAAAAAGGACTAGGGGCATTTTCAATCAGATTAACCGGTTGTGCAATTTGGTTTCACCAAACCGGTGTACCACATCTTACAACAGCCACTAGGTGAAAGCGCGAAGGCACCTGAAAGATAGACAAAACAGTGACCGGATCTGTCGCTGATATAAGAGCTCCAAACATCAAACACTCAACGAATGGAAGCCTATACATGAGGAACGTCAGACCACCAAGGTAACTGCCAAAAAAATGAAAAAAAAAAAAAAAAAGAAAGTTAGGGTGATGGAAGCTCTATCCTGAGAGTTTACCTACAGTGAATGAAGAGGAACTTACACTAGAAGACCCGTAACAATTGAAGCTATAAATGTCCCAACTATAGCGAATGTCACGATAGCTCCAAAGTTTGAGAAGAAAGGTTTCTGCAAGGGATACAGGAATGGAGTAAATCTTAGTAGAAGTTCAATGGGTGCATTGCATACAAATCAGAGCCGGGGCAGGTATGGTGCCAATACACACAAATATAAAGAGATAAAGGGACTGAGCACTTACGGGTGAGAGACTGAAACCTGACTGAGTAAGCACAAAAGTGTCAAGAAAAACTATATGTCCAAGCCAGTTAACAAAAACTGATAAAGATAAAGCATCGATAACTTGGAAGGATATAATATGATGGGAGGCAACAGGAACAGGAAGAAAAATTCCTCATGGAAGTTGAACCAAGCCCTGAAGAGAATAACGAAAATGTCATTGACTAATCAACCATAATAAAGTACCGGGGCCTTTATCTTTTCCCCTCCCTTTTTCATTTGGTTATTTGTTTTGGGTAAAGCTAGGGTTTTGTGATGACATAACAAAAGAAGAAGAGCATAGGTTAAGAGAATTCTGCTTCGAGGAGAGACATATAACATAGTAAACAAATGGAAGAACCTGATGCTAGTTTCTGTATTTGAGATGTTAGCAAGGCCACCAACAGTTAAACCTGAGAAAAAGAAACAGAAATATATGCATATTTCAATCAAAAGAAATTATTCTTCTGATCAGGTTGGTGTTGTCATTTCCAATTGGAATAGGGCCCAAAGATGTCGCTTCCGGAAAGCCTTAATTAGTCAGAACCAAAGAGTGGGTGGGAAAAAATTGCTGTTTTAATTGCACACCTATGAGAAGCGATGCGCTGGCTTCAGGAAGATAGTAGAACTTGTGACGGCGGAGTACATGGCCCAGGACGAAGGAGAGGACGAGCATCATGATTTGAAGAAGGATGCCCACTCCTGCTGCTTGCTGATCCTTTCCCGGACTACTCTCCCGGGCATCTGCCGGCGATATATCCTCCTCAATTCCCATTCTCAATTACCTCAAACTTGGACCAACCCGAATTTGGTCGATCTATCTAAGAATCCCTCTTTTCACGTTCATTTACAACAGGGGCCTCTGGAGAATTGGTGATGCAGACGCCCTCAACTCCCAGAAGTATCACGATCTCTCTCCCCAGTCTCCAGAACCACGACGATTGATTATTGTCCCCTTTGCTCTCCCCCGGTTGACAATTCCTCCGCTACAATTCCTCCTTTCAGTTCCTGACGATTTAATCCCGGCTCTCGCTGTTCGTTTTTCCGCTTCTTACTTTCGCACCCTCTCACTTTCCCTCAAATATCCATGTTTTCCTTGACCAATTTACGTATTTACCATCAGTCTTTTCACGAAACGACAATATATGTCGTTTTTGTCCATGATAGGCGAGACCTTTTCGTGCACCGTTGAATTGTGAAGTTTTGGCACATCCTGCTGGGACACCCAAGTCCATAAAATTTTCAAAGCACTTCTTTATGTTCGTTCAAGCTGTGCGATCAGCAGCAAAAGCCACCGGTTGCCCTTCTTTTTTTTTCTTCCTATCCCCCTCAAACCGAGTGACAACGCGTCTTAGTAAAGTCTATAGTGACCCATAGATCTAATTTCAGTTCTCTCCTATCAAACATTTTGATCTCATGAAATATTCGTTGATGAATACACTAAGTTTTTCCTAGATTTAAGCCCTAAAAACACAAATTTGATATTCGCTAATTTTTACAAGATGGTTGAACAACAACTACCTTTAAAAAATTTATTATGGATAATAGGAGACAATTTGTTAACAATGAGCTATGAGTATATGACTGCCACGTGGGTAATAGATTTGGTTGAACAAAAGTATAAATGTGTGTGTCGCAATAATAGTCTTTCTCACGATTAAACAATCTCAACACACACTTTGTTTTATGAATCAGAGAGATCAAACCTAGATTTTTGTAAGAAAGTTGCTCAATTTTGTGCTTTTTGCTTTTTGTTTAATCAAAAAGAGAAGCTGTGCTTCTTGAAGAAGATCAGCCTTCAGACAAGTCAAAGCCACGACCTCAGTCAACCCAAGAGAAGCAGTATGGTCAACCAACTTAATAGTTTTTGTTTAACGGTTTTGCAGTTACAACTAACTTCTAGATTTAATGCCTTTCTGTTATATCAATTAGTTAAGCTTAGCCCCTTCATGTAACCTATATGTAAGACACTTATGTGCCCTGTAATTATATAATTCTGACTGCAATATACAATCAGTATATTGAGCAACTTTATACTCTTTGAGAAGTGAATTCGATATGGGGCCAAAAGAAGAGATATCCGCAATGTCCTCAGCTGATTAGTTGAGGAGAGTGATGTTCTGACTGCTATTTCTCAAGTTTGTAACTTTTCTGGCTATTGCTTGACGACATGGGAGGGAAGGAGCTTTTCTGTATTTGGAGACCACTTGGTTTTCTGCTGTTGATACCAGAAATCCTGGGTTGGGGAAAGGAAGCCATTATGCAGTCTGTAAGATAGCACAAGTGAGCGTTTGTACTCTTTTATACCTGATGTTCTATGTTAATTGATTCTGGATCGTAGCGGGTTTGAATACTTGAGAGTTAGGGTCAGGTTGTAAGTCTTGCCTTGTTATTTGATCAATTGATGCTGATATGGATTTGATAAAATAAAAAATAAAAAATGTCGTAGAGAAAAGTTAACATTTTGACAAGGTAGGGATGAAAATGAGGCCAAATTATCAAACCTCAAGATAATATTTTTGATTATTATTAGCTCCATGATCTTATGGTTATATTTGCAGCAGGTCGTTTGTTGAGAGTCATGGTATGAAAAGAGAGTTGTGATTTGCGTGTTTGCAGTAGCTTATTGTGAGTACAGGAAATTGATGAAGCAATTTTGTGTTTTCCAGGGAATTCTAACCAAGGATGCTCTGGGTGCTGTGAAGGAATTGCTCCCTGACTCTGCTGGGGGTGATCTTGCGGCTGTTTGCTCTTGGCCTGATGAGATTCGTCGTTACTATCACTGGCATTGTAGCGGTCCTTTGCATTATATTGACACACCAGATTTTTTGTGTAACCACAAATAGTGCAATAAGCTTGGCTTTGGGCATGCTCTTTCTTGTTTGAAGATGCTATGCTATTCATTTCTCTTCTCTCGTCCGTCTTAATAATGTCATGAGTGGCCTGTGCTTCCTTATGTTGTTCGGTTTGTAGCATACGTACTCTAGAAAATTAGAATGACCATTTATTTTGTAGGGCGAGTTTTCAAAGTTTTGATATTAGTAACTTAGTTCACTTAGGTTGTCTGGATGTTGCCTTAGATAGAGCAAAGTGATGTAAAAGAAAGCCAACATAGCGAACCTCAATAAGTTGGTACCAAGACTGATGGTGGTTCGCTCAGGTGGGCAGAGGGCTACTACTTCTGCATTCAGTTTTGTTGATGTTATTGGAAAGTTTATTAAGAAAAAGTTCACATGATGGTATGATTAACATGGAAAAGATTATTCCTTATGTAAGCATATCTGCAATTTGAATCATGCATTCATTCCAGTATAACCGTTCTAACCTCTTATGTTTGTATTTTACTGCTGAAAATTGAATCACGAGTGGGATTTTGTTAATTATATTTATATCACTTAGTCGCAAATTTGATGGTTATTCAATTATATGGATTATGGAATTTTAAGATAAATAGGTATATGTTGTGAGCTGCAAGCCTAAACATTGAGGAACATACTAGAGAAAAGATGTAATATAATTTCTGTTGTTCTGGTTGAATCCAAATTTATCTTTTGGACAAACATAATAAAAAACAGGCTACTCAAACATAATTCTGTATACTACTTTTACAGGAGACTGTCATGATGCTTCTGGCCATAAAGATATGTGTGTAACTGGAGCAATTTACAACTATACCTTGCAACTCACATCGGCTTATCAAGAGAACAACCTAAATTTCCAATGTATGTACTTTAAATCATTAGATTCAAGTGTTTCACATGATGTGTATAGTAAGTTATATAACTTTGACTCCATTTTATCAATCACAGACAACTTGACAGAGGCACTGATGTTCTTATCACATTTCTTTGGGGATGTCCATCAGGTTTGTTCTCCCTACTGGCAGTTCAAAACTTCAATGCAGTTTGAAGATGCAAAGGATGTAGTAGCGAACTAATTGGACTTTTCATCTAATTGGAGTTTTGATGAACCATAGAACGTCTAGATTAATTTCTTCCCTTGAATTGTTTTTACATTTTTCTTTGTAAAATGAAAATTTATTTTTGAATATGAAATCATTATTTGTTGAAGTTTTATTCCTATGGCTCACATGGGAATTTAAATTTGGCAGTCACTTTCACCAAACACTGGAATTTTGCATAAAAAGGGATAGAAATTTGTAAAAACACGGATGGTTTGTTTTAGAGGTTTATTTGATCTATACATAATCTTGGACATATTTGTGAGTGAAGCAATGATGTTAAAATTGTGCAGTAAATCTTATTCTCTGTGTTTCACTTTTGTTTCTACACTCCATCCAATACAATGTGTACAATGACAGTGTGATAGTGGGTTCTTTGGAATTGTGCACATGTATACAAATCGTGCTGTGTCCATAAAGCTAAATTTTCTATGAATGCTTAAGGTTTTCTTTTCATTCAAACTTCCTTTTTTTTTTTTTCCCCCGATGAAAGCCTCTACATGTTGGTTTCACTGGAGATGAAGGTGGGAACACAATAATAGTCTGATGGTACCGGCGGAAGACAAAGCTCCACCATGTAAGTCTTGATATGACTACAAGTGTGTACTTTTCTCTCTACTTGTACTTGATAACAAGGTGTAAGAGCCTATGAAATATACATAAAACTTCACTAACATGCGCATGTTAAATTTTAGTGTTTAAGTTGAAGAGGAGAGCTTTGGCTTATCCCATGGGCAAGGACTTGCAGGGGAAGGGAGGCGGCCTTTCATTGTGTAACACAATCCTGTCATTTCATCACTTGTGATATCACATTTGTGGCTCTGTATGTTCAGGAGTCTATGCTGATCTTGATTCTTTAATTTTCTTTAATTAGCCCTTTTTTTTTAATCTAAGATTTTGGACAACAAAAACTTGTGTATGGATAAAGAGAGTAAAGTGGATAGAGATGTGACTATAGATGACTAGTGTTATGAAGCAGGTGTCACAAATATTAGTTCTTAGTTATATTTTACAGAAAATCATGTCTCAGTTTGTTTACAACATCGATGAGGTTTAGTGCCTCTTCTTTAGGTCTAATAAATAATTTTTAAATAAGATAGAATGCAGGGGGTAAATTGTAATGTTTTCTTTTTGTCAATTGGTTTTGTTCCAGATATGGGATGACATGATCATTGACTCCGCATTGAAGATGTTCTACAAGTCAGATCTTGAGATCATGATAAAAGCCATTCAGAGGAACATTACAGTATGTTATGTTTAGTCATTATAAAGACAACTGCTTGTGAAGCTTATATTGAGACTTAAAATTCATTCTTAGGTCATTCATTTTTTTTTTTCTTTAACTTAAAGTTCTGTTTCCTAGTTGTATCGATGCAGTCAAGTAAAGAAAGGAAAAATATAAAGTTTTGAGTGTGCCCTATACATTCCTCTGCAGCAGTGTGATAACTTACTGCTGCTATTTTCTCTGATTTTACTTCTTTTCTATAGGATGGCTGGTCTAATGACACAGCAACATGGGAAAACTGCACGCATAATGATACTGTTTGTCCAGACCTGTAAGAACGTACTGTCACTCCTTCTTTGGATGCTTTGTACCATGTCTTGGTGTCTGTAGTCAAGCTTTGAGGTTGTAATTGCTGACAGGCTTCATATGTTCTTTCACAAATAACGTACCACATTAACTTATATAAGAATGGTTACAAGATTATTTTGTGATGCCTGTGCCAAATAGTTTACTGATTACCATTTTGTTTGGTATTTATAAGAGGGTAGACATGAATAAAACTTGATGGTGGAAGCAGGGAGAAATAAAACTTGTTTGGTTCCTGAAATCTAAAGAATGGAGTGGTATACTTTGTTTTGGTTTTTCCACTTAAGAAAAAGGACATAGCAAGGGAGAGAGTACTTGTAAAAGGACAATATGAATAACTTGACTTGCAAATTATACTAAATAAATGATGCTTGGGTATGATGGTTAAAAGAAGGGTTGGTTTGCTTGGTTGAAATGGGTTTTGCTCATTAAAAAAACCAGTCTAATTAGCATGGAAGATAAGCATTATTTATCATGTTGACATTCATTGCCAGTTTTTTCACCTCAGATAGAAAAAAAAAAGAAACTGATTCCATTTGTATGCTATAATAAGGGAATTACTAGACATGACCGGGTTGCTTCTAACTTTCCAGGTATGCTTCTGAAAGTATTAGTCTGGCATGCAAGTTTGCATACAGGAATGCAACACTAGGAACCACTCTGGTAGTTATATTGTCTTTTCTGTTGACATCTTAATTTTTGCAGCCCATGTCTTTTGATGTCTTTTGTTTGTTTATTACTCCAAGTAAATCAAGATTGAAATTTTAAAGAATGAAGTTGGCACTGTCGTATTACATAATAGTATACTTGAACCTCTGGAAAAACCCATCACTGATGTCAGGGCCTTAAAGGTACATGTGAGGCTACAATTTGTTGAAATCTTAGCTTTAGAGGTGTATTGATACCCTGAACAACTAGTTACAGCCTAGGGCATTGTTTGCAGGTTAACGTTGCAAATTATTGCACCAAGAACAAAACTCATCCACTGTGACTGGAATAAGACCATCCATTATTTTTCTGCCCTTGCTTTTGAAACTTACTTTAAAGATTGAAACCCTCTTGTTGAATTTCGAAGTCCTGTGGTCAACCCATTTCTTGGGTTTCCGGTAATCTCATTTAGTAGTTTCTCCTTCACATGGCCATCCAAGTCCAGCATATGAAGCAATCGTCAGAGCGGTATCCTTTCGGTTCTATTCGCCATATCATGGCCTTTAATATATATATATTAAATTTTGGGCCAGAACTGTCGCTGGTTTTGAACTGTAGCATAGTCTCATTTTCTTGTTGAAAACTGTGTTCGATGTGTATTACTATACCCTAATTCACTGTGATATTTAGCCTGTAGGTCATGGCATGCTTTGAATTGCCTCCCAGCAAGTGTGTTAGGAGTGCAACATGGTGATAGGGTTAATAAATGCCTCGCCATTAACATAGAACAAGCCCTTCGATTTCAACAATGGGAATATAACTATTTAGTAGCAGGGTAACATATTCGTCCAGATTAAAATAGGACTAATTTTTGAAGCTCAAATATTTCATTTTGTAATGCGACCATATCTTATTTGCAATCTGATGACTGATATCTTTTACATGTTCTTGTATCATGCATAGATTGTGGGGTTTATCACTGGTGTGGTTCCCTAGATTCGGAAGCTCATAATCGGTAGTGATGCTCTTTTACGTGTGCTTCTTTTCTTGGGTGTATATCCTTAATTTTTACTTTATAGGTTTGAAGTGAAATGAGAATGATAAATTTAAATAATTGGTTTTAGCACTTCTAGAACTCATGGGATACAGTTCCTGCCCTCATTTTCTTTATTTCTTAATAGCCTGTGAAGCAGCCATCCCAACTCTCGCTCTGATATTAGGAGGAAACCTTCTTAAGGGTAATTTAATACTTCTCATGTCTACTTATGAGCCATGCTTCATTTTTTAATGCTCTCTCCATCTTTTATGTTGTCATTCAGGCATGAAAGGGTCAAGTATTCTGTAGCCAATCATCATTGGCATTGTAGCAGTTCGATATATTATCTGCCTCTCCTGGGGATTGTCATTGTTAAGAGTGCTATACGGCTTTGGTTTCGTTCACTCAGATCCACTGTATCAGTTTGTTCTTTTACTGCAATATGCACTTCCACCAGCAATGAACATAGGTACGACGAGTTTATACTCCTTGAGAAGTGAATTCACTACCGTCTGCTTGATTTGCATTCAAAATCGTTGTCTATGTTATCTTCTCATTTATTTACTTCACAACGAGTTCTGTTAATCTTTCCCAATTATCAAATTTAAGTTGTTCAGGTGTGTCAAACGCACCTCGGTGCATGTGTGTTCTAAGCAACCTGAAAGGGTTGCTACATGGTTTAGATGGACAGATATAAATATACATATAGTTTTTCTTTTTTTAATCAAACAAAATATTCCAATTTCTGTAGCAATAAGAATTAAGACCTCGGAGAACTCATTTCATCTATGGACGATTTCCTATTTCGAATACGAGCCACTGTTTCCCAAAAGCATTACATATTGGATACTCATTTGTTCCAAGATGACATCTACTCACTGCTGCAGATACAAGCAGATTTTGCCGTTCAAGGAACATTTCCAGATAATTCAACTAACGCTATGCAGTTTCAAATGTTAATTGACGATACTTTTGTAGATTTATGGAGTCGCAACAAAACTAAAGCACTACCTCTTGAGGCAGATATGTTGTTTTGTCTCTGTCGGTTGATTCATCCAGCATACTCAAAATATGCTGTAGTAATTGGTATATGCATCTAACATAATTGAAGAGGTTTAGCCGTTCCATGCCCACATCGACAAATGACATACGGATTAGAAAGTTTGCTTTCATTACAAGCTGATTGGTTTTGATGGTTCCTTATGGCAGGCACAATCACTCAATTGTTTGGAGAAGGCAAGAGCGAATGTTCTGTTATCATGTTATGGGCCTATGCTTTGGCTTCAGTTTCACTCACGCTTTGGTCAGCCTTCTTCATGTGGTTGGTTACTTGATCCCTATGTCTTCACGCACGTCCTTCAGCCCCTTGGCAGCAAGTTTCACCAACTTATGTACTCGTACAATTCTTATCATTGCCTTCCACGCTGGTTAAAGTCTCAATTTCTTAGTTGTTCATACTATTTCGTTGTGGCAAAATGGCCAACAAACCGAGGAATAACAAAGCCGATGTTGATTTCTTGCTCCATATTCATGAATATGTAAAGATATTACACTCTATTAGTGTAGGAGTAGACATATCTTTGCATAATGAAGCGTCATGTTGCCAAAGACGAGCACAAGTTGACTAAAATAGGTGGTGGTCCGTGATGGTTGGATCCCACATGACACTAGGATGTCCTAATTAGCCTTGAAACCCTGCTCTATCCCTACCTACTGCAATTCACTTGCTCTAGGCTACCTCCCGTTTTGACTCTTTTGTGCAATCTCCCTCCAAACGATTCCAGTAATATTGGTACATGTAAGTAACATAACAAAGAGGATTAAATCTCCCATTATCTAATTACAAAAATGTATGGTACATTTAAATATTGAAAACATAGAAACAAAAATATAAGGAAGATTCAAAAAGATAAATCTACGTATCACGCTCCACAAGAACTGTCTCATGCACTCCCCTTGGCACTACGAAGCAACTATATCAAGTCTCCAAGAGGGAGGTAAAACTTCCCTTCGTTACCGAAGCGAAACCAAACCACGTCCATATTTGCCTTAGAAAAAGGTTCCCAAAACAGCTAATGATTTTTTCAAACACGTTAAGAGAGACGGAAAACAGAAAAGCTCCATTAAAGAGAATAACAAGTATGATGTGTCCTGTCTTTGTCTTTGTCCGGGCTTTGCGTCATCCGACAGAAGAGAATCGACCGTCGGAATTTAGTGGGTTTTCGAGGGAATCAAATTTTGAATTGAACGAAAGACTTGTAAAGGGAGTTTTCGTAACTCATTAGCAACGAAACAGAGCACTAATAGAGAGGGGTAGAGATAGAGGAAGAGGCAACAGAGAAAGGAGCTTTTGGAGATAATCTTGAAGAATGGGCAATGGGCAATGGAACAAACAGCGATTGCTCCATCGCTTCTCAGAGGTCTGTTTCTGCTTCCAATTTCTTTTTGAATCTACTCCTTGTATTCAAATTATATTTTTTTGAATATACTCCTTGTATTCATTTTGATAATTTAGTGGGTTTTCGAGGGAATCAAATTTTGAAATGAACGAAAGACTTGTAAAGTAAGTTTTCGTAACTCATTAGCAAGTGAAACAGGGCACTAACAGAGAGGGGTAGAGATAGAGGAAGAGGCAACGGAGAAAGGAGCTTTTAGAGATAATCTTGAAGAATGGGCAATGGAACAAACAGCGATTGCTCCATCGCTTCTCAGAGGTCTGTTTCTGCTTCCAATTTCTTTTTGAATCTACTCCTTGTATTCAAATTATATTTTTTTGAATATACTCCTTGTATTCATTTTGATAATTTAGTGGGTTTTCGAGGGAATCAAATTTTGAAATGAACGAAAGACTTGTAAAGTAAGTTTTCGTAACTCATTAGCAAGTGAAACAGGGCACTAACAGAGAGGGGTAGAGATAGAGGAAGAGGCAACGGAGAAAGGAGCTTTTAGAGATAATCTTGAAGAATGGGCAATGGAACAAACAGCGATTGCTCCATCGCTTCTCAGAGGTCTGTTTCTGCTTCCAATTTCTTTTTGAATCTACTCCTTGTATTCAAATTATATTTTTTTTTTTGAATATACTCCTTGTATTCATTTTGATAATTTAGTGGGTTTTCGAGAGAATCAAATTTTGAAATGAACGAAAGACTTGTAAAGTAAGTTTTCGTAACTCATTAGCAAGTGAAACAGAGCACTAACAGAGAGGGGTAGAGATAGAGGAAGAGGCAACAGAGAAAGGAGCTTTTAGAGATAATCTTGAAGAATTGGCAATGGAACAAACAGCGATTGCTCCACCGCTTCTCAGAGGTCTGTTTCTGCTTCCAATCTCTTTTTGAATATACTCCTTGTATTCATTTTGATTTTTTTGTGTGATTCATTTTGATCAAATTAGTGAATAAGGATACCAACATTTCGTAGCTTTAAGAGTTTTTAGTTTCTCCTTGCTTGCTTGTTCTATTTCTACAAGTGGGATTCCTTTCTATTCATACAGTAAATGGTTGTGTTGGATGTGTTGGATGTGTTCATTGGACATATCCTTGAGACGTGAGATAATCTTGAAGAATTGGCAATGGAACAAACAGCGATTGCTCCACCGCTTCTCAGAGGTCTGTTTCTGCTTCCAATCTCTTTTTGAATATACTCTTTGTATTCAAATTATATTTTTTTGAATATACTCCTTGTATTCATTTTGATTTTTTTGTGTGATTCATTTTGATCAAATTAGTGAACTGAGTGACTTGGCAGGGGACTTTCTATCTTTCTCTGATGGAATTATGTCTGTCCCAACCCTGTGGAAGTGCAGTTCATGAATAAGGATACCAACATTTTGTAGCTTTAAGAGTTTTTAGTTTCTCCTTGCTTGCTTGTTCTGTTTCTACAAGTACGATTCCTTTCTATTCATACAGTAAATGGATGTGTTGGATGTGTTGGATATGTTGGATGTGTTGGATGTGTTGGATGTGTTCATTGGACATATCCTTGAGACGTGAGATAATCTTGAAGAATTGGCAATGGAACAAACAGCAATTGCCCCACTGTTTCTCAGAGGTTTGTTTCTGCTTTCAATCTCTTATTTCAGAAAATCTTTGTGAGTTTTTGTTTGATGACCCTTTGTAGGGTGATTTTGAATTATTTGGTGTTAGCGTTTTAGAAGACAAAAACAAAAAAAAAATCGTGTTTAGTTCTGATTCATCTGAACTAAACATTATTTTTTTGACTATACTCCTTGTATTCATTTTGATTTTTTTGTGTGATTCATTTTGATCAAATTAGTGAACTGAGTGACTTGGGAGGGGACATTCTGATCATCGTTCTTTTGAATATACTCCTTGTATTCTATCTTTCTTCGATGGAATTATGTCTGTCCCAACCCTGTGGAAGTGCAGTTCATGAATAAAGATACCAACTTTTTGTAGCTTTTAAGAGTTTTTAGTTTCTCCTTGCTTGCTTGTTCTGTTTCTACAAGTGTGATTCCTTTTTATTCATACAGCTTTACTGGTTGTTTCAGTCATCAAACACCTTTAAAACGTCTCAAGAATATTGTTGGAAGCTTGTGTATCTCTAAAGATGCAGTAAGCAATCGGGTAGGCAAATTAAAATTTTCTTCACCTTAGATAGAACCCTTTCTTGGAGCAATGAGTACTGATCTTCACGTCGATGAAATAGAGGAGGAGGTAATAATAAAGCAAGAGGCCTCATTCATCGCCATTCAAGAAAAATTAACTCACCATGTTGACATCATTCGAGCTCGTAGCGTGAATAAAGAATGGCGACAATTCATCTCCTTGGGCAAAATGGAGTTTCCTTACGCCTTACCTCACCTCGGCAAGCAGATTAGGCAAGAGCCAGATCTCTTGAACGTGGACTTGGACCCTCAGGAGGATTCAAAAATTTTTATCTACGAACAAATAAGCTACATCCTGCAACCATCACTAAACGAGAAGGGATGGCTGATCAAGGTGGAAGAGCAAGATTCAGGACAGAAACGACTTATTGATCCTCTCTCTCACCGGAGCTACAAGTTTTCTCATTACCTGAGGACTCTCGATTTGTCAACTGCTCAACTTATGGCTTTAACCAAGTTTCACGCAATCAGGAATCAAGCTTCCCGACTTTGCTCTCTTGCTGCAGTGGACAAGGTAATTGTAGTGACAGATTCATCAAAAGAAGCCTATGTTCTCTTTCATGGTGGAAAACTAGCACTGATGAGGATTAAGGATATAGTATTAAGTTTTGTAGGCGACCAAGTGGATGATATCATCCTTTACAAGGGTGATTTGTATGCTGTGGATAGGGCTGGAATACTTTCACGGATGACGCATCCATCTCAGGGATTCAAGCAACTCTCAAAGAAACTTGATAACTCAGGTAGCATAAAAAATCTAGTGGAGTCGTCTGCAGTCTTGTATCTTGTGGACAGGTACACACATTTAGAGGATAGATCTTCCAAGGTAGTCAAAATCAAGATTTATGCATGGGATACAAGAAATGACATTTGGACCTTGACGAGAAATTTGGAGGATCATACATTCATTTTGGGGATTGATAGTTCAGTTTCTGTATTGGCACGGGAGCTTGACAGATGCCAGAAGAATTCCATATACTTTGTCCATCAGCATAAACATGGTCCACGAGTGCATTCATTCCATCTAGGTGATAAAAGATTTGATGACTACGGTCTGCTGTTGCAACATAGCCTACCTTTTTGTGGTACTCCAAGAAAGCTTCAGGGTTGTTTTCATTAGAGCTTTCAAGTGGAGGAAGGAGGAGCAGGAGTTTTCAGGTGAGGGAACTCCCAAAGTCAGCTTTTCTGCAGACCATTATGGAACACGTTTAGGGCTGCTTGTTGCCACCGAAGATCACCATGGATTGGTGCATGAGAAGAGCAAATTGAAATTGTATACAGTAGTGAATTGAACAGTTTATAGGGATATTGATTTGTAGAGTTTTTGGTTTTAGAAAATTGCAGACAGTAAAAATTCGTAACTCATATCATGCTTCTGTTTTTGCACTTGTATGTAGCATGTGAATGCACAAAATAGCCTTTATCCATTTTTGGGAGCTATCATCAAGTGGTGTAGGGATAATCTTTCCCCTCATCCATCTCAAATGGGCTGTTATTTGGTTCAGGCTAATGAAATCTTTTCTCTTAGTTGCTGACCCTAGAAGCAAAATTTAATCTTGGGCTTAGGCTTCCTCTTGTTTGTTCTCTTTGTTATCTTCACATGCTATACCCCCTTTCTCTATCGATAAATAATGAGTGGTTTTGCAGCTGCAAAGAAAAAAAAATTTGCGTGATTGTTTTATGCTTTCTATTTGGATTACATGCAAATCTCATTCTCATCTTCTTTAATTTTCATCCTTGTGTATAAATCTTCAGTTGAAAGAGGTTTGGCTACCTATGACTCCAGTTTTCTTGATTATCCGTGTTCACTTCCTACTTTCATGAAAAAGTCAGGATCCTTGCTTTTCTTTTTTCTCTTTTTCTGGATGTATGTATATATTTCAGGTCCTGTTGTTGAAAATTATGAACCACATAACACATGTAGCTTTTATAATGGTTGAAGACATTCAGTTGTTACTGTTGTCCTTGAGAGGATAAATGAGTCTGTCTTCTGTCCATTAATTGACTTGTGCTCTCTAGACGAGTGATGTTACACCGTGCAGAAGCTACTAGATATTTGTCCATCACCGTGGTGAATGGGCAATTGGCAATGGTTTGTTCAGTTATACTTTTATTTGATTCTAGGAGTCCAGGGGTTCTGATGATTTTCAGCTTTTAGATATTTTATTGAATTTCTTTTTCTTTTGAGCTTTATTTGTGAGTTCTGACAACTATTTGTTCTTGAACCTTTAGTTGTTAAAACCTAAGGATTCCAAGTTCATAACTGTTAGACATTAGACAGAATAAGAATGGATGCAATTGTTCCCTGTTATTCTTGAGTAAATAAAAGTCATGAAATTTTCAGTAACGATAGTTCTTGAGTATTGTTTGATGCAAAGGGTAAGGCTTGCGTCTTTCTTTCTGTTTTCTTTTTACTTTCCAATGATTTTTTTCGAATTCTAATAAGCACTAGATCTGGTTTTTTCAATATATAATTTCTCTAAGTTTAATTCTAAAAAGTCTTAGATTATCCATTCCATCATGCCTCTCAAATAACCCCCAAAAAAAGTGTAAGTAGGTTACTGTTTATAGCCTAAGAACAGCCACCAAAGCCCTAAGTTTTCCCCTTCGTTTCATCTCCAAAGATTCCATTTAAAGTTCTATGTTACTGAATTCCTTTTAGTTTTTGCCCCACCAAAATCCATACCATAGTTTGTTTGAAGCCCCAAAACAAGCTGCCGTCCAGAGCTCCTAAATCAGGTTTGATATCACATCTTTAGTTTTTCATCAATTTTGGTATCAGAGTTATTGCACTGCATCAGTTGCTTTCTCTGGATTGTGCACTTGTGATATTTCTTGTGTTGATATCTTAATGACACTTTATCTTCGATTGATCTCCTTATGAAGATACCGTACTGTGGTCCTTACCTTAAGATTAATTCATGCGTAGCTCCCTTGATGACTAATATTGGAATTACTGGAATTGTGTTAACCTATTAGAATTTGTGATCTATCATTTATCATTAATAAATGAGGTTCGAGAACTAGCAATGAGATATAGTTTTACTCTTTCATGGAATGAGATGGTGGGTGATGTTATGGTTTGAGGCCCAGCGAGTGCTATATATCTAACCGCTTTGGATTAAATAATTAGTACTCAAGACAATTAATTTCCTTGGAATTAATGGTGTAGTTTTGATGTTGACTAACACCTCCTAAAATTGGTTGGATTTTAAGCTCCATAAGGATTTTGAAAACATGGAACGAGGTGGTTTCTTTTAAGGTTTAGTGTTGTTTGGTCTTCTCAAATTGCTTCCCAATTGGAGAAAAGGATGGAAATGTATGTTACTGGTTCTGTCAATAATCAACTTCACTTAAATTGGTGGGCTGGTGGCTCTTATGCCGCAGTTGGATTGAAGGGCTATAGCATTGTAAATCAAAATCTGGCTGCATGTTCTGTTCACGGTTGGTGTGTGTTTTTCTTTTTTTTTTGAACTTACCTTATCTGTTTCTCATATAATTATTGTGTGAACACCCATTACATCGTTTTGGAATGTGAACATAAAAGCTGATTGGAATATTAAGACAAAACTGTCAAAGTATTTTCTTAGGTGGAAAGATACGAAATGCCATGTTTGTGTAGGTGTGCCGAAAAATTGGTACCTTTTCTCCAATTCAGTGAGTTTTGACCTCAAGGGAAGGGAGACGAAGATAAGCTGATATAGTTACTAATGCTTTCTTCTTTTTCTATTTGGGACGATCATTGGCAGTGATGAATCCAATGTCATTTTCAGTCATTCAGTTGGGTCGTTTGTTGTTTTGGAATTTCCTTTTTTCTGCTTTGTCTAACATCTAGGTCATTCTTATTCAGTTATTTTCACTTCCAATTTGATGCCCAATAATGTTTTCGTGTGTGCATATGCAGTAGTATGCTATGAGATATATATATAAAGCATTACAAAGAAGTGCAAGTCTTTTGTTTGCAAAAGACCTTTTTTCTACTTTTGTAAGTTACACAGGCATCCAGTGGTACTAAACCATAGTCGCATTTATCATTTGCATAGAAGATGAGGTATTATTTGAGTTTTGAAGTCTTATTCAGAATACACTTATGCTTGTTTCATTTCATTTTTCATAATAATCTATGTGCAAATGTACCTCTGAAGTTGTATGCTTCTTGAATTGACATAGAATTGTACGTCCTAAACTGTTTGCTTCTTGTGCTATTTAGGTCACGTGGTTATGAAGAATTTGTTTGGTTTACCTAGTGTTTATGCATCTGAACTAACTAGCTTTCAAGCTGTTGTGGTTGTGAAACTTTGTCTAGCATTCGTTGGTGGCAAATGCAAGATTCAAGAATGCCGCAGTTTGAGGAAAATTCGAATCCTAAGTTACGGAAAAAGAAGATTTCAACCCAAAAGGCTTCTTTGTTAAATTTGCGAGGTAATGATGTTAACGAGGTTCAGGGGATACAGGCGCCTTTATCACTGAAAGTAGGTCAGAAGACCCTAAGGAGAAGCTTGAAGAATGAGGTTTCGCCATCACCCCAGCAACCGGAGAGATCAAACTCTGATTCATTGCCTGATTCTTCTACGTCAGGAAGTGAGTACCGAGCACTAAGGCGGAAGTATTTGCTGCTGGAGGAAGAGAGTTTTGTGTTGGGGGGAGAGATGAGAGAGATTGAAAATGAGGTGAAGACTCTTGAAGAAGAGAAGCATGCGCTGTTGGACCAGCTTGTTGTGTTGGAAGGCTTGCTTGATCCTTCAGAGTTGCAGTCCTAGGGGTTGCATTTACCTCAATTCCTGATTTCTTTGCACCATTACTGAAGTTTGTAATAACCGCATTCCTCTGTTATTATGATACTGTCTTTCACAGATGAAAAGAGTAGGTCATGTTTGACCCCTTCAGTAATTAGTTCCATGTTCAGTTCTCTTACTCTTTGATGCTGGAATGCTTTCAATGCACTAGAATGCGAAAGATGGAGAGTGCAATTAGGACATTTGATTTTCTGCAGTTATTTAGACCAGTAGGTTTATAAAGGACATTTTGTATAAGGGATGGTAAAGAAATATCAACTAAACGTATCTTTGAATCGAATGCTTGAACCTTATCTCTTGGTTCATAGATGCAACACAACTTCTCGTTCAAATGTAAGGAAAGATTCAACTTGGGCGAAATCTGATCTGTCTTTAAAGCTTTTACTCCAATGATCTGGATTTAGAGGACGTGTAATCGCGGAATATGAAAACGTTTAAGATCCTATCAAATCTTTTACCTTGTCCAAAATCTCTCTACACACACACACATTTGTCACTGTTCGCGTCACGGAGTAGCCCTCCCTCAGATTGGGCACTGTAATAGAAGGATAGTTCAGTTCAGATGGTGTTCTGAATGTCTCAGCACATGTGCTGTTGTCTCTTGTGACCATACGCAGTGACTTGTCGTCATAACCAGTTGAGCAAAGGAACGCTACATAATCTCTTGACTCTGCGTCATACACGAGACTCAGGATTGGGGTTCCATTCATCTGCTACTGTCTTCATATTGTAAAGCTAAAAAGTTTGTGATCCTGGGAAGAGAAGTAACACGAGAGAATGGTTGAGTTTCAGATATTGGGGAGGTGGTCTCCCTTCGGGCTATTATTTTGCTGGGTCTTGTTTTTCTAAGTGGACGTGGGGCTGAGGGCTGGAGTAAGGAAGGACATATGATGACATCTCGGATTGCGCAGGTAATCTGGGAACAGGGCTTTCTCTGTTTCATGCAGCTTTGATTCCTTTTTCTTTCTGTCGAGTTTAAAGCATCTTGAATTTGCTGTTGAAAATGATTTTTATTTCTCTTAAATGAAGCAAAATATCCTTTCCACAAGTTACTTTTTTTTTTTTTATCCACTTAATGGATTAATGGGATCACATTATCTTTCCTGCAAACAGGCCGTTTTGGTTAAATGCATTTTTGGATTGTTGTTGGGGCTAAAGGAAGCTTCAACTGGACGTTTGCCAAAGTGGGTTTTGGTTTTAGGATGGGTCAGTAGTCGTCGGTAGAAAAATTGAATCCAGACCCACCATTTCTCTGTAATTGTCGTCGGTTTTTTACCATCGGCTTGGCTGGTCTCCGTAAACTTAATTCTTCTTCGGTCAGCAGCTGAATTCTAAAGCGGCAGTTGCGTGCGCTGGAAGCTAACTTTTTTCTTACTTTAGGTCTCTTGGGTCAGAGTTGAAGGCCGCGTCGTAATAACCTCTGTACAGAATGATAAGAAATCAAATAATCAAAATTGGATGTTGACCTTTCTTTACTCAGGAATTCCAACTTAGCTATAGTGGGTTGTTTACTATCTTAAAAGTAACTTGGCATGTCCTTCTTCCAATCCCTTGAACAGATCCTTTTGTGGGGATCTGGTTCAGAGTGAGCACCGTCGGATTCCATGGCGATCGTTCTCAAAAAGCATGTTATACCAAACTAGTTGGTGTTAGCCACCAATAATATGTAATGTCCTTTTTTCTTTATCTTCTTTTTTTAATGTTATAATACATGAATTCAACTTATGCATAGCAATGTCCTTATTAGCTTTACTAATAAATTGAAAAGAGTATACAAATAAAATTAATACAACTACTCGGCCTTAATTGCCAAAAGACAATGAGTGAATTGAAGGATGTAATAGTTCAAAAGAATTTGGATTCAATAGATGAAATCATAGATAAGGTGCAATTTGATCGGTGAAGATCAAATTTGATATAATTGGAATAGTTCATTCAATTCAATGTGCTTCCTCTCTTTTATATGAATTGATCATCGAGGTTCCATTATCGAAACAATGATGCTATTTGTTGAGGAGTTATGTGCTTTCCCAGTTATTGAATTTGAGTCTACATTTTGACATGTGCTAAACGCTAGTTACTTAGGTGTAGGCAGAGGTGCATATTCGTTGCTAATCCACGAAACCACATCCGACATAGTTGGCCGATCGGTCAGCTTGTGTTAGACACAAAGAAGGCCAATGTTAATGAGTATGAACACAATAGAATTAGAAGAAGGATCTCCAATTCAAAAATAAATATAAATTTTGTTGAAACTTAAAGACATCAAAATTTAAATACTGGAAAATGGTTAAAAGGATATAAAAACTACTCACATAATTAAGCAAATTGAGAGAAATACTATTATAAAAGCCAATATTCTTTTTGCTACTGATAATCTCTAGTAACAATACTCCAAAGCTGAACACATTAGACTTTATTGAGTATAAACCCTTTGTTGCATATTTAGGAGACATATATCTACTGCATTCAATAGTTTAATGCATATCTTTTAGTAATTTGATAAAATAATTAATAAGCAAATTCAATATTAGATGTGAAAATAGTTATGTACTAAGTGCCAACAATTCGGTTTGTGATCTCGAGTTTCATCATCTCCAATCATTCTAGCCACACCAAAGTCTGATTTTTTAGAGTCATATTGCTATCTAAGAGAATATTACTATGTTTTAAATTTTTATGTATAATTTGTAACCTTGAGTATTGATGAAGATAGAGAAGTCTTTGAGCAGTCCCTTTAATAATGCAAATGCGTGTTTTCCAATCTAACATGGCTTTTTTGGTTGGATCTATTTAAATAAGACAATCAAAGATATTAGCACACAAGATCCAAAAAGCATCTAAATAGATAAATACACAAATTTGCAAGCATATATACACATGTATATAAATAAATATTTACATACCAAAGAGGTAGAGGTCCAAACTTTTGTTGGACATGTACTCATATATTAATATTTTTTCATCTCGTTCAATGCAATAACCTAAGAGCTTGACAAGATTTCTATGTTGAAGTTTTGCAATTAGTATTATCTCATTTCTAAACTCTTGAATCCCTTGTCCAGAATCCATGTTGTTCAATTAATACATATGATTCGCACTCAATTAGCGACAGAGGAGCAAGGCATCATAACTGCAGATCATAGTAAATACAAAAATAAATGTATTGCTTCATATGCTGCGCTTATTTGACTTGTTTAACAAAATAAATGGCAATAATTCCATTGTTCAGCCATTCCAGGCACATAACTGCAGATCACAGTAAATATCGTTCTTTTATTTAGTGCAGCATTTTCGTTTCCGCAGGTCTGCACTGTGCTGTTTTCGCTGTAAGGATTTCATAGCTCCTCCTCACCTTGCACTGTTTACTTGCCGTTATCTCGCCAACCCCAAGTCAGAAGTTGCAACGCGGACAACCAGAGGGCTGGTAACCTGTGTTTTTCCACTCCTCCGTGACAAGAACCCAAAAGCAAAGCCCTTTGATGGAGCGGCCAGAAATTCACGGTGAACTTGATCTTCTGGCCAAAGTGGTTTAAGATTAATTGCTTTGGCACGACACTCACATTGATTCCAATGGGAGAAGAAGAAGAAATTATAGCTTCATAAATGCTTTTTGGTCTTCCAACATTTGTCACTGTTCGCGTCACGGAGTAGCCCTCCCTCAGATTGGGCACTGTGATATAAGGATAGTTCAGTTCAGATGGTGTTCTGAATGTCTCAGCACATGCGCTGTTGTCTCTTGTGACCATACGAAATGACTTGTCGTTATAACCAGTTGAGCAAAGGAACGCTACATAATCTCTTGACACTGCATCATACACGAGACCAGGATCGAGTACTCTCGTTGGGTTCACAAATCCAGATCCATAATCAAAGGAGTTAGCCCTTCTTCCATCAGGATCCACTACAATTGGTCTGTGGTTCTTATCCAGAATAGTAGCTGCATATTTCATCCATCCGATTCTTGACTGGAAACTCAAGAATAACATTTACTATTTGCAATCATTATTCTAAAAACAAACCAAAAGCAGAATATGCATGTATGTGTGTGTGTGTTTTTCTTTTAGGAAACTTGATTAGGCCACAATTGGCCAATAGTTGAGTCTACAAATTGACCCTCAAAAGGTTGAGTAAAATGCAGAAGCTTTCAACTAAAAGAGGGAAAAAAAAAAAAAAAAAATCTAAGGGGGAATAAAACGGTGGGAAGTTGTTTCCAAATACTGGCATATCAACTGCATTAGGATATTAAATATCGATAACGATTCATCAGGCAAGACTAGGATACTACCAGTTGTCATGATGGCAGATTTAATAGCTGATGATGACTAGGAAGGATGAACAGTTTTGATCAAGGTAGCAATTCCAGTTACATGTGGGCAGGCCATAGAAGTGCCAGAGAGAATGTTGAATTGTGCTTTTCCAGCTGCTGGAGACCAGGCTGCAAGGATGTTCAATCCAGGAGCTGTGATATCGGGCTACAAAAAAGAACAATCAGCATCTTTTAAGAATAAATGAGACGTAGAGGTATGAGATCCAGTAACTCTCCAGGAATTATTGATCTTTCTGAAGGAAAGACCTTCAAGATTTCAGGGGTCAATGCATTGGGGCCTTCCAAAGAAAATCCTGCAACGCGTGGTGCAGGTTGAGACCCTAATATAGTTTTTGCAGGGAAAATCCTAGAGACTGGTTTCGTGTTCACAACAGCAGAATTTGCCTATATTAGCAAAACAGAAAAGCTCAACATCCTGATATGGTCATCTTCTGTAATAATAGACCAAACCTAGTTTGATTAACATAAGAAAGAACCCGATCAGCTATCCTTTGTCCAACAATAGCAGCAGGGATCCCAAAGATGATGGCAACATCCTTATCTGCTTCATCAACCAGTGTCATCCCAGCTTCTTTCACCACTACACTCTTTTCAAGCTTTGACTCCATTGAACTCTCCACATGTCGACAGACCAGAACCTTCCCTCTGGCCTTAGTGTTATTCAAGGAACTCTCTAAACAGTAACTACAAGAACAAGTTGGGCAGAAAAAATAATTTGAAGTTTTCCTTGATATTGATATGGAAATTGTACTGACTACCAAGTACATTTTGCATCACCTGGATTGATAAGGTGTAAAATATCCTGCAAAGGCTTTAGATGCAGAAATGATCCTTGCGGAGGCATTCATTCCAAAGAGAATAAGACTTTCACCCTATGCAGCAACTAAGAGCTTGTAAGGTTCTGTCATGAAAACCAAGAATCTCTAAACAGAAAGTGGTAAAATAGCATTACCGTGAAGTTGGTGCCATCTCCTAACACGATATCAGAAAAGAAATCTCTATCACTTGAACTAGCAGCAACGGTTAGCATCCATGGGGCTAGATTTGTCGCAGAACCCTGATTACCTCCATTTCCAACCGAAGAAACAACCAAAATTCCATGTGCTGTGGCACTGAACGACCCCACGGAAATGGCATCATTGAAATAGTCACGCTGGGGAGCATCGGGACCCAGAGACAGAGACAATATGTGAACCCCATCTCTGATTGCGTCATCAAAGGCAGCTAGTAAGTCAACATCATAACAACCTGAGTCCCAGCATGTCTTATATACTGCAATCCTGGTCATTGGTGTGCCACCTCTAGCTCCTCCAGCCGCCAGGTCCTTATAATTCATGTTTCTCACAAAGGGACCAGCAGCTGTTGAGGCTGTGTGGCTGCCATGGCCAGAGTTGTCCCTTGGAGATCTGAATGACCTTGTGCTTACTGATTCTTCTTCTGCTTCATAACCGCTAATGTAGTATAATTTAAGGTATAACTATGACAAAACCTGTTGCAAGATGAAGCATTGAATGCTTCTCCCGATTGGCATTGTCCCTTCCACCTGGCAGGCACCGGAGGCATGGTGGGGTCACTAAAACTTGGGGATTCAGGCCAAATTCCTGCTTTAAATGTAATTAGAATCAAGATCACTAAATTTTTTGTTTTCTCTTTCAAACAGATATATGGTCCCAATGTGTAGAATAAGATCTCTAAACTAGGAATAAAACAGGGGCGTGCAAGTAAAGAAATGGAGTATAACGAGGATCACGATCATCAAAATACAAAACACCTTTGATCATCAATTCATTTGTATCCTTCACCATTAGAGTGAAGGGCAAAGTGTGAAGTGTGTGGAGCATGCGAGGGGCATATACCTTTTGTATAAATACCACTACAATGAATAAAGAGCCAGAAAATTCAACCAACTCTTTCCATACCAAAAAGTATTCTTTACAACTCTTTCCTTTCTCCTTCTGTTGAAAACATAAGGAAGAAAAGGAATAATCACAGTTGGTGGGAAGTCGACCGTCCCCTTCAACCAAATCGACCACTCACTTGTTCCCTTGCGCTAAAGCCATAACAAAGACCCATTTTACCCGCCTAATAAGGTCAACGTACAAGTGGATGATATGCTGAATTGGAAACCAAAAGCAACATAAATGTTTAAAATCTGTAGGCCAACAAAGAATGTACACGCATTGGAGAGTTGAAGCATCACACACATGTAATTTTCAAAGAAACCGAAACAAAAGACAAAACCTAACCTCAAAACAAGAAGCTTTAATTACCTCATGATCTGACCAGAAAAAGATACAGAAAAAATTTCATCTGGTATCACCAGTTCTACAGCTGTTTATATGTCATGATTGATCAATAGAGTACATTTGTTCACGAAAGAAATCCTGATTTCTACTGTTGCATTCCCCCAGAATGAATTTGCATGGTTGGGCAAGGCTAAATCAAAGGCTAAACCCCCAGGCAAAGACAGTGTCAAGCAACTTTTTGTGGTAAATCACTTGTGTAGGATCTGCACTAATTGCCATGGTTATCTATCTCTACTTCTTCCTTTGTTTCCTTCGGCATTCAAAACAATCGGCACATGGAGATTTGTTTCTACGAGAATAAGTTGCTTGAAGCTTGCTGGAAGGCACCTTCAAATCTTCCAGTAGTACCTGGCGAAGCTTTTCATTTTCCTCCATAAGCTCCTTAATGACTTGCTGGTGTTTCAGCACCTGAATGCAAAAAAAATCTACTTGGCTGGACCATTTAAAAGAGAAAAATACCCCTCAATCTACATTGATTATACGCCTAAAAAGCTTTCATAAAAGAACAGAGATTGGAAATGTTCTGGTGATAACTAATTTATCTTTGTCATTTATTTCCACGGGGCTGAGTCAAGTGAAATTAAGCATTAGAAGTTTAAAATTGGTTTACTAAATTGTGTCTAACATTCTCTAGGTTAAAAGTAAGTTAGATTAAAGTTAGATTAGGTACTCAAACTTGTCAATTACTTCTACAACATGCTCAGACTTATTTTACAAGCTACTTGATTAACATTTTTATTCTGCAAATTATGTAAATACCATTAGAGACCTTTATATGAATGTATCTTATGATTGAAATTGTAACAGCAATCGTATATTTGTATGAAACACCATAAAATGGAATATATCATACTTTTATGACCATATTTGTGAATTTCAATAGTGTCAAGAATCTAAATATACATTAATATAAGTTAAGGCATTGTCTGTAGGATTATATCAAAAATATTTCCACAATGATTCAAATTATTTATAATTCTATCAGGAAAGCAACTTTCTCTCATTTTCATATATTCTTAAAATGCCATCACTAATAGCTCAAAATGATACTCTTCGGAAATTATAAAACAAAAGTATACAAGTTTATAAGAGTCAACTTGAACTTCAACAAATTAGGCATCAGATAAACAAATCTAAATTTGTATTCCAACTCAGTCTTTTTCCTAAATGAGTTGAACTTGAAGTGAGTCTATTGACCTTTCAATATATGCCAGAAACAAAGCACTCAACCAACTTAAGCTGTTCATTTGGCAACAACACTGAAGTTACTACAATTCAACAATCAAATAGTCCACGGAGAGCACCACCATGAATAAGTCTAGATCTGACGCAGCCAGCTGGTTAAACTTCCCTAGAAAATCACTCCTATGAAATTTTTTGAAAGGGTAATTAAGTTAGGCTTCAAGACCAGGCCTTGATTCCCGCGTGTTGTGACAATAAAATATAATCAGTGTAGTCGGCATATCCTGTATCCAGGAACTGAGTGACTAATCTCAGTCTATAGTGTTTCTGAGGCGTGGTTGTATTCTCTGTATACTACAAATGACACTAAGAAGGCAGACATATTAGTAATTGATGTAGTGAATCAACTCCAAGTTTGCCGAAATTGGGTGGGTGGGGGCGGGTGGGGGGGAAGGGAAATATTCTTAAAGTTCTCTTCGACTTCAGCACCAAAGAATTGTAATCCATTGGCACAAAGCTGCAAGAGACTGAAAGCAAAGATTCAACCAACAGGAAACCCGCAACAAGCTTTTTGCAACAACAGGATACAATGCGGCTAACCCATCAAACTGCCCAAGTCAGTCCATGAACTCCATCATAGGGCAGTTTTTTTTGATTGAGCAATCATTCCTTGATTTCCATGTCTTATGAACCTAAAACATATTTTCTCTGACTTATTGAGTGTGGTCAGTCTTATTAGACTCTTATTTCCAACATCTATAAACTTGTGAAGCAGTTAAGGCTTTTCATTTTTATCTAGGAATCTCTCCCCCTTATGCCTTAATAGCTTTTATTTGATGCTCCGCAGTGATATCTAAGCGTTGCTGTGTTATCTACAGACCTTGTAATGTCTTGTAAACAGTTACTCCTGAGTTTTCTTGTGGGGTGGTCCATAAGGGTTCCCCCGTGCAATAATACCAAGGGATGAGAAGAGCTCAAAATCACCAGTCATTTTAAAGTTACCATTTTTAAAATGTTGTTTTCCAACCGCAAGCGTCCAGCCTACAAAGGTAAAACCACAAATTAGAATTTCATACCACATAAACATCTAACGAGCTTGACAAAGTGCTTTGTAAGATCACACATCATACAAAAAATTCCACTTGGCATTAATATCTTACCAAGGCCACCAATGAATTAAATGTTTCCACAAATCAACCCAATATAACTTACTATCCAACCCAAAAACTTGAATGTTCCATAGGTTTTCCGAATATATAAAAAACATAACCTTGAACTTTGCATAGATCAGATAGTTTCCAATCTCCCACCATTTGGGTATCAAGCTACTTGACAATAGTTATGGCCAACTATTGATCCAGTAATTGACTATTGCATGTTGTAACTGTTGGTAATTAACTGCTCAAAAGATGCCCTACAAGGAGCAAAGACCAAAATTCTTTATAAACCCATTAAGATGCTCTACCACATTTGATTTGGGATAGGAACCACCACACACTTGGGAGGAGGAACTAGGTTTTAGGCAGTTGGACCTAATGGCTTTCCCATGGGTAAACTGGCCACGCCAAGATAGTGTCGCATTACCAACAATAAAGTAGCCATAAAGTTGGACCAGTTGGATCTGACATATATTTGTATGTACAGCCAGGAACAGGGACGTATAGGGAGAAAGATTGACCATTAATTGACTGACATTTTATTGATGGCATTATCACACAATTTTACAAGATAACAACAGTTTTAAGGAGAAACAAAAGCAATGTAAAAGCATCTTATAGGTGGTGGACCTCTTCCATATAGTCCATAAGATGAATGCATGCAATTCAACAATTCTGAGAATTCTTAGATGTGTTGTGCTGGTAACTAGGCGGATCCCAGGCAGTAATATTGTACTCGTTACAGGTGTATTTCGGGTCAAATAATACAAAATTCAAACACCGAAAGTGGACAGTGCTTCATCAGATACTTACCAAGTCATTCAGTTCAGTGTCCTCGCCTTCCAGAACTGGATTTTTCAGAAAACTGCTAATAACTTTTTCTGTTCGACTGCCAAAAGGCGAGTCATTTAAAGGGCCTTTTGATGCAAAGTTCTCATTAGTTGAACCAGACCCAATATTTCCAAATCCAGGCCGGCCTTGAGATGTGTGTTCAGGCAATGTGGTTCCCAATTGCATGATATTTCCCATTGGATTTGGCTTCAAGGATTGATTCATCATGCTCACACCACCTTGCAAAGACACTTGAAGGGTACCTTGTCCAATGGGTGAAGTGGGAGAAATTCCAAACTTCAGCATCACCTTTGTCATTCCTTGCTAGCAAATTAAGATTTTGCATTTCAGATACGTGAATAGCATATGATAACAGGTAACACAATTGTAGTGGGTAAGAAGAGCGAAAAGTACATACTACAAGACAAGATTGAATTTGATGCAAAACCCCAGGCTTCACAGCAAGGCCTGCCATGTAAAATCAGTCTTCCAGGCATCAAACACAATCAATAGTTACAATGTATGGATAAGGCAGCATGCATGTAAAGTCTGTTATTGTATGCAGGAGAAGGGGCATTAATGTCTATTGAAGCATTGAAATAGACTCAGCTATGCTGAGAGGGTACCCTTTTAACATCAATACCCAACAAGTAGAAACTTCTGAAATACATCCTATTGGGTAGTCAACGATATAACTTGTATGCATTGAGAGTGACGGAGGCATATTGTTTCAAACAGACTCAAGTAACCTTAAAAGTGCCCTTTCTTCTTCATTTTTAATTTTCTTCACTTTTTGGTTGAGTATAAAAATTTGAAAGTGTCTAAGGCATAGGACAGAAAGTGAAGCAGGCTCTGGTACCAAATATGATGTAGGATCTAAAAAGTGTAACAGTACTTTATTCTCCACAATTTTTGAAGGTTTCTTAGATTTTATTTTATTTTTTGAAGGACTTCGAGCTGGTTGAGTCATAAACAAGATACAATCTTGAAGGAATCTGCCGGATGTTTGAAATTAAACAGTTAATTGAAGGAGTAAAGGAAAAGATAAAGTTTATACAATCGATCACACCTGTGTTTCCTAAGCAATCGGCCAAAGGAAATTTCTACTGCCGATAGTCTAAGTGGTAAATTGCCAGATGCCTTTGGTTTATATAGGCATAAGTACTCCTAAGAATATGAGAAAGAAGAAGTAAAACTCATAGACCAAATTGAAACTACTAAACCAAATTCAAAAGTGATCTCGAACATCAAAAAGGTAGGAATTATAAGCCTATGTGACAGTGATTCCTGCAAATCTAGATATCATCAAATCACCCCTAAAACTTAAAAATCACATAAATGCCACGTAATACAAACCAGGAAACTCCTTAACATAAAGAAAAAATTAGCCTTGGGAGGTGCCTTTTAGATCAGAAATAGAAACTAGACAATATTGTCAAAATACTTAAATGCGACATCCTGCTTTTACCTTTAAAAGTTTCAACGCTATCTTTTGACAACATTATCAACTATCCCAGCTTCCACCACTTAAATCTATTCTCCCATCACACTATCTTCTTTGTTCTAGTTCTAGATTATCTGATGTTGGTCACGGAACAGTTCCATATTTTTTTAACTAAATCAAATGAATGCTTAGGCATAGGTGGCAAGGGCTTCGGTAAATCTCTCACAAAGAAACATCAGCAAAACTATTGGACAGCCTGGATGAGACCTAGGCACCTCAGTGGCCGGTTTGAAGGCTTTTGCCTTTAACTTTTCAGCTTGCTGTTTTGACTCTGCTTCTTACTCTCTCAGTGGTGGGTTTGGTAGATAACGTTTGATCTTTGAATACCTAGGGATTGTTGGCTTTGTAAATAGGACTGAATCTCAAAGGAATTTAATAGCAGTTTGCTACTAAAACAGTAGATTGAAAGAGGAGAAGAAAAATACAGCTGAGGAAATCATGCCTGGGATTCCCAAGAAACCATCTGAGAATGCACAGGTGATCCCACTTACAAAGCTTTAAGGAAGCTACTCAAATTTTGTATAACTGCAAATTACAAGGATGTCTTTAATTTTTATGTGCTACTTCTAGTGCTACATGAAACAGAAACTGTCTGAGAAAACCTTAATCCAGGCTAGAAAACAGATTACTCCAGACAATTGAGAGTGAGGAAAATACCAAAGATTAATACACATTAAAAAAAAAATTAGCGCCCAATAGTTAGTAAGGTAAGCAAAAGAATAACCTTTACATAGCACATTGAAACTAGCCTATACTTTTAAAATACTTTCATCTCTGATCCTGCTCTTCTGAAAGTATATTTGCCAGCTGCATCAGTCCAAGCCATTTGCAATAGAACTATTGATACTTTAATCAACTCCATGATTGGAATCATTAACAGGTAATGATAGGGTCATTAACAGAACAAAGAATGAACTAAATTGCGAACAATACCAAGGGTGGCACTATTGAAGCGCTTTACACTTATCCTCTCTAACTGATCAGTCCCACATGGATTCAACCATGTTAGAGGAGGGGTACAGAAATACCCCTATCCAATTTGATACAAGCTTATATTTTTTTGTTCCATTGATACCTAAGTTATATTCAATAAAAACTGATCATATTTTGAAAGAGGTGTTGATTCTTGAACTAGTTTTACTTTTGTAGAGTCCTATAATGTAAATACAATGCTATAAAGTAAACTTTTAATTTTTTATCACTGCCCAACACTTATAGAAAAGAGTTTAGGGTTTAAACAATGAAATATTGCTCAATGGAGGATTGTGGTCCTTAGGCTATACGCTTTTAGTGGTACATATGGATGTATTAGAATAATATAACACTGACTTCATTCCTCGAGTATAGTGTAACATACCAACTCCAAAACCATGGCCAAAGCCAACACCACATCCTATGCCTGCTTCAATATTCTTAGCTCCCAACCTCCGCAACTAAAACAAGGATGGATGAGAGTTAATAATTTTAATTAAGAGAGTGAATCGCCAAGTTAGTAGCAAAGCGATAAAAGATAACATTTGACTTACAGAATCATTCACATGCCTGCTAACGCCAGAAAAAGCATCAGTTGCTCCTCTGGTGGCACTCATTACTTGATTTAGCATTGGTAATGCACCTGGTAAATGATTCAAATCAAAACTTGCTGGAAAACTAACAGTTGGTAATAAAATAAAGAAAGCACAAAGAATTATCAGGATGAGGTATCAAATGTCCTATAGCATGCATTTAATATTGTCTGGTCAAATCAAGTTCATCAGCTTTAAATTTTGAAGAATGCATGAAGTCTTATGTCCCCAGCTTATTTGTAACTACGACAAAGAAGAATTCAGTATTTGATACAGATCTAAAACAATGATATCTAACGGATATTTTGTAGCCAACCTATATAGTATTTTGTAGTGTGTCAAATTGAACAATTAGTGGTGACACGTGACTTATTCCACCAAAAGAACTATAACTTCTGCATTTCTGTGTAATGAGGCCAGGGTGGGAATTTTTCTTTATTATCTTCTTCTTCTTTTTTGGGTGACGAGGCAGTGGGAGATAAGCATTCAAGGGATGTTTCCATTTAGCAATCATTCACCGGTCAAACTCTTTTATATCTAAAGTGACTATAAACCATATTAGTATCTTGAGAGGCTATGCCGAAGTACACAGCCAGTGAAAAACGTAAATTACATCAGTGAGTCATGTTATATTTCAACATGAAACAAATATAAATTCAGGGGACAATTTTATGCACCCCGTCAAATTAGTTTTGGAATTGTGAAACTGTAAGTACTTTCAAAGTAGTACACATGGTAGTACTCTTGTCAATTTAATCACACTAATGTCATGCCCAAACCAATTGAGATTACTTGGTGTGACTTAAGGAAGACCAGAGTGGACGTGCTGGCATGTGGGAAGGGAACTTGGTCACCTGCTAGGTCAAAGTACTGCATGCGTGAATGAGATGGGCATGCATCGAGGTCCACCACAATGTTGAGCACAAGGAGGATTGCATGCTTGCAGCTCAACACAAAGAAGGCCAAAGGTTGCAATGTGTGAGTGCGCCCTCGACAGCACCAACGCATGTGGGATCACCAAGGGGTGAAAATCCCCGTGCACACTAGTGCGAAGGGGTGCACATTACCATGTGCACTAGCGTGAAAGGGTACTGTTGCTTGTGAGTGAGGCCCACCATGGGCAGAAGTCCCATCCTGCACTCGTTGGCCTACCAACAGTACATATTGATCGTTGAGTTCAAATTTAATGAGGGAGCTACTAGAGAGATGACACATGGCTCAAGCTTGCACAAGGACTAATGTGGAGGTGACATGTGGTAGTCCAGGGCTATTTGAAAACCCTAACGACTGAGAGGACAACACATGGCAGGCTAGTGTTGCTTGAGAAGGTCAAAGGGCCATTAAAGAGTCCCATGGGAGATTGGTAGAGGGTTGGCTAAAAACCATTAAGGAGACACTTTTCTTGGGCAACTTAAAAACCCTATAAGGTAGGATTTTATGGGGAATTTGCTTGTATTTGGGTGAGGCCAGTCAAAGAAACCAATCACCGAGCATCCAACAATGCACATAGCAGAGCAAGGGTGTAAACGAGGTTCATGGGAAGGCTTTGTAATAGTCTAGTATCCTTACAAGCGTACCTGGGTCGAAGGAATAAGAATCGGAGGTTTTTCCTAGCTTTGACTTGTTCTAGTTTCTTGGAAGTTTAGTAGCATGACATCCTTGTTGCTCAGGCTTTCCAAGCCAAGGCTGATGAAACCTCTAAATGAGTTAGGTGATGGGCAGACCTTCAGTCTAGGTCCATTACACAAAGGCTAGGGAGATCTTATGGTGAGAAGGTAGAAAAATTTGAGTTCAGAAGTTGAGAAAGATGGTAGCAATTGCTTTAAGAAATAAATAACAAGAGTTAGCTGCATCATCAAGAGTGAAAGGTATAACCATAGGGGCAATGGTGAAGGAAAATTAAGTATGATGGTCTGTTCATGCAAACATAATACTTTGTGAATGGATGAAGAAAGAGGACTTTTATTTTTACCAAGTGCACCGTAGAAACTCAAGGAAAGAAAAAAACTGCAAATGTGAGCACATTGCCATTCAGATTCCATTTTAGTTGATGACATACACAAGAATGGGAGCTGCAAGGTGATCACAATTTCATTCACTTAATTTGTCGGGTAACAAGCACTCTTATTAACCAATTAAAAGCTTATGCACTTGCAAAAGATGGAAACCATGGGAAAAGGTGAACTGCCCAGGATTGGCCATAGAACTAGAATACCAAACTGCAAACAGAATGCCCAAGGAGAATTAATAAGCTGCTTAGGATGGTAGTTAGTGGCTCCAAACTCTGAGCTATGTCATCAAAGGCCCTAAAAATGGAATCACCTAGTTTGATGCTCACTTTGCTCCTAAATACTGCTCAGATAGCTCTACATAACCTCATTGTCATGCAGACCTGTTCTTGACTTGTTGATGACCAACTGATTCACTAGTTAGGAGCCAAATCACCAATTGAATGTCAAGCCAATTGAGTGGTGGACCAACTAAAAGGGCTGGCAATAATCACCTTAGTAAGCTCATGAGGGAGGGACAGATCACTTTCCTGCAGACAAAAAACCAGCACGCAATTTTGCACCAACTCAAAGGACTCATTGTTCTGATCAGTAGCAAGCACTCATTTTCTATGTGATCAGAACAGGAGTTGCCACCCAGCTGGCTCAGAACAAATATCATATGTGCTAAATGATTTAAGAAAAAATATTGGGCTCCCAACCAGGAAAAGAGAACACTTTAATTTTGGGACCTGATCTCCAAACATGACCTGCATTATCACATATTCTCTCTTGGAAGTCAATTATCATTATTGGTTCAGAAAATAGTTCAGTCTAACTCCAAAGCCTAATAAAGGATCTTTATCGTGAAGGAGACCTGTCCTTTAAAGATGCTATCATCATACACCACAATGAAACCGTATCACAAGCCTGTAACACTTTTATTTTTAATTTTTCTGTTTGACACCATAATAATTCTTATTACTGATAACAAATGCATGAAGCTAAATTTCCTTTCCATATGAAGAGTACCCAAGTATATTATCTTTATAAATGGTTGTAAACTAAACAAGCAGTATCAAATACAATGATTAGACATGTTAGAAGCACATCCTCGCTTGGATGAAATAAATTCATATCATTGGCTGATTAGACAAATGCGTTGTAACTAGTTACTCAGCAAGACCTAGAACCTATTACAATCCTCGATGTGACTCTGTTAAAAATAGCAACAGAAGCTAGGTAACCATCCTAAGAATTGGCTCTGTAATTGTAATGGCAGTCATTACTACAAGCAACAGAGTGGTCCGATTTTCTACAATTACAGACATGCCATGACTCAATATGATGAACCGATTATAATGATCGCACGTACTAATTAGGCATTCATACAAAATAGAAAAAATTTACAAGACAATAGAAGGCAATAGACTTCGAGTGCAGAGATATAAGCATTGGGACATATAAACAGGCCTCCACAGAAACAAATTTTACACAATGTCTGTCTCGATAATGCATTCTCTTTTATCATAATTGGGAATGCTGAACAGCTTCATCCATTATTTTGAATGAGTCAACCAAGAAACGCGCACAGAATAAGCAAAACATCATGCTCAGATCAATCAATGGACATCAATAACAAGATAACTATTTCAACTTCTTTCCCTTGAGGGTGTGTCAAATTCTAAACAAATATTCCTTAAAACCACAGTAGCAAAAGGATCTTCTTTTTTAAAAAATAATCTTTTTTCATTTCCTACACAGGCATACCAACCAAAGAAATCCAAAATCCAAACAAACCCAACCAAAAAGAACAGAAACGACAATACAAGGATTCTTAACGCTGATTCCGTATAGGTTTTTCACCATTTTCGGACATGAAGAGCTTTGCCAAGCCCATCGTCCCAAAAATCTAAGCTTACGGAGATAGAATGTCATGGGGAAAGTTGGGGTGTTACCTAAATTTATTGGGCGACCAACGCCTATACCAATACCACAGCCGATGCCAAGGCCAGTGAATACTTGACCCACTTTCAAAGTAAATGGATTCTCTATTCGGATTCTCGGAAACTGATTAGCTTTCCTCTGTTTCGTCACCACGCTAATGTTACTACTACTAAGAGCATCACTGGTAGTTTCCATTCTTCAACAAGCTTCTGTATTTGAGAATTTAAACTTCTACAAAGCTAAAGCCAACCCGGATCCTTTACCGGAACCTTTGGTTTCTGAAATATCCCTCCTTGCTCATAAACAGCGTATCCAAATATCCGAACAACATTGCCCCCAAGGAGCTCACAATTGGACAGGAATTGGCGAAGTGCGACAATACATCAACCAAGGCTGAAAATTTTCCATGTTCTGAAAGCTTAATCGCTAAGTGGTTTGAAAATGAGAGGCACCTCACCGCTACCTTATGGTCGTTGTTGGGTTTAGGGGTGAGAGGGTAGACCAAAGTAGTAAGCTCCCAACAAACTGTCCAGCTCCGGGCGGACTGCGCAAATAACTTGCGGAATATGAGTGGGTTTGTGCGTGCTTAGGGAAAATTTCTGCTA